>JABWTJ010000237.1:0-600000 GCA_016801875.1 Solanum sitiens | reverse complement strand
CATGGGGTTCAAGCTGTATCAAATGGATGTCAAAAGTGCTTTCCTAAATGGAGACTTAAAGGAGGAGGTGTTTCTTAAACAACCTCCTGGTTTTGAAGATGCAAAGCTACCAAATCATGTGTTCAAATTGAATAAGGAACTGTATTGGTTAAAACAAGCTCCCAGAGCATGGTATGAAAGATTGTCAAAGTTCCTGTTGAAAAATGGATTCAAAAGAGGGAAAATCGACAACACCTTGTTCTTAATGAAAAAGGAACAAGAGCTACTTATCATACATATATATGTGGATGACATCATCTTTAGAGATACATCTGAGCACTTATGTGAAGAATTTTAATCATTAATGGGAAAGGAGTTTGAGATGAGTATGATGGGTGAACTGAATTTCTTTTTGGGGCTATAAATTAAGCAAACATCAGAGGGAATCTCAATCAGCCAGGAGAATTATACAAAAGAGTTGTTGAAAAAATTTAACATGTCTGCTTCCAGACCTATAGATACTCCTATGGGAACAAATACCATGCTTGTAACTGATGAAAGTGATTCTCTTGTAAATCAAACTATGTACAGGGGAATCATTGGATCTTTGTTGTATCTGACTTCTAGCAAACCTGACATTATATTCAGCGTGGGAATGTGTGCTATATTCAAAGCCTATCCTCGAGATTCACATTTAAAGGCTGCAAAACGGATTCTGAGATACATGAAGAAAACAAGGGACCTAGTCCTTTTCTATCCAGCTGGTGACTGTTTTGATCTTGTAGGTTTTGCAGATGCTGATTTTGCAGGATATCAAGTAGACAGGAAGAGCACTTCAGGGATGGCACACTTTCTTGGGTCCTCCCTTATTTCTTGGGGAACAAAGAAACAGAATTCAGTGGCTCTTTCAACAGCTGAAGTTGAGTATGTAGTAGCTGCTGCATGTTGTTCACAGCTGTTGTGGATTAAGCAACATTTGGAGGATTTTGGAATAAGCATCAAGTTAATACCTCTCATTTGTGATAATACAAGTGCTGTCAGTATGGGAAAGAATCCTGTTCACCATAAAAGAACCAAGCACATTGATGTGAGACATCATTTCCTAAGAGATAATGTTGAGAAAGGAAATATTGTGCTAACTTACTGCTCAACAGAGGAACAAATTGCAGACATCTTTACCAAGGCTCTAAGCAAAGATCAGTTTGAGAGCAACAGGTTGAAGTTAGGCATGATGAATTTGAAGTGATCCCAAAGTCATTCAAGCATGAAATTTCCTTAGTGGCAGAAATATGTAGTGCAGGTATCCTTTTTATTAATAATAATATGTCTTGTAAGTCAATGTTGTACCTATTGCAGGTATACATTCATAATGATGTGTAAAATCAAAAACATAGTCAGAATGAGAAATGGTGCTTAAGTTGCAGTAAAGGACCTGGTCTCTCCAGAGATTAGCTTTCTTTACATTAATCTTAAACTAGCCTAAATGGACCATTGATATAGCCACGTGTCAGTCATCGTCATTCTGACCGTTAGTCCCATTTCTTGAAACTCCAAGCGACGCATAAAATCATAGGGACCTGGCATCGTTTCTTCTCTTTTTATTCATCCTCTCTCCTCTCTAAATTTCTTCATAATCTCACTCTTCTCCGAAAACCCTAAAATACTAAATCTCTCTCTCTGTCCTCTCTTTGCTGTAATTCCTTTACTTTTCTTCTTACCCTGACTGATAAACATGTCGGAACCATCATCCTCATCAATAAAGATGCTTGCATCTTTGAGTGAAATTGACCCTGTATCCTTCTACACTCCATCACCTTCAAGATCGAAATCCATAGTTCCAACAACCTCTGAAATCAGTCCTTCTTTGGATAACCCCAACCTCCCTTTACAGTCTATAGATCTAAGCAGTCCTAGCCTTTCTTTTGTACCTGGTCCCTCTCTAGACATTCTTTCAGATACCCCTTTTTAGGGTGACTTACTAGATAGTAAAACGTCTGAGTCAAACATCTTGGCTGCTAGTGAAGGACTGGTCATTGAGAGTCTCACGATAATGAGAGAAGAAGCAAGACTTGAGGAATGTGTAAACCCCTTAAATGACGACATCAGAGAAACACAACCTGTTTTTGATAAAACTCTGGATTTTGGGAGATATCCTTCCTCTGACTTTCTGACGAAGAAGACACAAATCGTCCTATTCAGTGGTCACTGTTGAAGAGAGATGAAAATGTCTTTAAAAAGGGAAAAGAAAATGTTGTGGAAGGTGACTCTAAACGAAGACCAGCCACTAGATTTGACTCAAAGAAAATGCTCGCGGATGCTATGAAAGCCTGTGCAAAATCTATAGCCAGAAATCGAAGTGCAAGAACCTTCAGAGTGTCAAAATTCCAAATGCCTTCGTCTGATGTGGTGGAAGTTTCTGGAGAAGAGTCTGATGGGGGATCTGGTAAGAGAAATTCAAGAAAAGTGAAACAAAATGTATAAAAGAATTCCAACAACACGAAACCCACAAAGGTGGTAGTGAAAGGAAAGAGGAAGAGAAAAACATCTGCAACAAAAACTGAGAAGTTTGAACAAGGACCTGGTCCTGAAGTGCAAGTGGATGAAGGGTTGATCAACAAACAAGAAATTGTTGATAATTTGAGTAAGCAATCTGTCTTGTCTGGAAGGGTGTTTGACATGAATATTGTTCATCAACCTGGAATGGACGTTCTTCATGATATTGTAGAAATTCAATCATGAATGCATTTATTCGACTTTAAATGTCCTGTTCTTCATGAGGAAGAGGTCCGTGAATTTTAGTACCATATTTCTTTTAGAGAATATGGAAGTATCAATACCAGAGTGAAAAACATAGTTGTTCGTCTTGATGAAGACCTGCTGGGAAAAATTCTTGGAGTACCTCGAGGAGGTATCAAGTCCGTAGTTGAAAAGCCTTGTTCGGTGGAATTTGTCAATACTTATTCCAAGATCCCAACTATCCGGTGTGCTAGTTTGTTTAAGAAACTGATGAAGAGTGAATTCCAGTTGGTATTTGAGTTTGTTAACAAAATTCTCCTTCCAAGAACTGAGAAAAGGACTTCAGCAACTTCTGCTGATTTGTTTATCATGGAGTCATTGTGCAAATTTGAATCTTTGGATCTTCCAGGACTTATGCTCGAATACATGTACAAAACTGTCATTGAGCGAAAAGGAAAGCATGGTATGGGTTATGGATACATTTTAACTAAAGTATTCAAACACTTCAACATTGCTCTTGGTATTGGAAAAGTTGGTACTGTGAAGCAATCCTTCTCGGAATCTACTCTGGTTGAATGTGAATGTATAGAAGGGAAGGGAAATCCTAAGAGCAAAGTGGCTCAACTTGTTGAAAACAAGGATCAACTGAAGCATAAGTTGGAAGAATTAACTATGAGGTTTGATGTACCGTGGTTTCACGGTACTTTTAATGTTTTTTCTTAAGTTTAGTGTGTGTCTAAAGCCTTTTTGTATTTATTTTTAATGTAGGTTTGTCTTTATTTGCACGAAATCTGTCCAAAGGAGAACGCGGAGGATTTGAGCAGAAATTGCAGAAGTCACCACCTACGGAGCCCACGACGGTTCGTTGTGACCGTGACGGTCCGTAAGTGGCACCGTAGTGAGAAAAAAATAGCTGCTGAAGGATGTTGGGGAAGTCTAACCAAGTGTGGGACTACAGAAGCTCATGATAGACCATCATAGCCACGACGGTCCGTCCTGCACATTCGTCGTGGTTGTCAGAGAATAATCTAGTACCCAATTTCAAGAAGTTTCTAAGTGTTGTGGAACGGAACCCCTCGACGGACCGTCGTGCTTGCAATGATCCGTCATACCTGTCCGTCGAGGGTAACAGAGAGTTGATGAAGAAAGCAGCAGAGATTTGTGCTAAGTATGGAACGACAGAGGCCACGACAGTCTGTCGTGGCCACGACGGTCCGTCACAAGGGTCGTCGACTCAGACGCGTTTTGGGCAGATTTTCCTTAATTAGATTCCCTCTTTTATTAGTTTTTTTTATTATAAATAGTTTGAAAAACCTCGTTTTTGGGGTTAGACTTTTGGATATTTTTCAGTTTTATTGTTTAAGTATTGAACTCTTGATTTTGGGATTTTATCATACTTTTCCGAAATAGATTGTTAGTGTTTTTGTGAATAATTCAAGTGAATTTCTGGATTTTCTTCATTCTCATTAAAGTAAGTGCATGAATTCTTATATTATCAATATGAATTTTGTCGTTATTAGCATGGGTAACTAAACTCCATAACTAGATTTGTGGGAACCATGGGTAAATAACAAGGTAAAATTTAGCTAAAATAACAATCCTAGAATAGTGTCTTGCATGCATTGATAATTCTTTCGCTTAGAAGTCTTTTTAACGGATGGCCAACGTTAGAACTCGCCTTATTGCTACTTGCCGTACCAAGGAGGTAGATAATAGGAAAAGAATTATCGACGTAGATTTTGTGTATACTATCTAATAGGCTAGTGTCGGTTGGTACGAAGTAACAACTTAGTCAAATATCGATTATGATGCTTAATATGAGGTAAAGGTAAGGTTTAGTAAAGCAACACACGTAGCCGGACCAAGGTGCGGAGTGAAATTCCCTAGATGCCGGACCAACGATTTAGGGATACACAACTTATCACTTTGCATGCAAGATATTAGGAAGGGATTGTTATAGTTAGAATTACCGAGTTATGAACCTATGGGGAACACTTAAGCCCTAGTTACTTTAATTACTTGATAAAAATCCAATCTTTGAACTTGACATTTACTTATATAGAATTAGTTAATTATATTTATTAATCAAAAAAACCCTTTAATTATTTGATTTCGGGAAATAATTGGCTAAATAGAAGTAATAATATAATAAAGTTAAGTCTGAACCATTTTCCTTGTGGGATCGACCCCAACCTCACTAGTTGGGTTCTTTACTTGATACGACCGCTTTACTTCTTTTTCGAGAAGTAAGTTTGAGCGTATCAAATTTTGGCGCCGCTGCCGGGGAAAGTGGCTTTTAGATTAACTTAAAACTTATTACAAAAGTTTAGTCAATGTTTTCCTAATTTTACTTTTTTGTGTTGTTTTTGTCTCTTGCAGGTCTAACTTCCGTGTATGCCAGTTACGCGGAGTGGAAGAGAACCCTTGTTTCCATACGACCACGAATTGGAGCGTACACTACGCAGAATGAATCGAAACTTGGGTATTAACGATGATGATCCCAACCAGGACATTCCAGCTCCGGTTGATGCTCATGGTCGGTTATTACCTGAAAATCGTGGGAAAGATGAACAAAGGGGACAACACCCCGTTCCACGCCCTCAAGAGTACTATAGGGGTTATGATAACATCGCAGACTCTGATGGGCCACTTTTAATGCCTCATCTACCAGACGGCCACACTTTTGTGGTAACCAGTAGTCTGAAGCAAATGCTCACTGCCAGAGGTTTGTTTTCAGGGCTACCTTTTGAGGATCCACATGCCCATATCGCTAAAGTAAGGGCAGTGTGCAAAAGTTGTGTAGGGAGGCCCGATTTGAATATGGATGTAATAGGGCTAAGTGTATTTCCTCTTTCACTGATGGGAGAGGCTGGTATCTGGTTTACTGAGCTCCCTTATAACTCAATCTTCACTTGGAATCAACTGAGGGATGCTTTCTTAGCACGTTACTACCCGGTCTCTAAGAAACTAAACCACAAAGACAGAGTGAACAACTTTGTGGCACTACCAGGAGAGTCAGTTAGCTGTTCTTGGGATAGGTTCACTTCATTCTTGAGAAGTGTCCCCAATCACCGCATCGATGATGAGTCACTGAAAGAATACTTCTATCGGGGACAGGATGATAATAATAAAGCGGTGTTGGATACGATAACGGGTGGTTCTTATGGGGAGTGTCCTTATGCCGAGATCACTGAAAAGCTAGAGAAAATCTCCCAAAATAATAAAGCTTCGAGTACTAGGAAGTCAGATACTGGAAGAAACACCTTCGCAGTGCAATCCGCACACAACCCAGCCACATAAGAGATTTGTGAAGAGATGGCTCAGATGAGAACTGAGCTTGGGTTGGTATTAAAACATGTCACTGGGGTGCAGAAAAGGTAAATGCAGTGAACTACTTATCTAAACCACCACCGCCAAATGATGAATATTATTATGAGGAGGATTCCTATGCGGTGAATGAGCAGACGGGGGGTTTCCGACCGAACGCCCAAGGCTCCAATCAGGAGAATTGGCACCAAGGTCAAGGAAACCAAGGTCGTAACTACGGTAATTATAACCGTGAGGGTCATTATGTCCGAGATGGGACAACCGCGACAACAACTTCAACCGGGGTAACTTTGGTAACAGAAATGATATGAGTGGGCCCTATGTTCCTCCTCAAAATCGTGAAGTTCCTCCTAGGGATGGTGGAGGTAGTATGGCATGAGATGAGGATATGTTGCACAAAATGATGAGGAGGTTCGATGCTAGTGATGAGCACACTAAAGAGTTAAGGAGTGACTTAGCGAGTATTGGGCAGAAAGTTGATACACATGCAATCTCGATTAAGCAGCTTGAGGTAAATGTCCCAATTATCTGCGACTGTGAACACACGGCAATCGGGCACTCTCCCTAGCAACACTGTCCAAAATCCGAAAAATGATGGACACTGTATGGAAATCACTACTCGGGGTGGTAAGAAGACCATTGACCCACCTATGCCGTCTGATGTAGAAAAGGTGATAAGAGATGATGATAAGGTGGTGGAGGTTAGTGGTGAGTTAGAAGATAAAACGGTAAAAGATGTTGAAATGCCAAAAAATGTGACTCCCATGCCTAGACCACCACCCCCCTTCCCACAAAGATTAGTGAAAAAGACCGAGGATGGAAAATACCGGCGTTTTATAACGATGTTGAAACAGCTTTCCATCAATGTCCCTTTGGTAGAAGCTCTAGAACAAATGCCCGGTTTTCCAAGTTCATGAAAGATCTGGTTACGAAGAAAAAATTAGTCACTTTTGAGGATGATGATAGAATGCAGCACTGTAGTGCTATTGCAACAAGATCTCTAGTGCAAAAGAAAGAAGATCCAGGTTCTTTCACTATTCCTTGTACAATCAAGTTATTACATTTTGCGAAAACATTATGTGATCTTGGGGCAAGGTTAAATCTCATGCCCCTCTCGATTTACAAGAAGTTGGGTTGGGGTGATCCAAAGCCCACTGCGATGCGGCTACAGATGGCCGATCAAACAGTAAAAAGGCCTATTGGGATACTCCACGATGTGCTAGTAAAAGTGGAGTCGTTCATATTTCTGGCCGATTTTGTTATTCTTGATTGTGAGGTCAATTTTGAGGTGCCTATTATTCTTGAGAGGCCATTCCTTGCTACGGGTAAAGCCTTGGTTGATATGAAAAAAGGGCGAATGAAATTTCGGTTGAACAATGAAGAAGTGACCTTCAACATTTGTAGGTCCATGAGGCAGAGTGGTGAGCTCCAATCGGTATCTGCCATATCCTACAAAGTTAAAAAGTCATCTGAGGTACAAATTGAAGAACGTCTGGGTGTAGAAGCACTAGCGGCAGTGATTATAAATTTTGATACGATTGCATTGAAGAGTATGGGTCATTGGTCGCGGCACTATCGAGGTGATGTTTGGTTTAAATTGAAGAAATATAAGTTAGATATGAAGAATCGTGAGTCTCCACCCGCGAAACCATCTATAGAGGAGGCTCCAAAATTAGAACTAAAAGCTCTACCACCTCATCTAAGGTATGAATTCTTAGGAAATGGTGACACTTTGCCGGTAATTATTGCATCAGATCTGAATGTACAACAAGTTGAGAGTTTGGTGAAAGTGTTAAAAAGGTTCAAAAGAGCTATTGGGTGGACTATTGCGGATATTATTGGGATCCCTCCCGGTATTTGTTCTTATAAAATCCAACTCATGCCCGATCATAAGCTAAGTATTGAGCACCAGAGACGCTTAAATCCACCTATGCAAGAGGTAGTGAAGAAGGAAATTATTAAGTGGTTGGATACCGGGGTAATATATCCGATCGCTGATAGTAGTTGGGTATGCCCTGTTCAGTGTGTACCTAAGAAAGGAGGAATGATTGTGGTCCCCAATGAGAAAAATGAACTTGTTCCAATGAGACCGGTGACTGGATGGAGGGTGTGTATGGACTACCGGAAATTAAATGCATGGACCGAAAAAGACCATTTGCCTATTCCCTTCATGGATCAGATGTTGGATAGACTTGTCGAACAAGGGTGGTACTGTTTTCTTGATGGTTATTCGGGGTACAATCAGATTTCTATTGCACCGGAAGATCAAGAGAAAACCACCTTCACTTGTCCATATGGGACCTTCGCGTTCAAGAGAATGTCGTTTTGATTGTGCAATGCACCTGCCATATTTCAGAGATGTATGATGTCGATATTCTCCGATATGGTGGAGGACACTATTGAAGTGTTTATGGATGATTTTTCTGTGGTTGGTGACTCCTTTGAGAGGTGTTTGAGTCATTTATCTGAAGTTCTTAAAAGGTGTGAAGACTGCAATCTAATACTAAATTGGGAAAAATGCCACTTCATGGTGAAAGAAGGTATTTTATTGGGTCATCGCATTTCAGAGAAGGGTATAGAGGTTGATCGAGCTAAAGTCGAGGTAAAAGAAAGACTTCCCCCACCTATCTCTGTAAAAGGTGTGAGAAGCTTTCTTGGGCATGCAGGTTTTTACCGGAGGTTCATCAAGGATTTTTCAAAAATTATGCATCCTTTGTGCAAGTTGCTTGAGAAAGAGTGTAAATTTTATTTTGATGAATCCTATCTTAAGGCATTCGGTGAGTTGAAAGAAAAGTTGGTGTCTGCACCCATCATTATTTCTCCAGATTGGAGCATCCCATTTGAGGTGATGTGCGATGTTAGTGGGGTTGCTCTTGGTGTGGTATTGGGATAAATAAGGGACAAAATCCTTCACCCCATTTACTATGCTAGTAAAGCCCTTAATGAAGCCCAAAAGAACTACACAGTGACTGAGCAAGAGCTCCTTGCAGTAGTCTTTGCTTTCGAGAAATTTTGCTTCTATTTGCTAGGCACTAGAGCTATAGTGCATACTGATCATTCTGCTTTGAGATATTTGATGGCAAAGAAGGATGCGAAACCGAGGTTGATTCGTTGGGTGTTACTATTGCAAGAATTTGACTTTGAGGTGAGAGATAGAAAAGGAACCGAGAATCAAGTTGCTGATCACTTGTCCCGTTTAGAAGATGAAGCTATGAGAGAGTTGGGGGATAGACTAAAATTGATGATATTTTCCCCGATGAGCATGTATTGGCCGCCTCTTAAGACTTGATTCCATGGTTCGCAGATTTTGCGAATTATCTGGCTAGCGATATTGACCCACCGGACTTGTCATTTCATCAAAGGAAAAAGTTCATGTACGATGTGAAAAAGTTCTTTTGGAATGAACCATACTTATATAGGAGTTGTGCCGATGGGCTTATTCGGCATTGTGTGCCAGAAGTCTATATGTTGAGTGTTTTGGATGCATGCCATTCTTCACCCGTAGGTGGACATCATAGTGGTATCCAGACCGCTCACAAGATCTTGCAATGTGGCTACTATTGGACAACTATTCATCAAGATGCTCATGAGTTCGCAAAGGCATGTGACAGATGCCAAAGAGATGGCGGCATTTCAAGAAAGCAAGAACTTCCTTTAAATCCCATTCTTGTGATTGAGTTATTTGATGTGTGGGGTATTGACTTTATGGGCCCTTTTGTGAGATCTCATGGGATGATGTATATTTTAGTAGCGGGTGATTATGTGTCTAAATGGGTGGAAGCAATCGCACTCGCAAATAATGAAGGGAAGAGTGTCACCGCGTTCTTGAAAAAGAATATATTTTCCCGATTTGACACCCCAAGGGCTATTATTAGTGATGGGGGATCCCACTTTTGCAACAAATTGCTTAAGGGATTATTGGAGAAATATGGGGTTCGCCATAATTTGTCCACTCCTTAACATCCTCAAACTAGTGGGCAAGTTGAGGTGTCAAATAGGGAGATCAAGCAGATTTTGTCGAAAATAGTGAATGCTAGTAGAACGGATTGGTCAAGGAGGCTTGATGATGCTCTTTGGGCCTACCGGACAGCATACAAAACTCCCATTGGTATGTCCCCATACCAACTTGTATATGGGAAGGCTTGTCACTTACCGGTTGAATTAGAGCATAAAGCCATGTGGGCAATGAAGAAGTTGAAAATGTATTGGAATGAGGCTGCAGAACAGAGGTTAAATGGGTTAAATGAGCTCGATGAATTTCGCCTAAAAGCTTATGAAAGCTCAACCCTCTACAAAGAAATGATGAAGAAGTACCATGACCAATATATTGAGAAACGCGAATTTTTGGTTGGAGATTTGGTGCTTTTATTCAATTCTAGGTTGCGCTTGTTTTCGGGTAAACTCAAGTCCAAATGGACTGGCCCTTACATGATCACCCAACTATTCCCTCATGGAGCGGTTGAGTTGGAGAACAAGGAGGGTGTGCAGTTTAAGGTGAACGGACAGCGAATCAAAATCTATCTGGGGAATGCTGAAACGACAAATGAAGTGATCGAGGCATACCATATTGATGAAGTTTGAGTAATCAAGTGTCCTCCGTCGTGCCGCGACATTAAATCAAGCGCTGGTTGGGAGGCAACCCAATATGTATCCTCTAAAGCCAACTATAGGTTTTTCATGACTTTCTAGTAATAGTTGCATTTTCTTTGCTTTTCTTTTTGTTAGAAGTGTTGGCTAGAGCGTAGTTTAGGGTCCGTGTCCAAAAAGTATCCAGAAAATACAAAAAGAATAGCATAATGGGTGTTAAATTTGCAGGTATCATATCACCAAAAAATCTGCAGAAAATTGGTCTGCAGCACCCATTGACGGACCCATCGACGGACAGTCACGCTTGCGACGGACCGTCGCAAGCAACCGTCGTGCCCAGGTATTTTTTCAATTTTTCTAAGTTAGGGCACCCATGACGGACACCCACGATGGACCGTTGATCCTGCGATGGACCGTCGACGGGGACTCATTTCGTCAAAACCCATAGACCCGACCCGACCTGACCGGCGAATATTAAAAGTTTTTAAACCTTTTAACTTCCCACCTCTTCATTCTAACCGTTTCTTTCCCTCATATCCTCTAGTTACTCCCTATTCACCTCCCTAGAACTCTCATACTCTCCCCAAAACATCAGATTTCCTATCCCTTCCAAAATTCCCCTAAGTGTCCGACGACGGACCTCTACGACGGACCTTCGTGCCCTCGACGGTCCGTCCTGCACAAACGTCATGGTTGTCAGAGACCCTATTCCTATAGGTCTCAAAATTTTCTCTAAGTGTCCGACGATGGACCTCTACGACGGACCGTCGTGCCCTCGACGATCCATCCTGCATAACCGTCATGGTTGTCAGAGACCCTATTCCTAAGGGTCTCAAAATTTTCTCTAAGTGTCCGACGACGGACCTCTATGACGGACCATCGTGCCCTCGATGGTCCATTCTGCACAACCGTCATAGTTGTCAGAGACCCTGTTCCTGAGGGTCTCAAAGTTTTTTCTAAGTGTCCCATGACGGACCACTACGACGGACCGTCGTGTCCTCGACGATCCATCCTTCACAACCGTCATGGTTGTCAGAGGCTTTCTTTCTGAGAGTCTCAAAATATTTTCTAAGTGTTTCATAACAGACTCCCATGACGGTCCGTCGTGCTTTCGACGGACCGTCAATGGGTCCGTCGCGCAGCTCAGCAACTGAAGCACTGCTATTTCAGTTTTGGTTTTACATTTTTGTTTTCTTCTATGCATGTCTTGTTTGCTTCTACTTGTACTAATTGTTGTTCCTTTCAGGTACTAACACTAATGGCACCAAAGCAAGATCGCGTGTACTCACGAGGTCATTCAAAGTCCGTCGCCACATCTGCCCGACTGGTCATTGTCTCTGACGATGACCGTGACCCCAATACGTGCCCCCAGGCACTGTCACTCCTGCACGAGCTGCACGTACCACCAGATCTACGCCCACGAAGGTGGCGCCCGGCGTAGTCACTGCCTCCCAGTCTGAAGAGGAGCGCACATTGACCGGCACGCCTTCTGGGTCTGCTGCACACCTCAAGGATGCTTTCGGTTCTGAGGAAGTGTCGGGTTTAGAAGAAGTCTCCGGGTCTGAGGAGGCTTCTGCTACAGCTACCGCATCCCAGTCCGCCTCGTCTGATGAGGTCGATAGTGCTGATTCCACTCCATCACCACAGACTGGAGTCCCCGCCCTGATTGCCGACCAGCCCAACCGATGGTGTGTTGAGGGGCAGTTTCAGGTGTACACCGACGCCAAGCTGCCAAATGTTAAGGGGGTCATGACCAGGACCCTTACACTGGAGAGGCGAGTCCTTACGGGGAGTCTCCCCACCATGCCGGCACTCCATGCCCTCTTCACCAGGCACCGGCTAGAATGGACGGCTCGTGATGTGGGTCGATACAGTGAGGAGTTGGTCAGAGAGTTCTACGTCTCGTATGTGGCGACTCTCCGATCTCAGATAGATAAGAGGGCTGCCCCGCCAAATAGGCCCCGCTAGATCACATCCGTGTCCGCGGCAAGCGGGTAGACATCTCCTTGACAGCCATCCGCCGGTATCTATACGGCGATGATGTTGATGCCACCCGGACTGCTCTCACCGCCGAGTTTGACTATCGGTGGAAACTTGTTAAAGATGGACGGTTCATGCGTGAGCCAAAGTTGAGAGAGACCACCAAGAGGTGGATTGCCCAGTACTTGTCTGTTTATGGAGAGGCTGCTGACTGGGTACTTGAGCCGAAGGGAGCCATAAAGAAGGCTAACCTGACCTTCACGGCCAAGTTTTTATGGTTGATAGTCTGCCACTGCCTTTCCCCCACTGCTACAGATAATATTGTCACATGGGATCGGGCAGTTTTGATGGCAGAGATGATAGCGAGGTTCGAACTGGACTTCGCTTGGCTTCTTCAGGAGGTCATGCACAAGAGGGCCTTAAAGGTCACTACTACTTACCCATTTCCGTGCATGGTGTTTTCTTTGTGCAGGTCCGCAGGTGTGCCCATTTGGCACATAGATCAGCTCAAGACCCCACCGGGCAATGTTGATATCGGGTTCATCAGGGATGAGGCCAATGAGTTGGCTCCACAAAGAGGGCCCCGCCCGAAGGTGCCTCCGTTTGGTGAGAACCTGGCGGATACAATAGAGCAAGCCCGAGCGGCTACCTAGGCTACATCAGAGCCTACTGACACCACCCCGGTCGAGTCTATCCCGGGTGGTAGCACTACCCCAAGCTCCTCTCGCTTGACTCCTTCCACTACTCTGGTCCCACTTGCTAGGGTCTAGAAACTCGAGGCCCAAATGGCCACACTTCTGCATCACATCCAGCCTTGGATGCAGAGGTCTATTACTGAGGCGGAGGAGTGCATGAAGCGGAAGATGGAAAGCACACAGAGAGGAAGATCATGGAGGTTCATCAGCGCCTGGAGGCTTTTGAGTTAAGGGTGCTAGCCCGGCCAGCCCCTCCGGTGGACGTGTCGACCCTTCAGGCTACTGTAGAGAGTCTGAGAGCGTACCTGGACACAATTCTAGAGGCTAGGGTGCCCGAGTTTGAGGCCCCTACTGCAGAGCCTGCTGAGGACACGGTGATGGCGGCCCTATTCGCCACTACTGATGTGCCACCACCTCCCCCATGAGAGCATGCCAAGAGGCGTAGAGGTCGAGATGAGGATGAAGCTAGGGCGCTGAAGAAGGAGCACCGAGAGTTGGAGGCTGCGAGGAGAGCCTCGATTGCTGATGAGGAGGCCCGTCAGTTGAGGACCATAGAGTTGGCTGCTGGGGCGTCTAGCTCCAGAGTTGTTGAGGCGGAGAAGAGCACTACTGATGATGCTGTGATTGTTGTGACAGGCACTACTGATGGTGATGTTGATGCTGAGGACACTACTGAGGGCGTCTAGACTACAGAGGGAGTGGGTTCCGGGACACCGGACCCACCAGCTTGTTGATCGCCAGCGCTTTGCGCCTCAGGTTTGCTTCACCTACCACTCGATTATTTTAGATTCTTTTATGCATTGGGGACAATTGCATATCTTTTTTGTTGGGGGTGGGGTCACTGGAAAGTGAGTGCTAGGGTGAAGTCTGAGTAGTCCAATTCACGATCCTCTCTTGGGGTTTTCTTGCCTGTTTTTTTTCCCCAAGAGACTGATTAATTTTATTGTTGAACAGGCATGTTTATATCTTGTGTACATAGTATAACTCTGAAGCATGATGGCTAAAACATAAATGATATCCTGATGTAATGAAAATGATGCATGACTAGGCATAGTAATTGATAAATGTGTGGCTCTAAGCATGACGTAGAGATACACTACTGCATGATCCTAAATCTAAGATTCGAACTAGGTGTTTGATAATCTAGTAGAGTAATGAGATGTCAAGTGAGTGTGAGGAAAAGTCGAATGATCCACCATTGGTACTGAGCTAGAACTTGTCTGGTTAGTCCTGCTAAAAGTAAGCCATAATAAAAAATTAGGAAAGGATCATAGGCCCTTGTTCAAAATAGTCAATCTTGAGCCTAAAATAACAGAAAACCAAATGAAGTTAATCCCTTATTGATCCAAATGATTTGAGCTTAAAATAGATCTTTCTTTTTCACCCCAACTGATCTTCTCTGGGAACAATGTGTTGGCCCTGGTCCCTCCTTGGACATGTGCACCTCAGCTTATGCCAAAGACATTGAGGGTGGCTAATGCAGAAAGAAACCTTATCGTGGCCCTAACCCAACCATGGTTATTGTGAACCTTGACTCATGGCAAAATCATGAGTTGAGGGTGGCTGTTATGAGGAATACTCCAAAAAGTGGGGTTGAAAGAATAAAGAGGAAGAAAGAACAAAACAAAAGTGACTTAAAAATAAATAAATAAATAAAATAATATAAAATAAAATAAACACAAGAAAAGAGAAGTCACTTACACATAAAAAGAAGAAAGGGAGAATAGCAAGGTGAAAGAAAATTGAGGAATAGGGCAAAATAAAACGATAAAAATGTAGTACACTTAGCTGATATGTAAAGGAGGGCAACAAGTCACTAAAGGATACCTAAATATACCCTACCTGACCCTGAGCCTATGTTACAAGCTAAGAAAGTCCTATCGTGATCCTAAGAGTTGTTATGGCGAACTTAAAGCAGTGAAAATAAGGGCAACCGTATGGCAATATGTATAATTGAGTTGTGAAGTTGTTCTGAGTGCGAGTCTTGAAAAGTAATCCTTATACTCAAACTGAAGTCATTGTGTGAAAAATGAGGATGTTAGTTTGAAGTGAGGACACTAGTTATAGTACCGGAAAAATTAGCACCTTTGTGAGAAATCGAAGAGGATAGGTGTCAGTGTGTAGTGAGTCTGTGTCATGGTCTGATCAACATAATTCAAGCCTAATAGTGATAGCATGCATGAACATAATGAGAATAATCAAGATTGATAGCCAAATGATTGCGAAAACTAAAATATGGATACTCTTGTACAAAGATTTTGTAGTGAGTCATAGTGCGTCCCTTGAGGACAAACAACGAATTTACGTTGAGGGGGTTGATGTACCGTGGTTTCACAGTACTTTTAATGCTTTTTCCTTAAGTTTAGTGTGTGTCTAAAGCCTTTTTGTATTGATTTTTGATGTAGGTTTCTCTTTATTTGTAGGAAATCTGTCCAAAGGAGAACGCGGAGGATTTGAGCAAAAATTGCAGAAGTGACCACCTACGGAGCCCACGACGGTCCATTGTGACTGTGACGGTCCGTAAGTGGCACCGTAGTGAGAAGAAAATAGCAGCTGAAGGAAGTTGGGGAATCTGACCAAGTGTGGGACTACAGAATCTCACACCGGACCGTCATAGCCACGACGGTCCGTCCTACACATTCGTCGTGGTTGTCAGAGAATAGTCCTAGTATAGAATTTCAAGAAGTTTCTAAGTATTGTGGAACGAAACCCCTCGACGGACCGTCGTGCTTGCAACGGTCCGTCATACCTCTCCGTCGAGGGTAACAGAGAGTTGATGAAGAAAGCAGCAGAGATTTGTGCTAAGTATGGAACGACGGAGGCCACGAAGATCAGTCGTGGCCACGACAGTCTGTCACAAGGGTCGTCGACTCAGACGCGTTTTGGGCAGATTTTCCTTAATTAGATTCTCTCTTTTATTAGGTTTTGTTTGTTATAAATAGTTCTAAAAACCTCATTTTTGGGGTTAGACTTTTGGATATTTTTCACTTTTGTTGTTTAAGTATTGAACTCTTGATTTTGGGATTTTATCATACTTTTCCGGAATAGATTGTTAGTGTTTTTGTGAATAATTCAAGTGAATTTCTGGATTTTCTTCATTCTCATTAAAGTAAGTGCATGAATTCTTATATTATCAATATGAATTGTGTGGTTATTAGCATGGGTAACTAAACTCCATAACTAGGGTTGTGGGAACCATGGGTAATAACAAGGTAAAATCTAGCTAAAATAACAATCCTAGAATAGTGTCTTGCATGTATTGATAATTCTTTCGTTTAGAAGTCTTTTTAACGGATGACCAACATTAGAACTCGCCTTATTGCTACTTGCCGGACCAAGGAGGTAGATAATAGGAAAAAAATTATCAACGTAAATTTAGTGTATACTATCTAATAGGCTAGTATCGGTTGGTATGAAGTAACAACTTAGTCAAATATCGATTATGATGCTTAATATGAGGTAAAGGTAAGGTTTAGTAAAGCAACACACGTAGCCGGACCAAGGTGCGGAGCAAAATTCTCTAGATGCCGGACCAAGGATTTAGGGATACACAACTTATCACTTTGCATGCAAGATATTAGGAAGGGGTTGTTATAGTTAGAATTACCGAGTTATGAACCTATGGGGAACACTTAAGCCCTAGTTACTTTAATTACTTGATAAAAATCCAATCTTTGAACTTGTCATTTACTTATATAGAATTAGTTAATTATAGTTGTTAATCAAAAAACCCCTTTAGTTATTTGTTTTCGGGAAATAATTGGCTAAATAGAAGTAATAATAGAATAAAGTTAAGTCTAAACCATTTTCCTCGTGGGATCGACCCCAACCTCAATAGTTGTCGAACTATTTATAATCAACAAAACCTAATAAAAGAGGGAATCTAATTAAGGAAAATCTGCCCAAAATGAATCAGAGTCGACGACCCTTGTGACGGACCATCGTGGCCTCCGTCGCTCCATACTTAGCATAAATCTCTGCTGCTTTCTTCATCAACTCTTTGTTACCTCGACGGACAGGTATGAAGGACCATTGCAAGCACGACGGTCTATCGAGGGGTTCCGTTCCACAACACTTAGAAACTTCTTCAAATTGGGTACTAGACTATTCTCTAACAACCACGACGAATATGCAGGATGGACCATCGTGGCTATGATGGTCCGTCGTGAGCTTCTGTAGTCCCACACTTGGTCAGATTCCCCAACTTCCTTCAGTATCTATTTTCTTCTCACTACGGTGCCACTTACGGACCGTCACAGTCACAACGGACCATCGTGGGCTCCGTAGGTGGTCACTTCTGCAATTTCTGCTCAAATCCTCCGCGTTCTCCTTTGGACAGATTTCCTGCAAATAAAGAGAAACCTACATCAAAAATCAATACAAAAAGGCTTTATACACACACTAAACTTAAGGAAAAAGCATTAAAAGTACAGTGAAACCACGGTACATCAAGGTTGAGTAGTAGAGATGCAGAAATTGCTATTCTTAAGGCAGAACTACTCAAGGCACAGACTATGGGACCTGGTACCTCGGTTGTTCAAGAATTGAAGCATGAAAATGCAGAGCTGAGGGCCAAGATTGTTGCTTTACAAGAGAAAGCAATAAAGGACAATGATGATGCTAATGCTAGACTTACTCTTATCATTCAGTCCCTTTCCCATCAGCCTCCCCCCTCATAGTCCGTCCTATTCTTTCCCTTTATGTCTTTCTTGTGTGTGGCTTATCTACCAAATCTGTAGTATCCTAGTTTAATTTTAATGTATTGACTGTTGTCTCTGAATTGCTATTAATCTTATTCCTGTTTTGTTCTGGCAATTGTTTGATGCGTATTGTACTTCTTTATGTTTGATTGTCAAAAGGCTCTGCTCTTACTTGATTGCATTATTGATAATATTGGTTTCCTGTGTCTCTTTTTAATGATGCCAAAAGGGGGAATTTTAATGTGAAAATGGGATATGTGCTTCAGGGGGAACATGTGAGAATGGGATATGTGATTTAGGTGGAAGCAGGGAAATATAGAAGAAAATATTTGGTGGCTGGTGGCTGGTCCTTGTGAGTTTCCTAGTTTACTGCAGGTATATGGACAAATAATTCAGGGGGAACAATAAACTTTGCAATATTCTGCGATGTTTTCTTGAAGTCTGGAGTATAGTTTGTCATCATCAAAAAGGGGGAAAATGTTATTTGAAGTTTTGATGATTTGACAAAATCACAGGTACCTTGTGAAGGTACCTGGTTCTCAGCTCAAACTGTCTTTTAACTGCCAGCTGAACAAAGTACAAATAGTTGGTGCACAGGTTCCAACAGCGTCAGAAGTGTCAGTAACCATAACCAATGACATGGCTTTAAGGATAGTGACCTTTATATACAAAAGACAACATCTCCATACCTCTCACTTAGTTTTTGCACCTTGAAAAAGTACATTCAAGAACTCTTACAAAGACGAAACAAATCAATAGGAAGAAAGTTTTCAAACAACTCAAGCTTAAGTGAACAAAGTGTGTAGTGTTTAGAAATACTTTCCTCTGATCTTACAAGTGAACTGATCCTAAATCTATAAAGGATTCAGTGTGGTTTGATCTGGAAATTCTAAGTTAGTTAGTTGAACTAATTTAGTGGGCAACCTGTGTGTTGCTTAGAAATTCTAAATCATTAGTAGGTTGATGGTTTAGTGGGCAGTCTGTAAGATTGCTTAGAAAATCCTAAGTTATCTAGTGGTGATAGCTTAGTGGGTAGAGGAATCTCTACTTAGGCTCATCAAGCAATAATGTTATTGCTTGATAGTGAGATTAAAAACTTTTTCTCACATTTTGTGTAATCGGTTTCCTTTTGCTTGTGAAGATTAGTGAAACTGTTTTGAAAATCCTGTGAGACAGGTCGTGGCTTTACTCCCTTGAGCAAGGAGGTTTCCACGTAAAACTCCTTGTGTCATTAAACTGCATTTTCTTACAGAATCTTTCTTTTTGTGTGTCAAGGGACCTGGTCCATTGACTTGTTGTGGAAACACAGATTCTAACAAATTTCTTCATATCAGTCTGGATTTATTAAAGGTAGAAGTATTATTGAAAATGTTTTACTATCTCAAGAGTTGGTAACTGACATTATTAAAAGAGGGAAGCCTGCTAATGTTGTTATTAAATTGGACATGGCTAAAGCATATGATATATTGTCTTGTTTTTTTCTAATGAATGTCTTGAGGAATATAGGCTTTGGCTCGAGATTTGTAGATATTATATGGAGACTTATTGCTAACAATTATTACTCATTCCTTATTAATGGTCAATCATACGGGTTTTTTCATCCTACAAGAGATGTGAAGCAAGCAGATCCTCTCTCTGGCTTTATTTATTCTAGAAGCTGAGGTTCTATCTAGAGCTCTTAATTCTTTATTTGATGATCCTCATTATGTGGGATATGGTTTCCTAAATGGAGTACAAAGTTAAATCATTTATCTTATGCAGATGATACTATTATATTTGCATCAGCTAATGAGTAATTTTTAGGAAGAATAATGGATGTATTGAATGAATATGAGCATCAATCTGGTTAGAACGTGAGCAAAGACAAGAGCTTTTTTATTTGCATCAAAATGTAGCAGCGTGAATTCCAATCTTAGTGGAGTAGTGTGTTGGGATGAACATGGGTTCATTTCCTATGAAGTATTTGGGGTGTCGTATCACCCATACAATAAAGAGAAAGGAACATTATGTAGAGCTGATTGGAACAGTTAAATGTAAAATTCAGACATGGAAAGGAAAGATGTTATCCTTTGGTTGTAAAGAAGTTTACTTTCTAATATTTTTCAAAGCATACCTATTTATCTATTATCTGCTATCACTCCCCTGTTATGTTTGATCAAGAAATTACATAAGATCTTTGCTAAGTTCTTTTGGAGTAATAAGGAATTTGGTAGGAGTAAAAATTTGTAACACCCCATAATTTCCATGGCCTATACTAAAGCTTCATATGTTGAATAATGATGTTTTCGACCTAAAATAAAAGTATTAAACCTAATTAGGATGCATTAGAACCAAATGCTAAGAAATGACCTTGACGTCCGGGAACTAGTGCAAGTTGAACTAGTAAACGTCCATAGGTCTTGTGAAGGTTTGGGAGTGTCATGTGAAGTCTAAAACTAGTAAAAAGACTTTAAATAGGTAAAATTAGGTATATAGGGCCTAAACGTCCAGGTCCAACCCCTCAAGCATCGCCCTAGGGGTCCACGAAGGGACCCCATATTTGGCCGAGCAAGCTGCCAATAGGCAGCAATCAATTGCTCATGGAGGGAGCCAGTCCGCGTCGTGGACTTGGCACACCATAGGCCAAAACTTTGGTCTGCGATGCGGACTCGTCTTGTTCAAAAATTAATTTTCTCTTCTGGTTCAAAAATTAATTTTGGAAATTTTTGCGGGAAAAAATCTGCGACGAGGACTTGTTTGCCGACGAAAATTTAAAATTCAGAATTCAAGTTTGACTTCTTTAAAAGGTAAATTTAAGTGAGGGGTCTTTTGGTTATTTTAGGGGAGGTTAATATATAGATTTTAAATCATTTTCTCACCACAATTTCCCACAAAAACCAAATTCCCAAATCAAAACCCAAAAGCTCTCATCTCTCTCTACTTTCTCTCTCTATTCACCCTCCATTGAAGAAGCTTTGAAGGTTGAAGAAGAAGACCAAATCCTCTACGGTTCTACTCAACTTTCATGGATATTCATCTTTAAGGTATGCTTTCTCTCACTCTTGGGATTCTTTTCCCCAAGAGGTCCCTCAAAAATATGATTTCTAAATGGGCAACTTTAACATATAGCAAACATAAAATTCATATTTGTATGCTATGACAAAGTTTGCATAATTGCGCTCCATAGCAAACATATATATGTATAATTTGCTATATATATACAATTGAAGCGAATTGTATAAAATTAAGTGTATAAACGAGAAAGAGAAAGAGACTTGAGCATATAATTTTATAAAATGAAGTATATAAAATGAATTGTATAATTATAAGTGTATAGGACGATTATATACAATTTGAATTTGTTTAAAACGAGAAAGGGAGAAAGGCAAAAGAGACTTAGGCAAGGAAGATATAATTTAATCGAATTGTATAAACGAGAAAGAGAGAAATTATATACAATTTGAATTTGTATAAAACGAGAAAGAGAGAAAGACAAAAGAGACTTGGGCAGGAAAGCACTTTTATTGTATAATTATAAGTGTATAAGACAGAGATATATGTATTTGCATGTGTATATACAATTTTCTCTCGCTTTATACAATTAGAAACAGTAGTTATATAATTCTATTGTATAAAGTGAGAGAGACGAGCGAAGGAAGCGAGCGAGAATATGAGATAGAGAGGGACTGACAAACAGTTTGCTATTGAACACAAATAAATCAAACGGTAGCTAATATATTTATTTTATATTATTAGTTTGTCATTCTATACAATTATCCCTTTTTTAAATCTCCCAAAACTAAGGTTTTCTTCCACACATGGGTCTTCTTTGAAAAACGAAATTGTGAATCAATTATTTTGAATTATGATAAGTTAATGTTGTTTAAGCATGTATTGATGGTTAATTGATGATTTTCTATGATTTTTCCCTAGACTCATGTCTTTTCCCTAATTTTATGAAAACCTTGAATTGATATGGTAATGTTGTTTACGCATGTATTGATGGTTAATTGATTATTTCCTATGAGTTTTCCCTAGACCAATGTCTTTCCCTCTATTTCATAAAAACTTTTAATTGATATGGTGAATTGTGAAGAGGATGAATATGTTGATTGACTACATTGATGTTCTTTATGTAATTGCTTCTTGAATTTACCTTAATTATGCATTGGCTATGTGTTCTTTGGTAATTGAAGTATGGAGGCAGTGTAAGGGCAAGAAGGTATGAATGTTGATTCTTCTTGAATTCAATTATGAAGTATGAGTTCCTTAGATTGTAATGCTTTTATGTCTAATGTGTGGTTGTGATGTTGATAGCAAGTATTCCTCATCCTAAACCCTTGACTATTGAATTGGTTATGAAGTATGCAAGTATGTTGTGGTATGATTATTATATGTATGAAAGTAGTTTCTCATGATAATAATAAACTGTTGAGTGAAAGGTTTACTAACTTGTATGTGGTTTCTAAAGTAAAAGGGTAGTTCTCAATTATGAATACCTATGAGCTTAATGATGAGATGTTCACATAGGGGTCTACAAGAGACTAATGTGATCTTGTATGATAAGTATTATGAATTACTAAAGGGATTAAATGCTTAGCACCAAAAGGGCATGTAAATGATATGGAGGTCTCACGTCTAGCAATTCCGGCCTCTCACATGGGTTTCTTCACGTTTAGCAAGTCCGGATTTCCACGATATGTGTTGTCTTATGAGATGGAACCTCCACAAGATTTCTAGTAACAATCTCCTTGAACCTTAACTATGTGCCCACGTAGGACCCTAGCTTAGTGAATTCACCTAGATAGCTATGTACGAAAGGTTACACCTTAGGCAAGTGTTAACCCTCTCTTTTCGGTGTGGGAGTAGAACACCAGATTCCATGTAGATCACATGGTCTAATGTTGGTTATTGCACTTTTTTCCCTAATGTAAAAGTAAATGATCAAGTTAAGTGTATGAACTTATAATAGGGCTTGCCTTGAAGGTTTCTACACGGTGTAAGGGAGGGTATGAGACTTCTCTTGCACATTGCACTTGTGGGATCCTAATGGTTCTGGTAGTATTATTTATGATTTTGATTATGATTATATTGATAATCTATGAGTAGTATTGATGTATTAGGCATGTCATGATGAAATATGAGAATATGTTGTATGTATGAAGTGGGTTACTTAATGTGATACTTAGCTTTGGATAGGGTTATGGGACTCTATTTTTGGCATTGCACAAGTATTGCTTATGTTGTCTACATTTTGGGTTGATATTATGTTAAATTGACTTACTATACTTATTATGTGTGCATGTTGAGTTAAATTGATAGATAACATGATATTGACTAAAATGTCCTTTTCTCATCCATTGATGGTTTATGTGCAAAGAAGTCATACTTAGTACGTGTCATGTACTAACCAATATGTCTTCCCTTTTTTCCCAAACATTTTAGGTTCGGGCCGTTGAAGAGTTCGTGGAAAATTGCAAGGAAGACTTTGACCTTTTACCAAGTCATTGGTGAGTCCTCATGTCCGGGGATGTTGCCATGTTCCACTCTAGCTATGATGTTGCTTATGTTTAGATACATTATCTAAACAAGACTCCTAAGTAAGCTTCATATGCGAACAGTCTAAGTAAACTCCATATGTAGTATGTGAGAGGTCTATGTAAACCTCAATATATAATAAGTTTAATTATTTCTGCATTTTGACTTATGATGTGCTATGATGTGTGCTAAGGGCTAGTCTTAGTCCTCTTTGAGGACCACGACGCCGGTAACGACTAGGGGTACTTTGGGTCATTCCAACATTGGGATGAATGGATAAAAGTTTGTCTACCAAAGCAGGAAGGAGGGTTTGGTTTCAGATCATTGTTTGATGTTTCGCAGGCCTTATATGCTAAATTGTGGTGGAAATTTAGGACACAAAATATTTTTTGGTCAAACTTCCTTCTCTTTACAATGGAAAGGAGGCTCTCAAATATGGAAACATTTTCATGAAAATAGAGATGTCATTGAACAACAGTTGTGGTGGGAACCTAGGGGTGGAAATTTTTCCATTTCGTATGATAATTGGACCAATCTTGTGCCTTTACACTTACAACAAGTAGATACCCCAACATGTCATCCCATAAGATATATAGGGGACCTTTTTAATGAAGAGGGCTGGGATTTTGATGCTCTTCAGGATGTTGTCCCTGAATATGTAGTGGATCATATGTAGTGGATCATATCAGACACAATATGAGGTTTCTACAGTTGGGAGATTTACCAGACAAACCTAAGTGGACAAAAACTACTGGATATTTCAGTGTTAAGAGTGTTTGGGAATTGCTAAGGAAAGAGGACGACATCAATGAAGACTTGAAATATTTTGTGGGTGAAAGTTTTACCTTTAAAGTTCTCATTTCTAGCTTGGAGGATTTTGCAACGTAAAGTTCCTGTGGCTAACTTATTGAATGCTTCAAATCATAATATCTCTCAGAATTGCAGGTGTTGTAACATTCCTGTGAATGATTCTATTAATCATTTGTTTTTAAGAGGAGAGATTGCAACCAAAATATTGTCTTATTATTCCGGAGCATTTGGAATAATTGGTCCCATGTGTAATGTGAAGTGAGAAAATCGTGGTCTACTGATGGTAACTACAGGATAAAGATAGTTTATCAATCTCTTCCTATTGTTATAATGTGGATTTTGTTGAAGAGGAGAAATACTATACTACATGGTGGATCTTATTATGTCGGGAAGGTGATCTGGGAGATCAATTACAATATTCTGAATTTCATTAAGTTAAGATGTAAGGTAATTTTGACTTGAATAATTGGCCTCTAATTGTGCATTATCTCGAAGGGTATACAGTAGTCTATAATTCCAAAATGGTTAAATGGGTTCCTCCTCACTTAAATTGGCTTAAAGGTAATATTGATGGTGCTTCTAAGGGAAATCCCGGGCCTAGTTAAGTTGTGTTTTGTATAAGAGATCATGAAGGAAATCTCCACCAATTTGATTGCAGAAGTCATAGCCATAAGGGAATGTTTGGTGTTTTATAGAGACAATATGTTGTCTCAAATTATTATTGAGATTGATTCTCTGGCAATGGTTCACATTATAGAGGGCCAACGGGAAATTCCATGGAGTGTGTCTTTGGAAGTCAGCTTCATTCAAAATTTAAAAAGAATTGTGTTAGCAAGAGTACAACATTCCCTTAGGGAAGGAAATACTCTTGCAGATTATTTTGCTAACTTACTTTTTATTTTTGCATGTAATTATCAGCTCAATTCTATACAAGAAGTTCCCAATGAAGGCAGGCAAATTATATACATGGATAAAAGGGGTACGTCTAATATCAAAAAATTGCATTTTAATCTCTTAATTTGCTACTTGATGTAGATTCAACTATTGAGAGGCATAAATAAATTTAAAGCAAAGTATTTAGTGACAACAATAATGTCGGAAGAAATTTCGTTATGGTTTATGTGTTTCGCACATGGTGGGAGCTTTGAGGTGTCCAATTACAAATACACAATTAAGACATTATTAATGATTCTGGACGATTGTTTTAATCTAAACTTCCTCATCTTGCCTTTCGAATATGAAGAGAAACTACATGATCTCAGACCTTTCAAGATTGTACTCTAAAAATTGTGATTTAGTTTTTAAAATAAATTTAGATGGTGGTACTAATATCTTTTGTGATTCAATCCTTTAAATTTTAGTCTGGAAAATTTATGCAATATAATAGAGTTGTCTGTCGATTGTTTTGTTCCAACACTTCAGCAATAGAAAGGTTCTCTTGTATGCAAAGTGACGAAATCAATAGATCTAGAATCTGGTAATTTCTTACCTAATGCAAGATCCTCTTTAGAAGCTCCGAGTTTCCTAAATCCTGTTGCGAGACAGAGAAGATTTATTTTCCTTTTCACTTTAGCTAGAAGTGAAGATGGAGATTACATCTACTGGTGCTTCTCCGGGGATGGACGATGACAAGAACTGGTGTGCTTTCTCCGGGACTCCAAAAAATGACGACATATTTCCTCCATGGCCAGCTTTCCAGCATAATCATTTCAGAAAATTTCAATGTGACCTTTCCATTTCTTTATCATGGTCTTTTGACTTATTTCCAATTTGTGTTTTTGGGCCATGTCACTAGGCCTGGTCTTGTACAAATCTTTGTTATGTTGAAATAAATGCGGCTATGGCCTGATTTTTATTTTTATTTATTACAAAATAGTTGTTGGAAGTAAGTCAAAACCAGTTAGAGATAAAATGTTGCTTAGTTTTGAAATAAAGTCGAAACGAGTTAGTGTTAAAGTTGTTTAGTTGTTTAAATAAGTTCAATTAAATAATGTGATTTAGTTGGTGGATTTAATTATTGGAATTAAGTCAAAACTAGTTAGAGTTAAAGTTGTTTAAATAAGTTTAAATAAATAGTGTGATTTAGTTGGCACATTTATTTGTTGGAATTAAGTAAAAAATAATTAGAGTTAAAGTTGTTGAAATAAGTTCAAATAAATAATGTGGTTTGGTTATTGGAATTAAGTCAATACTAGTTATAGTTAAAGTTGTTTAGTTGTTAAAATAATTTTAAATAAATGATGTGGTTTAGTTGGTGGGTTTAGTTGATGGAACTAATTAAAAACTAGTTAGACTTAATGTTTTTTAGTTGTTGAAATAAGTTTAAATAAAGTGTAAATAACCCCTTGCTAGAATCATTATTATAGATAAGTGGTATGCAATGCTTTAGGCCAAACTAACTTTTCTTTTTGAATTTGGAAAAATTCTTCCTCCATGTCCGGCCAGCAGTGATGGATCTAATCAGAAGGGTGATGAGAATTATAAGCCCGATAAGGAGAGGAAGGGTGATAAGAATAATAAGTCTCAGGAGGCTGATGAAGAGTAGTATCTATTTGACATTTAAGACTTCTATATTTTTAGAATTGTTTCATCATATTTTAGTTTTTTTTATTAAGTTGGATGAAGTTTATTTGGAAATAGTTTAATGTATATATTGAAAATATTGTGTTGTTTTAGTTGGATGAAGTTTATTTTGAAATAGTAGATTTGGAATTCTTTGGGTTGTTTTTGGTATAAATATATATATGCAGGTGGGATACTAATATTGCAGCTAAATACTGCCAATTGTGATGCAGAAAACCGACCTTCGGAGGTCAGAATCTCAAAAATAAAATATATAAATACCGACTTTAAGAGGTCACAATCTCAAAAATAAGAAATAAAAATATTGACCTCTGGAGGTCAGAATCTCAAAAATAGAAAATAAGGATACCGACCTCTGGAGGTCAGAATCTCAAAAATAAAAAATAAGAATAGCGACACCCAGAGGTCAGAATGTCAAAAAGAAAAAAATAAGAATATCGACCTCCAGAGGTCAGAATCGCAAAAATAAAAAATAAAAATACTGACCTCCGAAGGTGGAATTTAAAAATTAAGAAAAAATAAAATTAAAACATACCGACATCCAGATGTTGGTATTCCAATATATGATAAATAAATATTATGACCTCAGGAAGACGCGAATAACAAAAATAAAAAATAAAAAAATATATAAAATTGCCCTCAGCAAGTCGGAAAATAAAATAATAATTTACCGACTTAAATTAAAACTGACCACTAGAGGTTATTAAATACAAACATACAGAGGTCGGAATTGAATATCGACCAAGCTTTTTCCGACCTAAGCTGGGAAGTCACCTCTAACTGAGTTGAGTTACTGAGATATATCCCCAACTAACTCTAACAAAACTTAAAACTGAATATAAAGACTAAAATTAAAAGCATGTCTATTGTCCTTCAAGTATGAGTACTCAGCACTGAAGCTGCTGAATGCAAACTGAGAATCGATTTATGTGTAAAATGGATGCTAAGTACCTAAACCTACATCAAGGATGTAGAGCAATGTATGTGTTATTAATTGGAATGTACTAAGTATGCAAGATGTAGATACTTAGATGAATATATATGCATAAGCTGAACAAAGAATAATTGAACAAGATGGTAAATATTGGACTTAACAGAAAATCTAAACTAAATGCAATTAACAAGTACAAATCATGAAAATAACATGTTGAACTGAATGGTGAAGTATATATTGAAAACCTAGTCGAATGCACTAATAGTCTTATTGTCGAAGCTACTATTAATCGACATAAACCATGTGAGCTAAACATGGAGTCCGATTTATACGCCCCATCGATATGACCAATATACCTTCCCAGGGGTATAAATGCATGACAGCGTGATCACTAAATTTGATTCCCAACAGAAGGGACTTAAAATCCTATGGGGCAACGTAGTTTTGGGACTATTAGGGTACACTGAACCTAGTCCAACTTGGTGCTAAGTATACTCCCAACTGAATATGTTCATGATACAAATGCAATTGAAACACTTAATATCTCAAATACTAACATGATATATGAGAATGGAACATGTATATAATAATAATGTAAAATTCAAAATCTGGAGAATGATTGTATGGTTAACTAACCAAGCAAGTATAATTCATTAATTAAGAGAATTTATACAAACTAGGGTTAATAAATTTTATACAAGGAAATAATCAATTTTTTAGATAAACATGTTATTTCAATTAATGATACTACCAAAGCTAAATCACAACAAATATCCATGGTTTTAGAAACCCCAAGTCTAAACAAGATATGGAGAATCAAGGAACTGACTGAATTATAGGGACCTAGTGGATGAAAGGGATTCGTAGGTGAAATCACACATAACTGGTGACGAAATCTATGGAGAAATCCTTTGTATTTGGAGGTTGAACTTCAAAGAACGCCTTTGCTTGTTCTTGGAAGACATGATCTCCTCTTTCTCTTCTCCTCACTCTAAGTTAGGTGGTTTTAAGAGATTTAGGGGTTTAGGTAGTTTTGACTAGTTTACTAAGCTTAGACTGTGTGAAACGAAGTAGTTTAAGATTAAACGACGTGGTTTAAGTGCCCAACACATAGGAAACAATACTAATGTGACCCTCACTTAAATTCTGCCGAATTGGCTTCAAGATAGGGTTCACGGTCCGTCATGATGACCAAGGCCCATTAAGGAGCTCGTGAATATTCTTCCCGACAACTATTCACTAAAATGGAAATAAAATTTTACTTTGATCTTGGATGATAGAAAACTCAGTGGTGTTGGAAAGTTGACTCATTTATTTTTGATTTGATAGGGCATGGGCCACTTAATTCGTTTTGTATTGAAATAAATATGGATGTCTAAAGTTGACCCTAAACTCTAAGTCTGAAAAGTCTCCTGCATGGATGACATCACAGTCCATGTGGAGCTCTACATACCATTTAGACGTCTGTGGTGCTTAACAAGTGAATTTAGGGGTGAAACATTACTTAAAAGATGATGAATTGACTTTAATACCGGCTTCACGAGCCGTCATGAGCACCATGGACCATCAAGTGGGTCGTGACGATGATATACTTAGTAGGTCTTCACTAAAACTACCATAACTTCTTACTCTAGGCTTGAAATTAGGCAAACTTGGTGGCATTGAAAAGCAAACTCATAGACCATTAATTTGATAGTTTCTAGGCTACCTAATTCATTTTGAATTGAAAGATATGATAATCTGAAGTTGACCCAAACCTCAAAGTTTATCAAGCCACTTCAAGGCTCGTTTGAAGATCCAAAAACTGTCTAGTAGTATGTGGTACTTCATAGTAGCTATGTTGGTTCAACGTAGCCCTCATGGCCAACTTCACAAATCTTTTGAAATCCATGGTCTGCTTACTAGTCCGTGGTATTTAACCATTTGTTGGGTGCATAACCACTAGCAGGGTGATGGTTTGTGGTCCTCTTCACACACGTGGACCTCCTCCGTGGTTTTCCCTTCTCTCTTTTTCAATATTAGTTTTGATTTTAGAGGTGTTACAATATCTCCCACTTGGGGTCATTCATCCTTGAATGAATTCTAAACAAGATGAGTATGGAGGGAAGGAGTTGCAATCCCTACCACCAAATACTAGAAATTGATATCTAACTGATCTGATTTCCATGAACATGCAAATATAATGAAATGCAAGGATAACTGAGGAAACAAGGTACTAAGAATAATTTACACAGGATTAAACTGAGAGAATGGAGAGAAACTATTACCTTAAGCTGAAATGGAATTGGTCGGAAAGATGTGTGGATACTTGGCCATCATGGATGCTTCAAGTAGCTCCCTCTACGGACCGAATCCTCCATAAAACCTTTACTCAAAAGACTCCTTTATTTATCAACCTAACAACCCAACGGTCAAGAATTTTAATTGGCACCTCTTCATAAGTGAGACTATACTTCACATCCACACTCTCTAATGGTACTATTGATGACGGATCACCCACACAATTCTTCAACAAGGAAATGTGAAAAAATGGATGAACCGTTGCTAGTTTTTTGGAAACTCTAACTCATAAGCCATATTACCAAACCTTTTTTAAATTTTGTAAGGACCTACATATCTAGGACAAAACTTCCTTTTCATTCCAAATCTCATCACCCCCTTCATAGGTAACACATTTAGGAATACCCAATAATCAATTTTGAACTCTTAGTCCCTTCTCCTCATATATGCATAGGACTTCTGACGACTCTAATATGTCTTTATTCTATCTCTAATGAGCTGAACTTTCTCCATTGCCTCATGAACCGAATTTGGCCCAATCAACACTATTTCATCTACTTCAAACCAATCAATTAGAGACCTGCATCTATGACCATAAAGTGCCTCATACGAGTCCATATGAATCTTTATAAGAAGCAGGTGATCATACAAACTACCATTGAAATAGATAATGCAAGCTCTCAACATGTCCTCTAAGGTCTAAATGGTACGCTCTACCATACCATTCATGTGTGGATCAAATGTTATGCTGAGATTTACCTAAGTACCAAGACCTTTATGAAAAGATTTCAAGAAATTAGAGGTAAACTAAGGACATCTATATGAGATGAGGGGACCTATGTAGCCTGACTATTTCGTTGATGTAGAGTTTAGCATAGACCTCCACTAAATCTGTAGTCTTGACAATAAAGAAGTGAGCAAACTTAGTAACTATGTCCATTATCACCCAAATGGAGTCATATTGTCCGCGAGTACCAAGTAAATCCGTAATGAAGTCCATGTTTATCACTTCCGACTTCCATGTAGAAATGTTAATCTCTTGAGTCATACCTCCTAGTTTCTGATGTGCTACCTTAACATGTAAACATTTAGGAAACTTAGGCATAAAGTCTTCTACGTCCCTCTTCATGTGGTTCCACCAAAAGACTTCCCATAGATTACACTATATCTTAGTGACACCTAGATTAGTGGAATACCTAGAGTTATGATCTTCTGTAAGGATCTGGTGCCTCAACTAACCCACATTGGAAGCATATAAGTGACCCTGGTAATGAAGCACACCATCTCCCCCGGGAGAAAACAACCATTTTCTGCTTATGGACTGCACATTTCATCTAAAGTAATATAGGATCACTATCCTATTTTCCTTAACCTCCATTACCAATGAAAATTCAGATCCATTTTGAATTATCACCCACCATCTTATGTGTATGTAAAGCAAACTCCTAAGGGATAAAGCCGGTGAACATATTTGTGTAGCTCTTTCCTTTCTTTATGAACATATGCTACACTACCCATTGATAACCTGTTGAGAGAATCAACCACTATATGGACCTTATCTTGTTGGTAAAGCACATTCGTGCACAATCTTCACTACATATAAAATGATCGTTTGTGGGAATTAATTCTTAATTTATGCTAAATATGTAATTTTAGCGGCAAGTACCACTCTTTGTTTATCTCCCTAAAGCCTTAAGAGCGTTGATTCTAATGTGACTTAACTAATGCCGGTAAAGACTTTAGTGCTTTAAGGAATTCAAGCCATCTCTTCTGAAGAAGATGTAACTCTTTCTGGGTGAACATATACTGGAGGCTCTTATGATTTGTGAACGTATCAACATGAAAACCATAAAAGTAGTGTCTCCAAATCATAGTAAAAATACTATGGATTCAAACTCGAGGTCATGAGTTGAGTAGTTCTTCTCATGGAACTTAAGCTATCTAGAAGCATAAGTTATGACCTTACCTCGCTGCATCAACACACAACCTATGCCGACCCTGGATGTATCACAATAAATCACATAACCATCTGAAAAATCTGGTAGAGTCAAGACAAGAGTTGTTATCAACCTAGTCTTCAGATCTAAGAAACTTTTCTCACACCCATATGACTACTGAAATTTGAGCTTCTTCTATGTCAAATCGCTCAATGGGGAAGCTATGGATGAAAATAATTCAACAACTCTCCTATAATAACCGGCTAAACCCAAGAAACGTCTGATATATGTTGGGGAGATGGGTTTGGTCCAGTGCTGCACTGCCTCAATTTTTTGAGAATCCACTCAGATCCCTTCGCTGGATACCATAAGATAATGGAAAACAACCGACTATAACCATAATTATTTGTGGAACTTAGCGAATAATTGGTTATTTTTGAGAGTTTGCAGAAGAACTCTCAAATGAGTCGTATGCTCTTCCTTGCTCTGAGAATAAATGAGGATATCATCAATAAATACGATGATGAACAAGTCTAAATACAGTTTGAGCACCCTTTTCATTAAATCCATGAAAGTTGCTAGAGTATTTGTTAGTCCAAAAGACATAATAAAAATTCATAATGATCATACCGAGTTCTGAAAGTGTCTTCGAATGTCTCTATCTTTAACTTTAAGTTGATGATTGTCGCATCTGAGGTCTATCTTATAAAAGAAACTAGCACCCTAAAATTGGTTGAACAAGACATCAAATCCTAGGATGGGATATTTAGTCTTGATTGTAACTTTGTTCAACCACGGATAATCAATGCATATTCTGAGAGAACCACCTTTCTTTTTCTCGAACAACTCCTTGAGTACCCCATGGAGAGATATAAGGTCTCGTGAAGCACTTATCTAGAATGTCTTTCAACAGCTCTTACAATTACTTCAGATTGGCTGGAGAAATTATGTAAGGAGGAATAAAAATAGGTTGGGTATCTGGAAGGAGATCTATTTCTAAGTCAATTTCCCTTTTGGGAGGAACTCCGGGAATGACTCATTTGGAAACTAAAACTGAACGACCCTAATTCTATAAGCGACTGTGGAATAACCAAAATATAACCAATCCATGCCTAGAATAATATTGAAATATATCGTTCTAACTCTACAAGGTCTGTTGAGGTGAATATTTGAGAAATTGTAACAAAACAATTTTTGTATACCCGTCTAGCTATAACTGGGTCACTAACTTGACTAGAGACTGAGAAGGGTTCTAAGAGAGTTTTTGGATTGACGCCAAAGTTTACTTCTATATAGGAAGTTACAAAATATAGTGTAGCCCCTGAATCTAATAATGTATAAACATCTAAATGAAAGACTTGTAACATACTAGTGACCATATCAGGAGAATCTTTTTGGTCCTGGAGAGAATACAACTTGTTCTGGCTCTATCCGCCACTTGTATCAGACGAAGCACATTACTTAGTTAGGCGACCTACTAGTGATATAGACTGAGCCTGATTGTTGTTACCTCCTTGACCTTCCTGGAAAAAGAGCAATCCTTGAATCTATAGCCAAACTGACTACACACAAAGCACTCCTCTCTACCTGGAAGACACTCGCTCGGATTGTTCTTACCACACATTGTACAAGTCGGGAAAGTCGTCTTACCTGAATTACTCCCCTGAGACTTAGCTTGATGCTCTACCTTTTTGAACCTTTCAAAACTTGGGGGATGGAACACTAGCTAATGAAGGTGTTGGGGTCGTAGACCTTTGGTGAAACTGGTAGCGACTCCGACCACCTGACCTTTGTTGTGAGTATTCATAATTTCTTGTTTTGTCCTTTTTGTTATCCTTAGCCATTTACCTAAGCTTATCTCCCTCAACCTGTTGCGCATGAGTCATTAGTCTGGAGATATCCATATCCGCTAACAACATAGCATTCTTGCACTTGGTCTTTACTAGATCTGATAAAGAACTTACTCATTTGTGACCTTGGATCGTCAACCATGTGTGAAGCATACCTGGAGAGCTGGGTTAACTTTAACCCGCACTCTTGGACCGACATTGAACCTTATTTCAAGTTCATAAACTATTGGCCTTAGCTTCTCTCAACTCCCTATGGAAGAAACTACACAGAAAATAACTCGTCAAATAATCCCAAGTCACATGAGCTATATCTAAACCCATGTTGTCTTTCCACCGAGTGAACCAGATATGAACCACATCCTTAAGTTGATAGGATTTTATCTTAATACTCTCAGGTCCAGTCACCTGCATTACTCTAAGAATTTTCTTAACCTTATCAATGAAGTTTTGTGGGTCCTCACCAACCTTCGACCCTAGAAACTTAGACCGATTCATCTGCCTAAAGTCTCAAATTCTAGCTGTAGTTGATCCACCATTAGTTTTTGCATGAACTAGGACCTTCTGATTGTTCTGATTGGCCACACTCTGAGCCAAAAGTTGGATCACATTCCAAAATTTTGTGTTCGTAACCTCATGGTTTTGGACTGGAGGAATTGCATTAAATTGTGTGATTTAGCATTCCATGCATTATGTATATGAGGAAAACACATAAATAAAGATTAGAAAGTAGAAGTTGGATCATACCCACACACGACAAGAATAGAAAGGAAAGTAATGTTTTTTCTTAAAACACTTCGTAGCCTCCCCCTAATAGATATGGAGCGCTTCACACCATAAAAACACTCTACTTAGTGTGTATTTCAAATATCCCAGGACTCTTGAACTGAAGGCTCTAATAGCAAGTTTGTCCTACGATGAGGCTATCCTCTGACGTAACACGGGGCCTAGGATAACGAGTTACCCCAAGCCCACCTGTGTCTGGCATATATCCAGCATGCCGAGAATAACTGAATCAGACAAATACTATGCGGAAGCTAAAACGATAGATAACTGTAAGTGGGAAAAACTCAACTAGAATGAATATATAAATTATAATGAAAGTCTAGTGATGGATAAAACACCATTTAAAAACCAAGATGCAACTACTACTATGAGAAGCCTCTAATTGAGTTGAGTTATTGGGAAATTCCCTCGAGCTAACTCTAATAAAACTGAAAATTGAATATAAAGACTAAAATGAAAAGTATGTCTATTTTCCTCAAAGTATGAGGACTAACATGTGAAGTTGCTAAAGGCGGATCAAGAACAATCTAAGCGTGATCTAGATGCTGAGTACCTAAACCTACATCATGAAATGATGTAGCCCCGAATATGCATCAATACTTGGAATGTACTGAGCATGCAAGATATAGATACTAAGTTGAACAAAGCATAACTGAGCAAGATGGAAAATATTAGTGGTGGTATATGGGCGGGTTTGATCAAATTTAGGCGGGTTGAAAATGGGTCAACATAAAATGGATATTAATTCAACCCGTTTGTATTTGATATGGGTAAAAAGGGATTGGGTAACAGGTGGGTTGGCTAAAATATTAGTTTACCCATATTTTGATGAGTAAATAGTACTACTAAAGAATTCAACATGGAGAAAATATTTTTTGTGTTTTTTTAGATGAAACATGTTGAAAATGATTCATTTAGTTTATAGTGTCATAAAATTAAAAACAAAACTTAATTTTTTTTCCGGGGTTGTGGAAGGGGCTGACGGGGGGTGGGGGCTTATAGGGAGCTGACGGGGGGAGGGTGGATCGAGGGTAGGGGTTGGAAAAAAAAATTGAAGTTGAAAATATTTTTTAGAAACAAACTTAAATTTTATTTGGGGGTGGGGTGGTAGGGTTGGTAGGGGGTGGATCGATGGTCGGGATGAAAAAAATGAAATTTTAAAATTAAAAAATATTTTTAAAAACAAACTTAAAATAATTTTTTTTGGTGGGGTGGAGGGGTCGAGGGAGGGGTGAAAAAATGAAATTTGTTTAACAGGTTTAAATTCTTAAAAAAATTTGAAAAATAAATTTTAAATTTCAAAAGAATTCAAACACACGATTTGCAAACCATTCTTTCAAATTTCTTTGTATCAGCTTTTGTTCTTCTTTTATCTCTGTCTTATTTATATGTATATTCATTATTCTTCATTTTTGCTAAAATTGTTCAATCTAAATGATAAATTTTGATATTTTTTTTAGTGTGTTTGTGTGTTACTTCAAAATGTGTCATCTTAATATTTGGAAGATTTGTGGAAATCAACACTAAGGGTGTGTTTGGTATGAAGGAAAATGTTTTCCTTGGAAAATGTTTTCCTAGAAAATGTTTTCCTGGAAAACAATTAGTTTTGGACTTATTTTCTCATGTTTGGTTGGTCAGTAGAAAATATTTTCCGGAAATGATTTTTAGTGTTTAATTTATAAATGAAAAATATTTTTGAGAGACATCTTTTATTTTTACTAGAGTAAAAAATAATTTATGAAATTGAAAATATTTTTTAAAAACAAAATTTTTTTTTGGGGTGGTGGTGGTGGTGGGGTGGATGGGGGCAAGGGGAGGGGGTAGGAGTGAAAAAATAAAAATTTGAAGTTGAAAGTATTTTTAAAAACAAAATTAACTTTTTGGGGATTTGGGGCGGGTGGGGGTCTCGACGGGGGGAGGGAGGGGGGGTAGGAGTATAAAAATAAAAATTTGAAGTTGAAAATATTTTAAAAAACAAAATTAGTTTTTTTGGGAAGGGGTGGGGTTGGGGGGAGCTGGCCGGTGGTGGTGGGGTGGTGGGGTTAGAGATCAAATGAAAAAATAAATTTTTGAAATTGAAAATATTTTTTTAAAAAATTGATTTTCCCCCAATAAAATGTAATTTGAAATTGGAAGAAAGTTTTGGAAAATGTTTTCCTTAATTTTTTAAGGGAAGTCATTTTCCTTAATTTTGAGGAAAATGAGTTGATTTGGAAAACATTTTCCAAGATTTTGTCCCAACCAAATATGAGAAAATTGGAAAACATTTTCCAGAAAATGTTTTCTTTCATACCAAACACACTCTAAAGGTAAGTATTTATAATTTTTCATATTAGAAATTAACAAATTTGTTCACGATATTAATTCATGTCTCTTTTCTTAATATAGATTTTTAATCTCAACGCAAGATAAATTAGTCATGATCATAAATTTAATACAAATTTTAAACAATCATGAAATGATCTCAATCTTTTGTTGAAGTTATTTAAGATTCTATACTATTTTAGTAGTATATTTTGAGTTTGTTGGTTCGATGCTTATGTTTTAATTAGTCGAATAGTTAGTGTATTCATTTCGATTCTTTGATACTTTCTAATAAGGAAGTAAGAAAAATTTAAAAATTTATAAAATTATTTTTAATGAGTTACATAATATTTTTAATTTAGATTTTAACTTTTGAAGTGAGAGTCCTCAATTGATTTTTAAAATATAAGTTTAAAATTAGAAACAAAATATCTATTTTAAAACTAATCATAACCGTTTAAGGATAATATTTATTATAATGTTAAATTTTAACATTTCTATTTAGAATAATTAATTAGTTGGCCTAACTAGTTTCAAGAATCACACATTATTTCACGGCCGCTAAGTAGTATTGTTGTGAAGAGTATGATGTTTAAACATATGTTATTTATGTTTTTTCATAAAGTTCGATAAAAAATTATTTATCTTATAGATGAGATATCTTTGATAATTTTATCTTTTTTTATTAGAAAATATTTAAATAGATTTATAACTTTTGGTTTATAAGACATAAGTCACAAAATAGAATTCCTAAAATTTTACTGCATCATAGAAAAATATTTTCCTTATTAAAATTAATTATTTGTAATTTGTAATCCTACTAAATTCTAAACTAAATTTTAAAGTTTAATTTTTATTAAAGAATTACTTAAATTTATCGTAATAACCATTTTAAAAAATACATAAAATTTATATAAGCATAATGATTTAAAATTTTAAAATTTAAATGATCCTCTTTTAAGTTAAAAAAGTATTTTAAATAAAATGTGAATATAAAACTGAATTACTAACAATATATTATCATTTTTTTCTAATATTTAATTTTTATTTACAATTAGAATTTAGATAGTTGGTTTCACAACTTACATTGCATTTCCACCTATACATGAATTCTTAATAGAATAAAAAATTAGATTTGGTTAAGAATAAAAATAAATTTATTTATTTGCAAATTATGGTTACTAGAAAAGTGTAAGTCGTGATTTTTTACCCCTTTTCAATAGCACCTACAAAGTAAATGTTTGTCTCCGGTGATAATTAATTTATCTCCAATTATTATTGTAGTTATTTTTTTTATCAAGCACAATTTTAAATTTGAGTATGGTAATTTTATGACGGAATCCTACGAGAAAATATTATGTTTATGGTCTAATTTTTGTGATGATAAAAATTATAACCATATCTTTATAGTTAAATATTTTCTTTTTTAAAATATAAATTATCGAACGAAGTGATGAAATCATATTATATATTATTTATTTGAAAATTAATTTTTTCAAAATTTTAGTATAATTAAGATAAATGAACGGTCTTTAACTTTTAGAATATAGAAACCTATAAAATGTCAATAGATTTTTAGAAATTGGTACAAAAACGACCTATTATTTTTTTTCTAATCTAAAGCTAATTTAAGGATGTAAAAAATATTTTGAACCTTTTTTTCCTCAAAGAAAAACATATGCAAAATAAATCAACATGTCATTTAATAACATTTCATGTGAAAAGTTTGAAGTAATATATTGTTCATATGAAAAAATAATAATTTATTAATACCACGTAAAAATAATAATTGACAAATGTATAAAAACATTTGAACTTTTTATATTTTTTGAAATTAAAATAATAATAAAAAATCAATATATCCGCGAAATGCGCGGGTACGTATACTAATTAGTTTAATAGAAAATATAAAAAAGAAAGAGAACTTACAATACATTTGGTAATATCATGAATTTTGAGTGAATAAACATTAGAAACTTAACTCATTTGTCTAATCCATATTTTACACATATTACCCATATTTTTATGGGTTAAAAATGAATATCAACACATAATTTACCCATGTAAAAAAGTGACTCACCCAACCCATTATATATGAATGAGTTGGGGGATGGGGGAGGGTTACCAAAATATGAACTCATTTTGTCGGTAATAGTAAATACTAAGACATAACTGAAAAGTTACACTGAATGTAGTGACAAAGTACAAATCATGAAAACTACACGTTGAACTGAATGTTGAAGTATATACTGAAAACCTGGTCAAATGCACTAAGAGTTTGACTGTGGGAGCTACTATTAACCAACATAAACCATGTGAGCTAAACGTGGAGTCCGATGTATATGCTCCATTGAGAGGACCCAATATGTCATGCTAGGGATATAAAGGCATGGCTGGAGTTATCACTAAATCTGATGCCCAATAGAGGGGACTTAAAATTCTACGAGGACACATATTTCTGTGACTATGAGGGTACGCTGAACCTTGGTCCAACTCGGTGCTAAGTTTACTCCCTACTGAATATTAGAAAACACAAATGTAATTGGAACACTAAATAGCTCGAATACTGACATGAAATCTTAGACTGCAACATTTATATACTGATTGTAACATTTGAAATCTAGAATATGATTGTATGTTTAACTAAAGTAGAATATGCAATTAATGATCTAAGAAAATTTATACAAACTAGAGTTCTGAATTTTATACAAGGAATCAAGATAACTTTCCATTAAACATGTTGTTTCGATTAAGAATACTACTACTACTAACTCTCAACAAATATACAAGGTTGTAGAAACCCTAAGTCTAAATAAGATATACAGAATTAAGTAAGTAACTTAATTCTAGGACATAATGTATGAAATGAATCCGCTAGTGAAATCCCACATACTTGGTGATGAAATCTACGGAAAAATCGTTCGGGTTCGAGACTGAACTTTGAAGAATGCTTCTGGTTGTTGTTGGAAGAGATGGTCTCCCCTGTCTCTTCTTTTGCTTTGAGCCATGTGATTTTACGAGATTGAGTGTTCTAGGTAGTTTCTGACAAGTTTACTATGCTTAAACAGAGTAAAACGACGTATTTTAAGCATTAAACGACGTGCTTTAAGTTCCCAACACATAGGAGAAAATAATTATGTGACTTTGACCTAAATTCTTCCGAAGTGGCTCCAAGACAGGCTTCATGGGCCATCATGAATACCAAGGCCCGTCAGGCCGCTCATGAAGATGCCCTGCCCCACAGGTCTTCACTAAAATGAGCATAATATTTTACTCTGAGCTTGGTTGATAGGAAACTCATTGGCATTAGAAAGTGGACTCAATTATCTTAAACTCTATAAGTCATAGGCCACTTAATTCATTTTGTGCTAAAAGTTATAGATGTTTGAAGTTTACCCTAAACTTAAGTCTGAAGAGTATCCTTCACGAACGACATCACAGCCCGTGTGGATATCCATTAACAATTTAGACGTATGCAGAGCTTAACCGATGACTTTAGGGGTGAAAACTCACTTAAAGCTGATGAATTGACTTCACACCAAAACCCATCAAGTGGGTCGTGAAGATGCTCTGCCTGACAAGACTTCACTAAAACATGCATAAACTTTTCCTTCGGGCTCAAAATTAGGCAAACTTGGTGGCATTGCAAACAGGACTCAAGACCTTTAATTTGATAGATTGTGGACCGTATTCATTTTTTACTCAAAGATATGATCACGTGAAGTTGAACTTCATGAACTTCATGAACTTCATGTCTCGTTTAAAGCTCCACGAAAAATTTAGTGGTCCATGTTGTTTAACCTTTTGCTGGGTGCATAACCAGGAGCAGGGTGATGGGTCATGGTAATTTTCATGGTATGTGTACCCCTCCGTGGTTTTACCTTCTCTCTTAGTTCTGATTTTTAAGTTGTTACATGAGACTAGCAATGGTTCTCGAGTGCTGGCCACATCCAGGGTATAGGCTCGTGGCGTGATAAAATTTGTATCAGAGATTAAAGTTCAAGAGTCGTAGGGTGTAAAGTTGTGTTTGTAGAGTCCTGGTTATTGATGTGAAGTGTTCCAAAGCTATAAATAGGAGGCTACAATGTTTAGAAAATTTGTCACTTGTTTCACACTCTTTTCATGCGATAGAGTTCACTTTTATAAATGTTTCCTTCTAGTTCATGCTTAACGTTTCCTTCTAGTTCATGCTTGCACGTATCTTTCGTTCCATCCCTCCAAGAAGACCTATTCGAGTTCGACTTGCTAGGAAAATGTTGATCCTAGAATCAAGGGGTGCCCAATGCACCAGATGTGCAACACTAGGGGGAGGTCACTAATGTTAAGTTCTGGGATACTATCCGAATGTTGATTCAGGTTGTGACCAACCAAGCTGGGCAACAAAGAGGGATTTGTCAGGATGTGGCTTATACATCCAGGATCCATGAGTTCTGGAGGATGAGTCCTCTATACTTGAATGGTTCAAGTGTCACTAAGTAATCTAAAAACTTTATGTAGGAACTACAAAAAGTATTTGAGGTTATGCATGTTGCAGATGTTGAGCATGTGGAGTTAACTTCATACCAACTCAAGTGAATGCTGCAGGAGAATTATTCAAACTAAATGAGATGACTAGAAACTCATAATTACCATATCGGGTAATGAATCCAATCTTTGGAATATCACTCTCTCGTACTCTCAACTAATGATAGCCTGATCAAAAGTCTGTCTTGCAAAAGTAAGTGGCATCCTGAAGCTGATAAAAAGATCATTAATCTTGAGAAGTGAATACTTATTCTTGAAAGTAACCTTATTCAAATAATGGTAAACAATATACATTCTAAGAGAACCATTTTTCTTCCTAAAAAATAAGCGCGAAGATCCCCAAGGTGAGACACTTTGTCGAATGAAACCTTTTCCAAGAAGTTCTTACACCTATCCTTTTGACTTTTTTAACTCAACCCGAGCCATTCTATATGGAGGAATAAAGATAGGACGAGTATCAAGATCATTTGGAGAGACCTATAGAAACTCACTCACAACTGGAGCGACTGAATATGTGGTGTCCCAGCACTAGATTCATTAACTCGAACTAAGTATAGATGCACCCCTTGTAAACTAACTTCTTTGTCGTAAGGTACGAAATAAAATGACCATTAGTCACTGCTGAACTACTCCTCCACTCTAAATTGGATTATGGGAAATTAGAAGTTAACAACTCGAGTCATACAATCAACTCAGTCATAACAAACATGAAGCTAGTCCATACCTAGAATAACATCAAATCTACCATGTCTATCTTGTCTAAGTTAGCCATGGTGTCGTTGTGATTGAAAGAAATGACATAATCACGATAAAATATCTCTGCTAGAACAGACTACTTAACAAGTGTGGAAAAACTGAAAGGCTCAAGAATTTGTTAGGAATAATATCGAACCTCATGGCTACATAGGGAGTCACAAAAGATAGACTCCCATGTGATCTTGAAAAGCATATAAACCAAAAGTAAAAGCTTTGATCATACCATTGAAAACATAAGGTGAATTTTCTTGCACTTGGTGACTTGTGATGGCATATAAGAGGTTTTCTCCTCCACTTGTCCCTAAAGTAGCTTCTCTAGGTGTATATATGTCTAGTGGAGCCACTGAAGAATATTTGGCTCTATTGCCCCAATTAGCATTTCCTTGCATGTTCTTAGGGCACTCTCTCATGAGGTGGCCATTTTGATCACACTTGAAACAACCAGTGGAGCAATCACGACACTCTCTCGAGTGGTTCCTACCAAACTTGGCACATGTAGAAGTCCCATTACCTCCTTGTGCCACACTACCTTGAGGCTTTGCATGTCTAACTTTGAAGTTATGAGAACACTGATTCACAAACTCACTTATATTCCTTGGTGTAGGTGCACTAGCAATTGATAGAACATGTCCATTCATATTTTGTTGAAAGGATGACCGGTTCACATTACTCTTTTGATGTCCGAATTCATTTCACATGGTCTTATCCTTCTTGTTTTGAAAATCTTCTCTATCTCTCAGCTTATCTTCCCCATCCTATTGCACATGAATAATAAACTTGTGTATTACCATGTCTCCTATCATTGTAGCTGCCTTTCCCTCCTTTCTTGAAAATCAAGACAATCTAGATACAGATAAACTCAGTCTGCTCCTCATATCAATAACCATCTTCGGAGCATAACCGGAAAGTTAAGTGAACTTGAAGTTGTACTCTAGCGCACTCATTATAACACCCCATATGCTAGAATGACCACATTGCAGAAAATTAGAAGTTGCAGGTGCCACTAATGAGGACCACTCACGGATCGTAGGTGAGGTCTGTGGTTGGTCACCTACAACCCCTCCGAGAAACCCAAACAATCTCAGCTAAGGGTCGACCCACGCAGGGACCTACAAACTGTAGGTTAAACCACAGTCTGTGGTTCATACCCCTCAGAATCCATCTTCTTAAGCCAAACATCTTTTGAACTAGGCAGAGTGTGAGTCCATCTACGGTCCGTCCGTTTGCCCAAACAACTTTGAAGTTAGGGTTATTTTGGTCTTTTACCTATGCATTAGACACCTACACTACGTTGCCTAACCCTTAAATTATTTTTTTCGTTAATTTTAGCCTAATAACTTAATAAGACTTTAACATAAGCGATTCATTCACAAAAAAAACTAAAAAAAACATAGACCAAAGAGGAGTAAAGATTCGACCAACCCTCTCCAAGAACGCAACAAGTACCTATCATTTCCAGCCCTGAATTCAAAGATTTCTCTATAAAGTTCTTCATTAGGTATGTGGAATTTCACTAGTGGGTTCCTTTCACCCATTGAGCCGATAGAATTAAGTCAAATTCTTGATTTCCTTCCTTATGGTTAGACTTAGGGTTCCTAGAACTTTTAATTATTGCTTTGATTTAGATGTTAGACTAACCAAATCAGAATGTTACATTTTTGTAACTATGTTGCTTTGAAATTCAGAACCCTAGTTATGAAGATTCATTTGGTTCATGAATTACACATGCTAGGTCATTTTATACATATATACATGAATCAGTTTACAAATCTTTCATTATTAGTACTTAATATTGCATTTTCAGTTAGCATGTCAGAATCTTTCATTATCAGTACTTAATATTTAGTAATGTTGTATCGTTTACATTCTAATGAGGAGTAGGCTTAATACCGAGTGGATAGGTTCAGTCACCCTCATAGACCATAGTCCCAAAATTGTGTGCCCCGTAGATTAAGTTCCATATGTGGGCATCATATTTAGATCCATCTCATGGTATATTGGGTCCTCTCGATAGGGTGTATACATCCGACTCCACGTTTATCTTATGTGATTTTATTTCAGTTATTAGTAGCTCCCACTGTCATATTCTAGTGCATTGACCAGGTTACCAATTATATCTCGGTATTCAATTTCAACATTTTATGTACTTGGTCATTACTTTTAGTTTAGTTCATTTTTGGTATATTCAGTATATTCGTCATGTTCATCTTATATCATTTCTCAGCATGTTTTATTTCAGTTATGTATATCTTGTTCAGCTTTATCCTATCTTGCATGCTCAATACCTTTAAGTACTGACACATACTCTGTGCTATATCTTCTCGTGATATAGGTTCAAGTCCTCTTCATTCAGATCACACATAGATTGGTTCATGATATCCAGTTTAGCAATATCAGTGGTGAATCCTCATTCTTCGAGGATGATAAACATGTTTTCTTTCATTTTCAGTCTTTTTGGTTTCAGTTTTCTAGAGTTATTTGGGAACATGTCCCAACATCTCTAGTCAGTCAGAGGCTTTTATTTGGACATAGATAATATCTGTTCTAGTATTTTGAGTTATAATCTAGTGTTGTAAACTCCTATTCAGTATGTTATTCAGACAATATTGGGTATTCCCCCTCATTTAACTTAATTATGGTTTTAAGCTTCCGCATAGTATTTCTCATTTCAGTAAATCTTTAGCTTGGGGTTACTCATGATCCTAGGTCCAGTATTACGTCAAGGGGGTAGCCTTGACGCATGCCAGAATTCGTGCTTTAGAATGAGGAATTCCCTTACCATTACCTCTCATAGCTCACGGGGAAACAAACGCCCCATGGAGACCTCTTCGAACACAACCTAACTCACAAATGGTGCACCCTCACCTCTTCACTTCTTCCATTTTCCGAACCATACCTTATAAAATTCTTCAGTTAGTATGCAACTAGTTCCACTCGCTCAGGTTTAACTACATGAATAACCTCACACACCTTCTATAACTCTTCCACAAAGTTTTCCATATACTCAGTGACACTTACACTGGTCAATTATAGAGGATTCATCCTTAAGAACTAATAGATATTGGATGTATCAGCCACATCCTATCGATCCCCTCTCTGTTGACCAACTTGGTCCACCACTTGACTCAACATACAAACAACACCCCGAAACTCAACCTTCGTGACCTCTCCTTGGGGTTGCACTTCTAGTGCATTGGGTACCACTTGATCCATATGATTAACATTCCTTCTAACATGAAGACCTTAGACAACTCTACGTGGAGGCATGATCTAAAATATAAGCGCAAGAACGAATTATAAAGAAACTTTATAGTGTTGAACTCTATCACATGAAAAAAGTATGAAAGAAGTTAGATAATTCCTAAATATCGCAACTTGCTAATTATAAATTTGACGGGCTTCACACCTATAACTAGTACTCTACAAACATGATGTCATAGATACCTTAGTACTCTTGAACTATGTTCTCTTGTACCATGTTTGTCACACCCCGACACCCTAGACCTGGCCAACACCTGAAAACAATCGCTAGCCCCAAGAAAACCCTTGGACTTCTTAGCTCTTAGTGGAAGACTTACTTAACATAGAATAACTCAAAAGATAAACTCAAACATATCAAAAGATAAACTCAGAATATTTATTAAACAAATATTCAAACTGGCCTCAAGGGAAACTCAAGTCTAGAACACGAAAAGTGTAATTAACAAGACCCATGAAATACTACTTTCTATCTATCTATGAAACCTGTAGTAAATAAGATGGACGTCAGGAAAAAGACCCACACCATCCTAATAAAATAATGACATGATGAAACATAAAGGAGGGATCTTTCGAAAGTAAGGAGGCTCACCAAACAACTCTGAAAATCAACTAGATCAATGAAGTTCTTGTTGATGATCCTCGTAACATGTATCTAAATCATGAAAGATACATGCAAAATGAGGTCAATATATAAAATGTACGAGTAAGCAAGGGAAAATTTAAAACACAAGATAAGCTTGAACTAGATATGAAGAAACAACTTACATCGTCTCAACTCAACTCCAACTCAACCTCAACTCAATCTCAACTCATTTCAATATAAACGTAATAACAATAATGTGATATAAGAGATTCTGTAACCGACAACCATTACTATGATCCCTCTTATGATACAATATCTCGCCACGCTACAAGAATTGTCCTATACCTTTCTGGGGTATATAAATCCTCAACTATGTTAATGCACTAATTCTTTAGAATAAAAAAGGAATCATCCTAAAATTATGACGCTTTCTACCCACATTGTCTACTTGGTTTATGGGGGCGGTGAGTTATTTGAACTCTCCCCATAACGATTCTCAATACTATTCCCAAAATATAACTTATTTTACATGTTTTAAAAAAACATTTCCTCTTCCTCCATTTTGAGATTATTACTCAAAATGTTTCTCTTAAAAAATATAGTACTAAAAACTCCTCATAAACTCTTTGGAAATCGGTGGTTTCTTTTTTCTTAAATGAAAACATTTACTTTTAGGATTACTTAGTTCTCATATATTCACTTAAAAAAAGAACATCTACTTTATTCATCCTCAACTCAAGTACTCAAGTCTTAAAACAAGTTTAAAATATTTTAAAAGACTTCTCAAAAGGACTCGAAAGACTCTCTCAAACTTGACTTATTACTCTATCTTGAATTTGAATTATGAATTCAAGAGTTAGGATTTATGATACAAAGGATCTCGTTATTATTAAATGTGTTTTAGATATTAAATCATAAGAAATGAGAAAAAACATTGTCGATTAAAAGGGCACAACGCGCATATGAATTAAAACATTTGGCCGCGAAATAATTTTTGAAATAGTGGGGAGCATGTCCGCCACGTGCAGCTACAACCTATTGTTTGGTTGATCTTTTCTTCCTCTCCCAAACTCAATTAAACTCATATCCACTAAAATTCAAAGTTAAAAACTCTCGAATTCTTATAACCTAGAACAATTCAGAAAAAGTCAACCAAGAACTATCAATTAACTCAAATATTAATAAGATTCTCGCCTGCAAAACTCAACCAAACATCAAAATTCAAGAATGGAGAGCAACACTTCAAGAACACTCATAAAGAACTTAATTCATAATTTCTTTCTATGGATGAATTCAAATAGGTATATCATGATTGGAGTGTGGGTGAACGAACCCAACACTATGAAAACTTACATACCTTTATTTGGCGAAATCCCTGAACAGATCTCCCAAATTTTGACGAACGCCTTGAACCTTTTCTCGTTCTCCTCTTCTTGAACTCCTCTCATAATCCTAAGCGTAATTTATGATTTGTTAACTAATCATAATAAGAGTTTACCCCAAAATATTACTAAAAATGTTTTGATCTAATGGGAAAAAAGAAGACCAAAATACCACTTATTAATGTGGGTAACTTACCTTAACAAGACAACCTAAATTCAAATGGGCATATCTCCCTCACCTGAACTCAAAAATAGAAAATAGTGTGGCGTTCAAAAGAGGATTCCAAGAACTTTCATTTGATACTCATAATGTGTTGAATGTTATGGCCATTTAAAGTTGACCCAAAACTCACAACTTAAGCACATCTGTAAAATTTCAGATTTGGCTCTTTTCGAATTAGTTCATGAGAGAGTTCCATAAGAACATGCATTATAATAGTAATGCGGCAAATATAGCCCAATCTTCTTCAGCGGCACCGGTACACAAAGTTGCACTTGTAGGAGGTACTTTAGGGACATGCAGAGGAGCAAACCATCTATATACTATCATAAGCCGCCAAAATCAAGATAATTCATCTGATGGTGTCACTAATATGATCAAAGGCTTTACTTTTGATGTAGATGTATTGTTTGATCCAGGTGCGAGTATATTGCTATGCACTTGATATTCTTCCCAAGAAACAACTTGAGCCCTTCGATGTTTCCACACCTATTGGTAAGTCTGTTGTAGCTGAGAGACTTCATCGTGATTGTACCATATCTATCAATCACAAGGACACCATGACTAACTTAGTCAAGTTAGACATGGTGGACTTTGATGTTATTCTAGGTATGGACTAACATCACGCTTTTTATGACTCGGTTGATTGTAGAACTCGAGTAGTTAAGTTCCACTTTCCTAATGATCCACTATAGAGTGAAGGAGTAGTTTAGTCGTGCCTAAGGGTCGATTTATTTTGTACCTTAAGGCCAGAAAGTTAGTTTCCAATAGGTGTATCTAACACTTATTCGAGTTATTCAGTCTAGTTTAGAAACTCCACCTATTAAGTCATATCCAGTGGTGTGCGAGTTTCCAAAAGTCTTTCGAGACGATCTTCTTGGAGTTCCTCCTAAGAGAGAAATATACTTCAACATAGACATTCTTCCTAATACTCGACATATCTCCATCCCATAAAATAGAATGACTCCAGCTGAGTTGAAAGAGTTAAAAAGGCAATTGAAATACCATCTTGATAAAGGTTTCATTCAACCCAGTGTCTCATCTTGGGGAGCTCCATCTTATTTGTGAGGAATAAAGATGATTTTCTTAGGATGTGTATTAATTACTGCCAGTTGAACAAGGTTACTATAGAGAATTAGTATACCCTTCCGAGAATTGACTATCTTTTCAATCAATTTCAGGGTGCCATTTTCTTTTCCAAGATAGACATCAGATTTGGCTATCATCAATTGAGAGTAAGATAAAGTGACACTCTGAAGACAATGTTCAGGACTCGCTATGGTCATTTGAGTTTCTAGTTATGTCTTTTGGTTTAAATCATGCTCCCACAACATTCATGGACCTTATGAACATTGTGCTTAAACCATATCTTGATATATTTGTTATAGTGTTTATTGATGACATTCTTATTTATTCGAGGAATGAGCAGGATCATGTTAGTCATCTCAGAGTTGTTCTCCAAACTGTTAAAGATAGAGAGTTGTATGTCAAAGTTTCCAAGTGTGAATTTTTGCTTGAGTTAGTGGCATTATTAGGCCACATTATTTCTAGTGAAGGGATTCGAGTTACCGCTTACAATACTAAAGTAGTGTAGAACTGACCCAAACCCATATCTCCAACAGATATAACAATTTTGTTGGGAATGAATGGTTATTATAGAAGATTTGTAGAGGGGTTCTCATATACTTCGTTCCCATTAACAAAGTTGACTTTGAAGACAACAAATTTTCAACAGTGAAGGTTTTGAGAAAAAAATTTAGGAATTGAAAACGTTGTTGACTACTGCCAGTGTTGACCTTACCGTAGGGTAGACAGGATTTGTTGTGGATTGTGATGCTTCCAGATTTGGACTGGATTGTGAAATTGATACAGAAAGGTAAATTTATATCTTATGCCTCCATGTTTCTTATGATTTAAGAGAAGAATTACCTAACTCATGATCTCGAGTTTGATGTAGTAGTGTTTACTTTTAAAATGTGGCGTCACTATCTCTATGGTGTTCATGTTGATGTGTTAACCGCTCCCAAGAGTCTTTTGTATGCGTTCAATCATAAAGATCTTAATCCTAGACAAAGGGGATATGTAGAGTTAATCAAGGAATATGACATGAGTATTCTCTATCACCCATGTAAGGTTAATGTTGTTCTTGATGTTTTGAGCTATTTGTATATGGGTAGTACTACCCATGTTAAGAAAGGCAAGAGAAATTAGGCAAACATGTGTACAGACTTGCACGATTGGGAGTATGGTTTTTGGATTCCAATGAAGGTGGAGTGGCAGTGATGAGTGGAGCTCAATCAACACTAGTATCTGAAGTGAAGGAGAAAAAAATACCAAGACTCTATATTTTTTTAATTTAATGCAAATGTGCATAAGCAAAAAGTGATGGCTTTTGAACAAGAGGAAGGTGGGGTGTTGAGGTATAAAGGTAGATTGTGTGTACCAAAGGTGGATGAAATCCAAGAGAGGAACATGGAGGAAGCTCATATCGCTAGATAATTGATCCATCCTGGTTCCACAAAGATGTATCATGACTTGAGAGAAGTATATTGGTGAAGTAGTATGAAGAGGTGTATTGTATAGTTCTTTGCTAAATGCCCGAATTGCCAAGCATTAAAGGCAGAAAACCAACGGCCTGATAGTACAACTTAGAACTTAGACCTTCCAGAATGAAAGTGGGAAAGAAATAACATGGATTTTATTACTGGTTTGTCGCGATCTCGCATGCAACATGATTCTATTTGGGAGATTGTAGATCAGATGACTAAATCAGCCCATTTCTTACTAGTAAAGACTACTTATTAAACAAAAGTTTATGCCAAATTGTATATTCAATAGATAGTCAGACTTCATGGAGTTTCGGTTTCCATCATTTCAAATAGAAGTGCATAGTTCACCACAAAATGTTTGAAGTCTTTTAAGAAAGGTTTGGGTTTGTGAACCTTAATATTGTGATCCATCCACAAAATGATGATCAAGAAGGCGTATGATTCAGAACTTTAGAGGATATGTTGAGGGGGCCGTGTGATAGATTTCAAGGGTAATTGGGATGATCACTTACCTATCATAGAGTATCGACAATAGTTATCACTCTAGAGTCCAGATTGCTCCCTATGAGGCTCTTTAATGAGAGAAGATGTAGATCTCCTATGGGATGGTTTGACGTTTGTAAGGCTTGGTTGATAAAACCAAACTTGGTTTATCAAGATATAAAGAAAGTGAAGCTCATTCAAAAAAGTCTGAAAACAATGCAAAGTCGTCAAAAATCCTATATAGATGTTAGGAGGAGAGACTTGGAGTTTGAGGTGGATGATTGGGTTTACTTGATTGTTTCACCCATGAAGGGTTTTATGAGTTTTCGTAAGAAGGGAAAACTTAGTCCCAGATATATTGTTCCTTACATAATATCCAAGAGAATTGATTATGTAGATTATGAGTTAGAGTAACCGTCAAAGTTAGCAGCAATCTATCCGGTATTCCACATGTCAATATTGAAAAATTGTATGGGAAACCCTTCATTTGTTATACCTAAATAGAGTATTGGTACTAAGGAAAACCTATAGAGGAGGTACTGATGCTTCAATATGTGTATCTATTTATATTTCGTAATCAAAGACACTAACCTACAGTTTGAGTGTCTACGAATCAAAACTAGTAAAGTAACCCAACCAAGGGTTGGGGTCGAGTCCCAAGGAAGTGGTAGTGAAAGTAGTAGGTACTTAGAATTCTGTTCTCAATAGAGATAGTTCAAGATATTTTCAAATATTATAACAAAACAAGTTAAATTGGCGAAACCAGTGTGTCAAATATCAAGAAGAGGGTTTCTTACAAGTGGTAAAATAGAAAAAATAGAAGAGAACAAGTATGAGAGAGAGTTCTTGGGATGTGGCCACAATATATGTTGACACAAACTAATGGGTGCATGGTTTTAGTAGTAAAATTAATTGTGACTAGTCTAAGCTTTAGGTGAAAGTAAATTCCCTATGGGGAAATTGACCCCATATAAAATGGTTTTCTCTCGGACACCCACTCATCTAAACGAACTAGCCTACGTCGTACCCACACCCTGCCCTTTTGATATAAGGTTCTTGTATATGGGACAAGGGCTCACCCTCTCGGGATGAACCTCATGTCGACCCACTCCTTAGGCCATCAGTCTAGGGGTCTTGGTTTCACGACCTCCCTCTCAAGCAAGCCGAAAACTCATGGGTGGTTTTGTATTTTCAACTACAAACCCCTTAAAGTAAACCATAACAACTAGGTGAAATCACAATTAAAATGCATCTAATCGTATCAGCAAGCAAGACCCAAAAATAATATCAACACATATTTGCTGAAATACATCCTAAGAATGGAGGGGTTTAGCCACACATCAAGCAATAATCAAATATACTTAAAATGATAAAGGAATCAAAGGGGCATAATATTAAACCGTAAAATAGCAAAGGAAGATAAATAGAGAGGACCCACTTCCAAGATTGGAAAAAGAACTTCTTTCATCAAGATTCCTTAAAACCCTTTCAAACATAAGAGAAAACTTAAGAACAAAGTTTCTATTAAATAATATTAAGTATCTAATTTCTCACTGTAACAACCCAAAAAATGAATAAGATAATTACTTAAGGTGTCAAGAATGCTTGCGATTGGACCAAGGTCCACACAGATTGATACGCGTAGAACCAGACCTCAGAACCCCTACTACGACCAAGACAACTAACTTGGAGAGTTTATTGAGCTTGGAAAGGTTGGAACCAACCATGTGAGGCTTTCAAAAGCAAAGATTTAATCAAAAGAGTCTTTACCACACTTAAAAGAAGAAACTTTAAGTTTTGAGGGTCCAGGGGTAAAATGGTCTTTTCCAGGCCAAGGGTAATATTGTAATTACCCTGAGGAATTAATTATTTAATTAATTAATTTAATTAAAAAGAGCATTCGGGTTGGGGCGACCCGAAGTGACCCATTTTCGCAAATGGGGTGTCACTCGGGTTCGAGCCCCACTAGAAGCATCATATTAAGGATTTAATTGTTGATTAAAAATCTGATTTTTTGTAAGGGCATAATGGTCATTTCACCTAAGCTAAATAAATCAGATTTTTATTAATTAAATTAAACCTTACTTTGACTAATTCAAACCTACACTCCTAATCCTAATAAACCTCTTTCACGTCACTCAACTCTCTTTCACGTCTCTCAACTCTCATTCTCTCACGCTCTGCCTAACAAAGAAACTCAAGAACTGTTTAACAACAATTGTTCTTCACACTTGAAGAACACACGAAAATTTCCAAGAAAATCAAAGTAATCAAAAACGTCAAGGCAAAGAGAGGTTGTTCATCGATTGGTGTGTACGTTGAGGTGAATTGGGCGTGGTTTGGAGGAACTTTTGGGCAGGAACTTCTCGCTTTGAACACCGTCAAAAGGTATGGGCTTCTTCTCTCTTGTTCCCATACCCAAGAGGCCCCTTATGATTCAAAATATTCACTCCGAAACTAAGGTTGTTCCCCTTTGCATGTCCTTGTCACTAGCTCCCAAATAAATTCGTAGGATGGGTATGTTGTGCTGGTAGATTTAGGCATGTATGATGTGTTTATATTAAATGTGAATATGTTTATGTGCGGGAAATCACGAAGATGACAATCAAAGTGTGATGGAAAAAGGAGGTGTGTGTGCGTGCATGTGGACAGTGTGTTTGGCCACTGTTTTGGAGTCTTGTAAGACATGTATTTCTTATGTATTTTATTTGTGAAATGTGTATGCAATGTGATGTTTATTGAAATGAAATATGGTTGATTGAATAACATTCTTTTAGCCAAATGAATCTACGAAAGATACACCTAAAAATGTGTTAAAATGATTTATGAATGCACCTTGAGAATCATGTGAAAATGTTGATATAAATGAGTTGAAGAATGACTAAAATTTTCCAGATTTCTGCACTCTACAATGATGTAAAATTCTGGGTTTTTTTAAAGTAAAAATAAAATAAGTGAGGTCAATGGGAATTGAACCCAAGACCTCACATCTTAAAGCAGCTGATAAAGAAAAAAAAACGTGAAGGAGGTAAGGGGAATCGAACCCCTTAGCTACTGGTTTCGCGAGACAAGGAAAAAGAAAATGGGGCTGGGGGATTCGAACCTGGCTACTGGAATTCGCCACAAAGAAAAAGAAAAAGGGGCTGGGGGAATCGAACTCGCAAACTGGAGGAGAAGGAGGAGAGAAATAATTAAACAAATAAATGGGAGGCGTGGGATTCGAACCCACGACCTCCAGGCACACGTGAAAAGGGAGAAAATAAGGAAAAAATAAAAACGCGAAGCGTGGAATCGAACCCACGACCTCAAGGCTGTGAAGGGGAAGGCAAAATTTAATTAAAGAAATAAAGTGAGGCTGTGGGGGTTCGATCCCACAACCTCACTGCCACTCGCCTAAGCCTCAGCGAAATTAAAGTTAAATAAGGAGGCTGTGGGGGTTCGAACCCACAACCTCCCTATTTACAGCGAATTAAATGATAAAAATCAAAGAGGTTGTGGGGGTTTGATCCCACAACCTCTTGGTTGGGCAAAAATGAGCAATGGAATATTAATGAAAAATAAAAAAAAGAGGTTGTGGGGGTTCAAACCCACAACCCTTCGGCCAACCTAAGAGAAAAACTAAGTAGAAAAATAATAATACGATGTTAATGTTGGAATTTAATTTAGAGTTCTAATGTTATAAATATTATAAATAAAATCAATGAAAAATATAAATAATATTCGAATGATGCGAATTTGGGTTTCATTGCCAAACTTCCGTATTGATAAATAAGTCATACGTGAACAAAATATCCAAGAATAATGCCACCTACTTAGATCGAAATCAAGATCTTGGCATATATACAAGACACATAAGTCATGTATCACATAGTCTTAGGAAGATATGAATCACTTAGACGAAATACGAATGAAGTCTCATGGCTTGTATGTATAGACACATAAGTCTAGCATACATTCAAAAGTAAGTGAACCTAAGATGTATGTAATGGAATGATGAACCTTGAAAGGTTAAATATGAGTGTAAGATACACTAGATGGCCAAGTGCATTGGCATATGATGAGACGAATAATGAAATGATGAGATGAACATTCACGTAATAAGAGGTGAGTAATTATGGAAAGCAAATGTGCTAATGATAATGAATGTGGTGACAACATGATATGAGGCTAATGTAAATGATGAGAGTGATCTCAAAGGAGCCTAAGTAAATGTTACCAAAATGTACTCACCTATGAGAGTGTATGATAATGAAGAGACCAGTCTCTATGAACACTCTAATGAAGGTATTGAGCTTAACACACTTAATACTAATGATGAGATGAGAAATCATATAATGAGCCTATGACGTGCTCATACTAGAAGTCAGCTTCCATGACGTATGAGTTGAATGAAATGGAACTTTATACTGAGCACCGATAGACTAGCTATGAGCGGTGATGCCTTCTTTCGAGAAGGGCTAAGGTTCACGTAACTCTCATGAGATGAGACTGTCCGACTTGCCGGGTATGGGTTTCCTTTTATCTCCTAGTCTTCGAACCTATACTGCCAATATAGGGATCTGGCGGGGTTAAAATCCCATGTACGCTACCATGTTATTGGGTCACTTTGGCAGGTTATTCCACCTCTTTTAGGTGTGGGGGAGACACTGGATTTCATGATGCTCACATGATCTATGTCGGTTAAAGTTACAGTTCCCAATGAATGAATGAGGCCAGCCTCAAATGAAGCACATAATGAAATGAATGATAACGAAGGTGTTAGGATAGGATAATCAATAGGTGAGCTAGACTTAGGTAATGACATTAGGTTATTCTTGATCATTGCACAGCGAACCCGATGAACGTCTTAAACTACATACTAGGTATAGCTGGTGTCACACTAGCATATGAATGAAATCAAATGAAGTACGTATGAATGAATGAAGCAGACTCTGTGTTTGCTAATGAAGACTCCCTAGTTGAGGTCCCATACGTTGAGCCCTCATTTTGGAAAGTCTTAATGTCAAGTCCATGATTCCAAGGTCTCATGGCATATGAATGAACGATATGAAAGAAGTTATGTGTTATATGTTATGTGCTATGATATGTGCTATATGTAAGATGTTATGTGTTGTATGCTGTATGATGTTTATGATGATGTATGTTACTGTCATGGCATAACTTTCCTAATCCAAATTTGGAAAGCTCATTGACTTTCCTATTCCAAATTTGGAAAGCTCACTGACTTTCCTAATCGAAATTTGGAAAGTTCACTAACTTTCCTAATCCAAATTTGGCAAGTGCACTGACTTGACTTCCCATAATCATGTTGTTAGGGAAAAGCTATTATTTCTCATGCATGTCCTTGGTGTGTGCTTGTATATACCCATACTTAGTACAAGTGTGTACTAACCCTATACAATTATACTATTTTAGGTGCAGGCACAGTTGGACGATAGAGCTACAGGATCATTGTTGCAGTCATCCGGACGTCCAGGATTCATCCGGAGTTGGTAGGTCCTCATGCTTTCGAGGATGCTACTGTTTTATATTATAGCTTAGTTTTAGAGTTGAGCTAGTGGAGCATGTTCCACTAGCGTTTCTTTACTGTTTTTATTTGAACTTTGTATTGGTGCCATTTTGACAATTATACACTTGATACCTATTGAACTATTTCTTTCAGTTGCTTATCTCTTAATGTTAGATGGTTGATGGTGAACAATTATGAAATGATAAGTATGTTTAACAAGTATGTTAAGAAACAAAAAGTTTCAAATTTTCACTAAAATTAACCTATGTAAAGTAAGAATGACGTAAGTAGGCTTGTCTGCGACCTCTGAGAGGTCAACGACGCCGGTCTCGTCTGGGGTCTAGATCCCAGTCGTGACAAAGTTGGTATCAGAGCACTAGGTTAAATTTCGATAATAATGAGTTCACTTCAACCACATTGAGTAGTTTCTAAGTCATGGTAGTGAAGTGCACCACTATCCTGGATTAGAGACTGCATGATGCGTAGGAAAACTTCCCTTTTTCTGATCTTATCGTGCTTTTCCTGAAGTTCAATTTCTTGGTGTTATGAGCGTGTCTAACATCAATCTTTGTTGTTTTCAGATAATGAATCCTAGGAGGTCTATTGGTTAGAGAAGAGGAGGTACAGCTGCTGGGGGCAATCCGGTTCCACCCCAGGCTCCAACTGAAGGAGTGGCTATGCCAGTTAACCCAGCTGGGTTGACTGATGCTGAGGTGAGGGAATCTCTGGCCTAGATGGCACAGGCCATCACTATGCAGGCCCAGTCCATGACTGACTAGGTCAACCGGCAAAATGTTCAGAGGGAGAACCCACTGGTTTGTAGCATGGCTGACAGGCTGAGGGATTTCACGAGGATGAATCCTCCTATTTTCATAGTGTCTAGGACTGCAGAGGATCCCCAGGAGTTTGTGGATGAGTTGCATAAGATTCTGGTTGCTAAGGGGGCCACAGATACCTAAAAGGCTGAGATGGCTTCCTATCAGCTCAAAGATGTTGCACAGACTTGGTGCAAGATGTGGCTAGATAGCCGAGTTTTGGGTGGAGTGCCAGTCACTTGGGAGCTGTTCAAAATAGCATTTCTGGAGTGATTCTTCCCCAGAGAGATGAGGAAAGCCAAGGTTGAGGAGTTCATCAACCTTAAGCAAGGCTCTATGACAGTTAGGGAGTATTCCCTGATGTTTGTTAAGCTATCAAGGTATGCTACTTCCCTTGTGTCTAACAGCAGGGATGAGATGAGCAGGTTCCTCACAGGAATCAATGTAGATCTAGAGGAGGAGTGTCGGTCTGCGATGCTTCATGATAATATGGACCTCTCCAAGTTGATGGTGCATGTCTAGCAGGTAGAGGACAGCCGTAAAAAGAGGGGTGTTCGTGATGCTAGGATGCCTAAGCCTGAAGATTAGGCAGGTCCCAGCCATGGAGGCCATAGAAACAATTTTGGTGTCCATGAGCAGCCCAGGTTCAAGAAGGGGCAACAGAGTTCTGGGAACTGAAATTTTTAGAGGAGTACAACACGTAGAGAAGGCAGACCAGAGCCCAAGAAGGGCAATGGAGGTGAGATGCAGCGTCCTAAAAAAATTGTGCTAAGTGTGGCCGAGCTCATAGTGGAGAGTGCAGACAGGGCAATAATGCCTGCTTCGGTTGCGGTAAAAGCGGACAAATGGTCAGAGACTGTCCACAGAACAGAGGTCAGGCTGGAGGTAATGCTCAGCCTAGGCCTAATCCACAGGGTGCAGCAGGAACCCAGCCTCCTAAGATGAACAGGTTCTATGCCCTGAAGGGCAGGGAGGAGCAGGAGAAGTCCGCTGATGTGGTCACAGGTATGCTGCAAGTATTCTCAACTTTTGTTTATGCTTTACTTGATCCAGGGTCTACGCTTTCCTCTATAACTCCTTTGCTTGCTCTCACTTTTTAGATATTGCCTGAAGTTCTGCATGATCCTATAGTGGTTAGTACACCTTTGGGAGAAAATGTAAGAACTGATAGAGTATACAAGGGTTGCCCAATAGTGATAAGTGGTAAGACTATGTGTGTAGACTTGGTTGAGTTACCCATGCATGATTTTGATGTTATTCTTGGCATGGACTGGATTCACAGTTGTTATGCTTGCTTGGACTGTCGTAGTAGAGTGGTGAGATTTTTTTTCCCTGATGAAGAGGAGCTAGTCTGGGAGGGGTACAACTCAAGTCGTCCTAACCCCTTGATTTTGAACATTAAGTTCAATAAAATGATGTCGAAGGGGTTATTGTGTCATCTTGTGAGTGTTAATGATTTAGACCATGACATTCCTTCCATAGACTTAGTGCCTGTAGTGAATGAGTTCCTAGATGTATTTCCTGATGATTTGCCTGGAGTCCCTCCCCCTCGAGAGATTGATTTTGGTATCGACTTAGAACCCAAGACTATACCAATTTCAATTCCTCCTTAGAGAATGGCTCCAGCTGAACTCAAAGAGTTGAAGCTGCAGTTAAAAGATCTCACTGACAAGGGTTTCATTCAGCCGAGCATATCCACTTGGGGCGCTCCAGTGTTGTTTGTGAAAAAGAAAGATGGAACCCTTAGAATGTGTATCGATTATCGGCAGCTCAACAAAGTCACTATAAATAATAAGTATCCACTTCCCAGAATAGATGATTTGTTCGATCAGCTCCAAGGGTCTATTTTCTTTTAAAAAATTGATCTTCGTTCAGGGTACCATCAACTTAGGGTTAGGGATGGAGATATCCCAAAGACAGCCTTTCGTACCCGTTATGGTCACTATGAGTTTCTAGTCATGTCATTTGGTCTCACGAATGCACCTGCTACATTTATGGATCTTATGAACAGGGTCTTCTGTGAATACCTTGACTCTTTCGTTATAGTGTTCATTGATGACATTCTCATCTACTCTAAGACCAAGGAAGAGCATGAACAACATTTGATACTAACCTTGCAGGTACTTAGACAGCATCAGTTGTATGCCAAATTCAGCAAATGTGAATTCTGGCTGAGATCAGTGACCTTCCTGGGTCATGTGGTGTCCGATCAGGGCGTAGATGTGGATCCCAGGAAGATTGAGGATGTGAAGAACTGGCCAAAGCCTCTTACTCCCACTGACATCCGTAGCTTTTTGGGATTGGCTGGTTACTACCGCAGGTTTGTGGAGGGCTTTTCTTCCATTGCTGCCCCATTGACAGCTTTGACTAAGAAGAAAGCCAAGTTTGAATGGACGGAGACTTGTGTGAAGAGTTTCCAGGAGCTCAAGAATAGACTCACATCAGCCCCGCTGTTTACTTTGCCTAAGTGTGGTTAGAATTACACTGCTTACTTTGATGCATCTAGGGTTGGTTTATTTTGTGTTCTTATGCAGGTTGGTAAGGTGATAGCCTATGCGTCGAGACAGCTCAAGGTTCATTAGAAGAATTATCCCACTCATGACCTGGAGTTGGCAGCTGTGGTATTTGCACTGAAGCTGTGGAGGCACTACTTGTATGGAGTGCATGTGGATGTATTCACAGACCACAAGAGTCTCCAGTACGTGTTCACACAGAGGGAGTTGAATCTACGTCAGCGGAGATGGTTGGAGCTGTTGAAGGATTATGACATAAATGTGCACTACCTTCCAGGTAAGGCTAATGTTGTAGCTGATGCTTTGAGCAGGATGAGCATGGGAAGTACAGCCCACGTTGAGGATGAGAAGAAGGAGTTGGTGAAAGATGTACACGGACTGTCCAGATTGGGTGTGCGATTGGTTGACTCTACTAGTGGGGATGTTTTAGTTCATCCTAGTTCTGAATCATCCTTGGTAGTTGAAGTCAAGCAGGGTCAGCATCTAGATCCTGTGTTGATGGAGCTGAAAGACTCAGTACTAATGAAGATGAATGAGTCTTTCGCTTTGGGAGGTGATGGCATACTTAGGTATCAGGACAGGCTGTGTGTACCAGATGTGGATGATTTCCGGACCAGGATTGTTGCAGAGGCCCATGGTTCTAGATATTCCATACATCGAGGTTCCACCAAGATGTATCATGATCTTAAGCAGATTTATTGGTGGGATGGCATGAAGAAGGACATTGCAGAGTATGTGGCCAAGTGTCCTAATTGTCAGCAGGTCAAGGCAGAGCATCTTAAGCCTGGCGGTCTGACTCAGATTATGAGGTTCCGACTTGGAAGTGGGATGCCATTAATGTGGACTTCGTGGTTGTTCTTCCGAGGATTAGGAGGAAGCATGACTCCTATTGTGTTATTGTTGACAGATTGACTAAGTCTGCCCACTTTATCCCCATGAAGTCTACTTACAAAGCCGAGGATTATGCGAGACTCGACATTGATGAGATTGTGAGATGGCATGGGATTCCTTTGTCTATTATTTCAGATAGAGGAGCTCAGTTTACTTCACATTTATGGAGATTTTTCCATAAGAGCTTGGGCACGCAGGTAAAGCTTAGCCCTGCCTTTCATCCTCAGACAGATGGGCAGACAGAGCGCACCATTCAGACATTGGAGGACATGTTGAGAGCGTGTGTGATCGACTTCAGAGGTAACTGGTATGACCATCTGCCTTTGATAGAGTTCTCGATAATAATTGCTATCACTCCTGCATTGGGATGGGACTGTTTGAGGCACTGTATGGTAGGAGGTGTAGATCTCCAGCTGGGTGATTCAAGGTTGGAGAGTTATCCATTTTGGGTCCAGAGATCATTCATGAGGCCTTAGATAAGGTCAGAGTGATTAGGGACAGGTTGGCTACTACTTATAGTCGGCAGAAGTCATATGCAGATAACAGAAAGTAGACCTTAGAGTTTGATGTTGGTGACCAGGTTTACTTGAAGATATCACCTATGAAGGGGGTGATGAGATTTGCCAGGAAGGGGAAGTTCAGTCCGAGGTATGTTGGGCCATACGAGATCCTACAGCGTGTGGGTGAGGTGGCCTATGAATTAGCATTGCCTGCGGAGCTAGCTTCTGTCCATCCAGTCTTTCATGTCTCTATGTTGAAGAAGTGCCTAAGTGATCTAGCATCGATTCTACCTGTTGAAGGTTTAGGGGTTGGTGAAGACTTGTCTTATGAGGAGGTACCTGTTGAGATCTTAGACAGACAGGTCAAGCGGTTGAGGAACAAGGAGATTGCCACAGTGAAGGTATTGTGGAGAAATCATCTTGTTGAGGGTGCTACGTGGGAGGCTGAGGCCGACATGAGATCCCGCAACCCTCATCTATTCAACTCTTGAGGTTAGACTTCCTACTCTTAAGTCTATGTTTCCTTATCTCTCCGTATTTTGTTGCTATTGCTTGACTGTGCATAGTGATTTTGTTATGATCTGACTGGCATTACGATGTGTATTGGTAGTGTCATTCGGGGATGAATGTTCCTAAGGGGGGGATAATGTAACAACCCTAAAAATGAATAAGATAATTACTTAAGGTGTCAAGAATGCTTGCGATTGGACCAAGGTCCACACGGATTAATACGCGTATAACCAGACCTCAGAATCCCTACTACGACCAAGCCAACTAACTGGGGGAGTTTATTGAGCTTGGAAAGGTTGGAACCAACCATGTGATGCTCTCGAAAACAAAGATTTAATCGAAAGAGTCTTTACCGTACTTAAAAGAAGAAACTTTAAGTTTTGAGGGTCCAGGGGTAAAATGATCTTTTCCAGGCCAAGGGTAATATTGTAATTACCCTGAGGAATTAATTATTTAATTAATAATTTAATTAAAAAGAGCATTCGGGTTGGGGCGACGCGAAGTGACCCATTTTCGTAAATGGGGTGTCACTCGGGTTCGAGCCCCACTAGAAGCATCAAATTAAGGATTGAATTGTTGATTAAAAATTTGATTTTTTGTAAGGACATAATGGTCATTTCACCTAAGTTAAATAAATCAAATTTTTATTAATTAAATTAAATCTTACTTTGACTAATTCAAACCTACACTCCTACTCCTAATAAACCTCTTTCACGTCACTCAACTCTCTTTCACGTCTCTCAACTCTCATTCTCTCACGCTCTGCCTAACAAAGAAACTCAAGAACTGTTTATCAACAATTGTTATTCACACTTGAAGAACACACGAAAATTTCCAAGAAAAGCAAAGTAATAAAAAACGTCAAGGCAAAGAGAGGTTGTTCGTCGAGTGGTGTGTACGTTGAGGTGAATTGGGCGTGGTTTAGAGAAACTTTTGGGCAGCAACTTCTAACTTGAACAACGTCAAAAGGTATGGGTTTCTTCTCTCTTGGTCCCTTCCCCAAGAGGCCCTTTACGATTTCAAAATATTCACTCTGAAACTAAGGTTGTTCCACTCTTCATGTCCTTGTCACTAGCTCCCAAATGAATTCGTAGGGTGGGTATGTTGTGCTGTTAGATTTAGGCATGTATGATGTGTTTATATTAAATATGAATATGTTTATGTGCGGGAAATCACGAAGATGACAATCAAAGTGTGATCGAAAAAGGAGGTATGTGTGCGTGCATGTGGACAGTGTGTTTGGCCACTGTTTTGGAGTCTTGTAAGACATGTATTTCTTGTGTATTTTATGTGTGAAATGTGTATACAATGTGATGTTTATTGCAATGAAATATGGTTGGTTGAATAACATTCTTTTAGCCAAATGAATCTATGAAAGATACGCCTAAAAATGTGTTAAAATGATTTATGAATGCACCTTGAAAATCATGTGAAAATGTTGATGTAAATGAGTTGAAGAATGACTAAAATTTTCTAGATTTGTGAACTCTACAATGATGTCAAATTCAGGGTTTTCTTAAAGTAAAAATAAAATAAGTGAGGTCAATGGGAATTGAACCCAAGACCTCACATGTTAAAGCAGCTGAAAAAGAAGAAAAAAACTGTGATGGTTTTGCGAGACAAAGAAAAAGAAAATGGGGCTGAGGAATCGAACCTGGCTACTGGAATTCGCCATAAAGAAAAAGAAAAAGGGGCTGGGGGAATCGAACTCGCGAACTGGAGGAGAAGGAGGAGAGAAATAATTAAACAAATAAATGGGAGGTGTGGGATTCGAACCCACGACCTCCTGGCACGCACGAAAAGGGAGAAAATAAGGAAAAAAGAAAAACGCGAGGCGTGGGAATCGAACCCACGACCTCAAGGCTGGGAAGGGGATAGCGAAATTTAATTAAAGAAATAAAGTGAGGCTGTGGGGGTTCGATCCCACAACCTCACTGCCACTCGCCTAAGCCTCAGCGAAATTAAAGTTAAATAAGGAGGCTGTGGGGGTTCGAACTCACAACCTCCCTATTTTCAGCGAATTAAATGATAAAAATCAAAGAGGCTGTGGGGTTTTGATCCCACAACCTCTTGGTTGGGCGAAAATGAGCAATGCAATATTTATGAAAAATAAATAAAAAGAGGTTGTGGGGGTTCGAACCCACAACCCTTCGGCCAACCTAAGAGAAAAACTAAGTAGAAAAATAATAATAAGATGTTAATGTTGGAATTTAATTTAGAGTTCTAATGTTATGAATATTATAAATATAATCAATGAAAAATATAAATGATATTCGAATGATGCGAATTTGGGTTTCCTTGCCAAACTTCCGTATTGATACATAAGTCATACGTGAACAAAATATCCAAGAATAATGCCACCTACTTAGATCGAAATCAAGATCTTGGCATATATACAAGACACATAAGTCTGTATCACATAATCTTAGGAAGATATGAATCACTTAGAAGAAATACAAATGAAGTCTCATGGCTTGTATGTATAGACACATAAGTCTAGCATACGTTCAAAAGTAAGTGAACCTAAGATGTATGTAATGGAATGATGAACCTTGAAAGGTTAAATATGAGTGTAAGATACACTAGATGGCCAAGTGCATTGGCATATGACGAGACGAATAATGAAATGATGAGATGAACATTCATGTAACAAGAGGTGAGTAATTATGGAAAGCAAATGTGCTAATGATAATGAATGTGGTGACAACATGATATGAGGCTAATGTAAATGATGAGAGTGATCTCAAAGGAGCCTAAGTAAATGTTACCAAAACGTACTCACCTATGAGAGTGTATGATAACGAAGAGACCAGTCTCTATGAACACTCTAATGAAGGTATTGAGCTTAACACACTTAATACTAATGATGAGATGAGAAATCATCTAATGAGCTTATGATGTCCTCATACTAGAAGTCAGCTTCCATGACGTATGAGTTGAATGAAATGGAACTTTATACTGAGCACTGATAGACTAGATATGAGCGGTGATGCCTTCTTTCGGGAAGGGCGAAGGTTCACGTAACTCTCATAAGATGAGACTGTCCGGCTTGCCGGGTATGGGTTTCCTTATATCTCATAATGTTCGAACCTATACTGCCAATATAGGGATCTGGCGGGGTTACAATCCCATGTACGCTAGCATGTTATTGGGTCACTTTGGCAGGTGATTCCACCTCTTTTAGGTGTGGGGAAGACACTGGATTTCATGATGCTCACATGATCTATGTCGGTTAAAGTTAAAGTTCCCAATGAATGAATGAGGCCAGCCTCAAATAAAGCACATAATGAAATGAATGATAACAAAGGTGTTAGGATAGGATAATCAAGAGGTGAGCTAGACTCAGGTAATGACATTAGGTTATTCTTGATCATTGCACAGCGAACCCGATGAACGTCTTAAACTACATACTAGGTATAGCTGGTGTCACACTAGCATATGAACGAAAAGAAATGAAGTACGTATGAATGAATGAAGCAGACTCTGTGTTTGCTAATGAAGACTCCCTAGTTGAGGTCCCATATGTTGAGCCCTCATTTTGGAAAGTCTTAATGTCAAGTCCATGATTCCAAGGTCTCATGGCATATGAATGAACGATATGAAAGAAGTTATGTGTTATATGTTATGTGCTATGATATGTACAATATGTAAGATGTTATGTGTTGTATGCTGTATGATGTTTATGATGATGCATGTTACTCTCATGGCATGACTTTCCTAATCCAAATTTTGAAAGCTCATTGACTTTCCTATTCCAAATTTGGAAAGCTCACTGACTTTCCTAATACAAATTTGGAAAGTTCACTAACTTTCCTAATCCAAATTTGGCAAGTCCACTGACTTGACTTCCCATAATCATGTTGTTAGGGAAGAGCTATTATTTCTCGTGCATGTCCTTGGTGTGTGCTTGCATATATACATACTTAGTACAAGTGTGTACTAACCCTATACAATTATACTATTTTAGGTGCAGGCACAGGTGGATGATAGAGCTACAGGATCATTGTTGCATTCATCCGGACGTCCAGCATTCATCCGGAGTTGGTAGGTCCTCATCCTTTCGAGGATGCTACTATTTTATATTATAGCTTAGTTTTAGAGTTGAGCTAGTGGAGCATGTTCCACTAGCGTTTCTTTAATGTTTTTATTTAGACTTTGTATTGGTGCCATTTTGGCAATTATACACTTGATACCTATTGAACTATTTCTTTCAGTTGCTTATCTCTTAATGTTAGATGGTTGATGGTGAACAATTATGAAATTATAAGTATGTTTAACAAGTATGTTAAGAAACAAAAAGTTTCAAATTTTCCGCTAAAATTAACCTATGTAAAGTAAGAATGACGTAAGTAGGCTTGTCTGCGACCTCTGAGAGGTCAACGACGCCTGTCTCGTCTGGGGTCTAGATACCGGTCGTGACAAAGTTGGTATCAGAGAACTAGGTTAAATTTCGATAATAATGAGTTCACATCAACCACATTGAGTAGTTTCTAAGTCATGGTAGTGAAGTGCACCACTATCCTGGATTAGAGACTGCATGATGCGTAGGAAAACTTCCCTTTTTCTGATCTTATCATGCTTTTCCTAAAGTTTAATTTCTTGGTGTTATGAGCGTGTCTAACATCAATCTTTGTTGTTTTCAGATAATGAATACTAGGAGGGCTATTGGTCAGAGGAGAGGAGGTACAATTGCTGGGGGCAATCCGGTTCCACCCCAGGCTCCAGCTGAAGGAGTGGCTATGCCAGTTAACCCAGCTGGGTTGACTGATGCTGAGGTGAGGGAATCTCTGGCCCAGATGGCACAGGCCATCACTATGCAGGCCCAGTCCATGACTGACCAGGTCAACCGGCAAAATAATTAGAGAGAGAACCCACCGGTTTGTAGCATGGCTGACAGGCTGAGGGATTTCACGAGGATGAATCCTCCTATTTTCACAGAGTCTAGGACTGGAGAGGATCCCCAGGAGTTTGTGGATGAGTTGCATAAGATTCTGGTTGCTATAGGGGCCACAGATACTGAAAAGGCTGAGCTGGCTTCCTATCTGCTCAAGGATGTTGCACAGACTTGGTGCAAGATGTGGCAAGATAGCTGAGTTTTGGGTGGAGTGCTAGTCACTTGGGAGCTGTTCAAAATAGCATTTCTGGAGAGATTCTTCCCCAGAGAGATGAGGGAAGCCAAGGTTGAGGAGTTCATCAACCTTAAGCAAGGCTCTATGACAGTTAGGGAGTATTCCTTGAAGTTTGTTAAGCTATAAAGGTATGCTACTTCCCTTGTGTCTAACAGCAGGGATGAGATGAGCAGGTTCCTCGCAGGAATCAATGGAGATCTAGAGGAGGAGTGTCGGTCTGCGATTCTTCATGATAATATGGACCTCTCCAAGTTGATAGTGCATGTCTAGAAGGTAGAGGACAGCCGTAAAAAGAGGGGTATTCGTGATGCTAGGAGGCCTAAGCCTCAAGATCAGGCAGGTCCGAGCCATGGAGGCCACAGAAACAATTTTGGTGTCCGTGAGCAGCCCAGTTTCAAGAAGGGGCAACAGAGTTCTGCGAAGTTAAATTTTTAGAGGAGTACAACACCTAGAGAAGGCAGACCTGAGCCCAAGAAGGGCAATGGAGGTGACATGCAGCGTCCTAAAAAGAATTGTGCTAAGTGTGGCCGAGCTCATAGTGGAGAGTGCAGACAGGGCACTAATGCCTGCTTCGGTTGCGGTAAGAGCAGACACACGGTCAAAGACTGTCCACAGAACAGAGGTCAGGCTGGAGGTAATGCTCAGCCTAGGCCAAATCCACAGGGTGCAGCAGGAACCGAGCCTCCTAAGATGAACAGGTTCTATGCCCTGAAGGGCAGGGAGGAGCAAGAGAAGTCCGCTGATGTGGTCACAGGTATGCTGCAAGTATTCTCAACTTTTGTTTACGCTTTACTTGATCCAGGGTCTATGCTTTCCTCTGTAATTCCTTTGCTTGCTCTCACTTTTGAGATATTTCCTGAAGTTCTGCATTATCCTATAGTGGTTAGTACACCTTTGGGAGAAAATGTAAGAACTGATAGAGTATACAAGGGTTGCCCAATAGTGATAAGTGGTAAGACTATGTGTGCAGACTTGGTTGAGTTACCCATGCATGATTTTGATGTTATTCTTGGCATGGACTGGCTTCACAGTTGTTATGCTTGCTTGGACTGTCGTAGTAGAGTGGTGAGATTTTGTTTCCCTGATGAAGAGGAGCTAGTCTGGGAGGGGTACAAATCAAGTCGTCCTAACCCCTTGATTTCGAACATTAAGGCCAATAAAATGATGTCCAAAGGGTTATTGTGTCATCTTGTGAGTGTTAATGATTTAGACCATGACATTCCTTCCATAGACTCAGTGCCTGTAGTGAATGAGTTCTTAGATGTATTTCCTGATGATTTGCCTGGAGTCCCTCCCCCTCGAGAGATTGATTTTGGTATCGACTTAGAACCCGAGACTAAACCAATTTCAATTCCTCCTTACAGAATGGCTCCAGCTGAACTCAAAGAGTTGAAGCTGTAGTTAAAAGATCTCACTGACAAGGGTTTCATTCAGCCGAGCATATCCACTTGGGGCGCTCCAGTGTTGTTTGTGAAAAAGAAAGATGGAACCCTTAGAATGTGTATCGATTATCGGCAGCTCAACAAAGTCACTATAAAGAATAAGTATCCACTTCCAAGAATACATGATTTGTTCGATCAGCTCCAAGGGTCTAGTTTCTTTTAAAAAATTGATCTTCGTTCAGGGTACCATCAACTTAGGATTAGGGATGGAGATATCCCAAAGACAGCCTTTCGTACCCGTTATGGTCAGTATGAGTTTCTAGTCATGTCATTTGGTCTCACGAATGCACCTGCTGCATTTATGGATCTTATGAACATGGTCTTCTGTGAATACCTTGACTCTTTCGTCATAGTGTTCATTGATGACATTCTCATCTACTCTAAGACCAAGGAAGAGCATGAACAACATTTGATACTAACCTTGCAGGTACTTAGACAGCATTAGTTGTATGCCAAATTCAGCAAATGTGAATTCTGGCTGAGATCAGTGACCTTCCTAGGTCATGTGGTGTCCGATCAGGGCGTAGAGGTGGATCCCAGGAAGACTAAGGCTGTGAAGAACTGGCCAAAACCTCTTACTCCCACTGACATCCGTAGCTTTTTGGGATTGGCTGGTTACTACCGCAGGTTTGTGGAGGGATTTTCTTCCATTGCTGCCCCATTGACAGCTTTGACTAAGAAGAAAGCCAAGTTTGAATGGACGGAGACTTGTGTGAAGAGTTTCCAGGAGCTCAAGAACAGACTCACTTCAGCCCCGCTGTTTACTTTGCCTAAGTGTGGTTAGAATTACACTGCTTACTGTGATGCATCTAGGGTTGGTTTGGGTTGTGTTCTTATGCAGGTTGGTAAGGTGATAGCCTATGCGTCGAGACAGCTCAAGGTTCATGAGAAGAATTATCCCACTCATGACCTGGAGTTGGCAGCTGTGGTATTTGCACTGAAGTTATGGAGGCACTACTTGTATGGAGTGCATGTGGATGTATTCACAGACCACAAGAGTCTCCAGTACGTGTTCACACAGAGGGAGTTGAATCTACGTCAGCGGAGATGGTTGGAGTTGTTGAAGGATTATGACATAAATGTGCACTACCTTCCAGGTAAGGCTAATGTTGTAGCTGATGCTTTGAGCAGGATGAGCATGGGAAGTACAACCCACGTTGAGGATGAGAAGAAGGAGTTTGTGAAAGATGTACACAGACTGGCCAGATTGGGTGTGCGATTGGTTGACTCTACTAGTGGGGATGTTTCAGTTCATCCTAGTTCTGAATCATCCTTGGTAGTTGAAGTCAAGCAGGGTCAGCATCTAGATCCTGTGTTAATGGAGCTGAAAGACTCAGTACTGATGAAGATGATGAGTCTTTCGGTTTGGGAGGTGATGGCATACTTAGGTATCAGGACAGGCTGTGTGTACCAGATGTGGATGATTTGCGGACCAGGATTGTTGCAGAGGCCCATGGTTCCAGATATTCCATACATCGAGGTTCCACCAAGATGTATCATGATCTTAAGCAGATTTATTGGTGGGATGGCATGAAGAAGGACATTGTAGAGTATGTGGCCAAGTGTCCTATTTGTCAGCAGGTCAAGGCAGAGCATCTTAAGCCTGGCGGTCTGACTCAGATTATTGAGGTTCCGATTTGGAAGTTGGATGCCATTAATATGGACTTCGTGGTTGGTCTTTCGAGGACTAGGAGGAAGCATGACTCCATATGGGTTATTATGGACAGATTGACTAAGTCTGCCCACTTTATCCCCATGAAGTCTACTTACAAAGCCGAAGATTATGCGAGACTCTACATTGATGAGATTGTGAGATGGCATGGGATTCCTTTGTCTATTATTTCAGATAGAGGAGCTCAGTTTACTTCACATTTCTGTAGATCTTTCCATAAGAGCTTGGGCACGCAGGTAAAGCTTAGCACTGCCTTTCATCCTCAGATAGATGGGCAGGCAGAGCGCACCATTCAGACATTGAAGGACATGTTGAGAGCGTGTGTGATCGACTTCAGAGGTAACTAGTATGACCATCTGACTTTGATAGTGTTCTCGTATAATAATAGCTATCACTCCAGCATTGGGATGGGACCGTTTGAGGCACTGTATGGTAAGAGGTGTAGATCTCCAGTTGGGTGATTCAAGGTTGGAGAGTCATCCATTTTGGGTCCAGAGATCATTCATGAGGCCTTAGAGAAGGTCAGAGTGATTAGGGACAAGTTGTCTACTACTTACAGTCGGCAGAAGTCATATGCAGATAACAGAAAATGGCCCTTAGAGTTTGATGTTGGTGACCAGGTTTACTTGAAGATATCACCTATGAAGGGGGTGATGAGATTTGGCAGGAAGGGGAAGTTGAGTCCGAGGTATGTTGGGCCATACGAGATCCTACAGCGTGTGGGTGAGGTGGCCTATGAGTTAGCATTGCCTGCGGAGCTAGCTTCTGTCCATCCAGTCTTTCATGTCTCTATGTTGAAAAAGTGCCTAGGTGATCCATCATCGATTCTACCTGTTGATGGTTTGGGGGTTGGTGAAGACTTGTCTTATGAGGAGGTACCTGTTGAGATCTTAGACAGACAGGTCAAGCGGCTGAGGAACAAGGAGATTGCCACAGTGAAGATATTATGGAGAAATCATCTTGTTGAGGGTGCTACGTGGGAGGCTGAGGCCGACATGAGATCCCGCAACCCTCATCTATTCAGCTCTTGAGGTTAGACTTCCTACTCTTAAGTCTATGTTTCCTTGTCTCTCCGTATTTTGTTGCTATTGCTTGACTATGCATAGTGATTTTGTTATGATCTGACTGGCATTACGATGTGTATTGGTAGTGTCATTCGGGGACGAATGTTCCTAAGGGGGGGATAATGTAACAACCCTAAAAATGAATAAGATAATTACTTAAGGTGTCAAGAATGCTTGCGATTGGACCAAGGTCCACACGGATTGATACGCGTAGAACCAGACCTCAGAACCCCTACTACGACCAAGCCAACTAACTTGGGGAGTTTATTGAGCTTGGAAAGGTTGGAACCAACCATGTGATGCTCTCGAAAACAAAGATTTAATCGAAAGAGTCTTTACCGTACTTAAAAGAAGAAACTTTAAGTTTTGAGGGTCCAGGGGTAAAATGGTCTTTTCCAGGCCAAGGGTAATATTGTAATTACCCTGAGGAATTAATTATTTAATTAATTAATTTAATTAAAAAGAGCATTCGGGTTGGGGCGACCCGAAGTGACCCATTTTTACAAATGGGGTGTCACTCGGGTTCGAGCCCCACTAGAAGCATCAAATTAAGGATTGAATTGTTGATTAAAAATCTGATTTTTTGTAAGGACATAATGGTCATTTCACCTAAGCTAATTAAATAAGATTTTTATTAATTAAATTAAATCTTACTTTGACTAATTCAAATCTACACTCCTAATCCTAATAAACCTCTTTCACGTCACTCAACTCTCTTTCACGTCTCTCAACTCTCATTCTCTCACGCTCTGCCTAACAAAGAAACTCAAGAACTATTTAACAACAATTGTTCTTCACACTTGAAGAACACACGAAAATTTCCAAGAAAAGCAAAGTAATCAAAAATATCAAGGCAAAGAGAGGTTGTTCGTCGAGTGGTGTGTACGTTGAGGTGAATTGGGCGTGGTTTAGAGAAAATTTTGGGCAGCAACTTCTTGCTTGAACAACGTCAAAAGGTATGGGTTTCTTCTCTCTTGGTCCCTTCCCCAAGAGGCCCCTTACGATTTCAAAATATTCACTCCGAAACTAAGGTTGTTCCCCTTTGCATGTCCTTGTCAGTAGCTCCCAAATGAATTCGTAGGATGGGTATGTTGTGCTGGTAGTTTTAGGCATGTATGATGTGTTTATATTAAATGTGAATATGTTTATGTGCGGGAAATCACGAAGATGACAATCAAAGTGTGATAAACAAAGGAGGTGTGTGTGCGTGCATGAGGACAGTGTGTTTGGCCACTGTTTTGGAGTCTTGTAAGACATGTATTTCTTGTGTATGTTATGTGTGAAATGTGTATACAATGTGATGTTTATTGCAATGAAATATGGTTGATTGAATAACATTCTTTTAGCCAAATGAATCTATGAAAGATACGCCTAAAAATGTGTTAAAATGATTTATGAATGCACCTTGAGAATCATGTGAAAATGTTGATGTAAATGAATTGAAGAATGACTAATATTTTCTAGATTTGTGCACTCTACAATGATGTCAAATTCTGGGTTTTTTAAAAGTAAAAATAAAATAAGTGAGGTCAATGGGAATTGAACCCAAGACCTCACATGTTAAAGCAACTGAAAAAGATGAAAACAAATGTGAAGGAGCTAAGAGGAATCGAACCCCTTAGCTACTGGTTTCGCGAGACAAGGAAAAAGAAAATGGGGCTGGGGGATTCGAACCTGGCTACTGGAATTCGCCATAAAGAAAAAGAAAAAGGGGCTGGGGGGAATCGAACTCGCGAACTGGAGAAGAAGGAGTAGAGAAATAATTAAACAAATAAATGGGAGGCGTGGGATTCGAACCCACGACCTCCAGGCACGCGCAAAAAAGGAGAAACTAAGGAAAAAAGAAAAATGCGAGGCGTGGGAATCGAACCCACGACCTCAAGGCTGGGAAGGGGAAAGCAAAATTTAATTAAAGAAATAAAGTGAGGCTGTGGGGGTTCGATCCCACAACCTCACTGCCACTCGCCTAAGCCTCAGCAAAATTAAAGTTAAATAAGGAGGCTGTGGGGGTTCGAACCCACAACCTCCCTATTTTCAGCGAATTAAATGATAAAAATCAAAGAGGCTGTGGGGGTTTGATCCCACAACCTCTTGGTTGGGCGAAAATTAGCAATGCAATATTTATGAAAAATAAAAAAAAGAGGTTGTGGGGGTTCGAACCCACAACCCTTCGGCCAACCTAAGAGAAAACTAAGTAGAAAAATAATAATACGATGTTAATGTTGGAATTTAATTTAGAGTTCTAATGTTATGAATATTATAAATAAAATCAATGAAAAATATAAATGATATTCGAATGATGCGAATTTGGGTTTCCTTGCCAAACTTCCGTATTGATACATAAGTCATACGTGAACAAAATATCCAAGAATAATGCCACCTACTTAGATCGAAATCAAGATCTTGGCATATATACAAGACACATAAGTCTTGTATCACATAATCTTAGGAAGATATGAATCACTTAGACGAAATACGAATAAAGTCTCATGGCTTGTATGTATAGACACATAAGTCTAGCATACGTTCAAAACTAAGTGAACCTAAGATGTATGTAATGGAATGATGAACCTTGAAAGGTTAAATATGAGTGTAAGATACACTAGATGGCCAAGTGCATTGGCATGTGACGAGACGAATAATGAAATGATGTGATCAACATTCACATAACAAGAAGTGAGTAATTATGGAAAGCAAATGTGCTAATGATAATGAATGTGGTGACAACATGATATGAGGTAATGTAAATGATGAGAGTGATCTCAAAGGAGCCTAAGTAAATGTTACCAAAACGTACTCACCTATGAGAGTGTAAGATAATGAAGAGACCAGTCTCTATAAACACTCTAATGAAGGTATTGAGCTTAACACACTTAATACTAATGATGAGATGAGAAATCATCTAATGAGCCTATGATGTCCTCATACTAGAAGTCAGCTTCCATGACGTATGAGTTGAATGAAATGGAACTTTATACTGAGCACCGATAGACTAGCTATGAGCGGTGATGCCTTTTTTCGGGAAGGGCGAAGGTTCACGTAACTCTCATGAGATGAGACTGTCCGGCTTGCCGGGTATGGTTCTCCTTATATCTCCTAGTCTTCGAACCTATATTGCCAATATAGGTGGCGGGGTTAAAATCCCATGTATGCTAGCATGTTATTGGGTCACTTTGGCCGGTGATTCCACCTCTTTTTGGTGTGGGGGAGACACTAGATTTCATGATGCTCACATGATCTATGTCGGTTAAAGTTAAAGTTCCCAATGAATGAATGAGGCCTGCCTCAAATGAAGCACATAATGAAATGAATGATACCGAAGGTGTTAGGATAGGATAATCAAGAGGTGAGTTAGACTCAGGTAATGACATTAGGTTATTCTTGATCATTGCACAGCAAACCCGATGAAAGTCTTAAACTACATCCTAGGTATAGGTGGTGTTCACAGTAGCATATGAACGAAATGAAATGAAGTACGTATGAATGAATGAAGCAGACTCTGTGTTTGGTAATGAAGACTCCCTAGTTGAGGTCCCATATGTTGAGCCCTCATTTTGGAAACTCTTAATGTCAAGTCCATGATTCCAAGGTCTCATGGCATATGAATGAACGATATGAAAGAAGTTATGTGTTATATGTTATGTGCTATGATATGTGCTATATGTAAGATGTTATGTGTTATATGCTGTATGATGTTTATGATGATGCATGTTACTCTAATGGCATGACTTTCCTAATCCAAATTTGGAAAGCTCATTGACTTTCCTATTCCAAATTTGGAAAGCTCACTGACTTTCCTAATCCAAATTTGGAAAGTTCACTAACTTTCCTAATCCAAATTTGGCAAGTCCACTGACTTGACTTCCAATAATCATGTTGTTAGGGAAGAGCTATTCTTTCTCATGCATGTCCTTGGTGTGTGCTTGCATATACCCATACTTAGTACAAGTGTGTACTAACCCTAAACAATTATACTAATTTAGGTGCAGGCACAGGTGGACGATAGAGCTACATGATCATTGTTGCAGTCATCCGGAGTTGGTAGGTCTTCATGCTTTCGAGGATGCTACTGTTTTATATTCTAGCTTAGTTTTAGAGTTGAGCTAGTGGATCAATTATACACTTGATACCTATTGAACTATTTCTTTCAGTTGCTTATCTCTTAATGTTAGATGGTTGATGGTGAACAACTATGAAATGATAAGTATGTTTAACAAGTATGTTAAGAAACAAAAAGTTTCAAATTTTCTGCTAAAATTAACCTATGTAAAGTAAGAATGACGTAAGTAGGCTTGTCTGCGACCTCTAAGAGGTCAACGACGCCGATCTCGTCTGGGGTCTAGATCCCGGTCGTGACATTCACTCTCTAATTCGTTCTAAAAATAATCCTCAAATAACAAAAGAGTTTAATACTTATAGGCTTCAGATTTAGTGCTGGTAGATCCATTCGGCATCTTTAGTCGTGATTCACTGAGTGATTTGGTGAATCAACCATTTTCTGGTTCTTCTCCGTTTGCGCCTTGCCTTTTTATCCATACATGTTGTAATATTGGGCGGAGCAACTATGCTTCATAGAACTATTCGGCGATGCGCCGACTGCTCCCTTTCTTCCCCTTTTGATCCCCTTCTTTCAGGCCTCGCTTTCTGTAACACAAGGCGGAACTCTTAAATGGCAAATAGCCAAGTGTGCATGGCGATGCACATTTTGCATATTCATCTCTTTTCTTCTGTTTTGCTTCTGTTTTGCACCTGAGTGTCCATGCTCCTACCAAATTCTCAAATACCTTAAACTTAGCAATTTTTATCAGATATCGAGATAAAATACACAATTTCGAACACTATTTGCATCAAATACGGCCCTAGATAAGTCCATTTTTAGGACTCATCAACACCCCCAACTTAAACTTTTAATTGTCCTCAAGTAGAACTTAAGTTCACTAGTTCAAATAGGATGTCTCACATAGTGCTAGACAAGACTCAATCATAAATGTACACAACAAGACTCAAACTACTCATGCATAGCTCAATTTTATACTCAAAGATTCAAGTTGTGACACATCATTCATTACCAAAGATTCTTGATCTCACAATACTTGCTACTAGTGCACGTTCAAGCTCAACAAAAGTATATACATGTCCTCTCACCAAGAATGATTCCATTTCCACACATGTAGATTTATTAACTTAGGATCAGGAATCTTATGCAATACCCACAATAACAAAGAGGAACACAATGCATGATTTTACTCATAGGTTTGCCCTTATTTTCTAATTGACCTTCGGTACGGTTCACTCAAGATCAAAAATGTCTTTCGAATGCTTGTAACGGGGATGAGTGTAAAGGTATGGTCATTTGGGCTGGGGGACTTTTTCCTAATGAGAGGTAATTTCCTTAATATATCCCCTATCTTCCTTCCTCAATCCTTGGTCATCTTCTAGTTTCCTTTATGGATTGCTTTGAAATCCGATTTCTTTTCATCCCCTGCTTTTATTTCATGACTTTTCTCTTGTTTTTTTCTTGTTTTCTTCGTTTTTATGGAGAATTTCAATTTCTATGCAATACCGTGGGTTTGCGATACTTCTCTTGCACTTCTTGACCTCTTCTTTCCCTTGTCACCACACCCCAACTTAATATTTACTTCTATCACATCTCAAACAGGATTATAGTTACTGGATGATGTAATGTCTACTTGTTGTGATGATATGCATGGTATGAGTCTATATGACGTGTTCTTACCTTATATGCATTGTATGGGTCTTATTGACTATATGATGAAGTCTTACTTGGCATGTAGTCTATACTTGTCTTATTGATGTGTGAAGTAAATGGTATGCTTGTGGTCTCTTTATGAGTTTACTAAGTATGTGTGAGGTTATGGGACTTCACATGTACATTGCACTACTAGACTTAGATTGAGATTATGAGTAAGGTCTTAAGATATCTTATGAAGTGAAGTCCAAGTATGTATTGTTGAGTAATGTCTCTTATGATGTTATTGGTAGTGTTGACTTGTATATTCTCTTGGAATAAGTATTATATGAAGTTCATGCATTAGGTTGAGTTATATGTGAAACTTTGATTGTCATCATATGCTAAGCATCTATGTATATGTATATATGTTTGGTGAATAATGAAGGTTGTATGCATGTTTACTAAGTGTCCTTAAGGTTATGTTTGAGTGTTGATAGTGTAATGAGACATTATCTACATTGCACCAAGTATCACTAGAGGGTTACTTGGGGAGTCAAGGAATTAAGAATAAAGAGAGTTTACTGTAAAAGGGAAATAAGCTTACTGTAAATAAAATGAGGTTACTGTAGTGTGTTTCCAATTGTGCCCTAAATGCAATGTATGGTGTTATGAAATGTTGTGACTATTGTATATGACTAAATTAAGTATATGAATTGTATAATGCTTAGTGCATCAAAGGTTTATCAAGTTTTCACAAAAAGGCATGGTGCATGGTTTCAAAGTAAATGTCCCTTTTAAATGCATGTTTTTGCATGGTTGTCATACTTAGTGCTTTCTTGTACTAACACCATTCTTCTTTACCTTTTACACAAAGTGTAGGTTATGGATGCTTAAAGGATGTCTCTATGGTGGAGGGCTTCATATGTGTTTCCCAAGCTCAAAGAAAGGAATCCTTAAGATTCAAGGATGTCCTATGTCAAATTTATGTTAAAATCATGTAATAGTTTAGTTATGTATTATGTTATAAGGGTCGTGTCCCTAATGTACTCTAATGATGTTGAGTCTAAGAGGGAAAAGAGACTTAGAGTCTAACTATGTACTTAGGATATTTGACATATAATAAAAGTGATATTTCTAGCATATGATGTGCTATGAAAGTATTTCCCATAAATTTACCAATGATAATGCGATGAATGATAACTATGGGCTTGTATAAGACCTCCGAGAGATCAAGTACGCCCGGTTACCTCTGGGGGTGCTCCCCGGTCGTGGCACAAGGTTCATTCATGCAAGCTTCAAGGTAGGCTCACCAGACAAGGCATTGACACTTAAGTCAAATAAGACAACATGCTTTTGCTAGTGTTCAATGGTCATTGCAAAAGAATCAATTCGATAATTGGCTAATCACAATGAGATGCAAAGAGTTCACATACTGCCTACATAACTTTATTCATTCTTGTTGTGGCCGCACATTCATGTTTGTTCAATTGAGAGCACTTTTCAAGTCATCGGTATCGATAAAAAATGAGACTCAAATTTGTACAAGAACAATCACTTTCAACACAAGAGGTGGAAATTTTTTCAAAAGTGAATTTTTTTTGGAAGGGTCAAAATTATTATGAAATTAGGACCCAAAAAAGATCCATAAGGTCAAACATTTGCGAAAGCAACTTATAAAATATAATTTGAATAGACAACCCAAACATGTATCAAAACATATAAAATAGGCATTCAGAATCAACAAAACAAAATTGGGTCTCACCCCATCATTACAAGCGTTTGTCCTCAAATGCAAGTAATGATAATATCCAATATTTTAATTAAGATCAACAAAGAAAAGAGAAAGTGAAAGGGAGTTCCTTTTCATGCCGCTTCTTAATCAGTCGGGGTATGATCACCCGAAGTGTCTTCCGAAATAAGAAAACTGCTCCTTAAGTGTTGCTACTCTGAGCTTAACCACTATTATTAGCTACCCTGGCCTCAAAAGCAATATTAGCTACAATTACCATGTTTATTTAAAGGCCTGACTTGAATGCCTGTTTGGCATTAATAAACCCTCGTGCCAATGAGGGCATATTTGGGTCGACAGTAATTCGTCTTTTGGCCCTGACTTCCTTGGTGTAATTTATCTGTCTGGCTAGATCTTCTCTCTTTTCATCGTCTCTAACTCGTGCTCTAATGTGCCTAGGTGGATCATTTATGTCTGCGACCTTTGGTCTAACCATTTCTATAAAAACTTTGATGACAAGTTACGCAATAATTTAGAAAGGAGGATAGGGAGATTCTAACTATAGAGCCACTTCACCAAACAAAATTGAAATGAGTTAATTCTGTTAGGGTCTTCATTAGAGAGATACGCAGATTATGAAAGAGGTGTAGACAAAGGGAGAACAAGAAATCTCTTGGCGAACCGCCGAGTGCAATTTGTAATTCAATTCGACCGCTGGAAGTTACAAATAAGTCAACACATAAGATATTCATCTAAAGGTGAAATATTGACATTAGGCAAACCGCCGAGCAGTTTCGCGAGCTTCTCTCAACTCGCCAAGCATCCCAACATGCCTATTTTTAGGCCATCTTTTCAAGTTTGCCCCTGCAATCCCTTGACAATGCGACTTAAACCTTTTCAGTATCAATTTTTGAAAAATATTCCTAGCATTTCCTCCATCAAACACATACAGTTTAGCTCAAAATACAGTCGAATGGGATTTTACCAATTGCACACAAAATATTGAGTAATAATCGACAAGAAATGATATCCCATCACACAGAGACTTAACAAAAATTTTAGCACTATTAATCATTACCTTAATGAGTAAAAATTTTGAAAAAATAATTGCAGAGTTCGATTACTAAACTTTGGTGCTGAATTAAACTGTAATGGCGTGCTAGGAAGCAATGCAATCCAATTCCAAGCACAATCCGACACCTAGAATACTAAAGAAGCCAGTAAATAAAACAAACTGCGTGCAAGAGTGATTTTATGCATGGGACAAAGTGAAGGGAAAAGTTTGAAGTAGGACTTTTGAACCTGGTGCTTGTGACCATCTGTCTTTTGCTCATTCGGCGATATTAACTTATCTCTCTTAATGGCTCGGTGAAGCACCGAGTGTGTATTTTGTCGCTGAATTTAACAGGATTCCAGTCTTTTTTGAAAGCTGCATCGGCTGTCTTTGTCGAGATCGCCTACTGGGTTAGCGAATCTTCGACAAAAATTATTATTCCCAACAAGTTTTACAAACATAGCCATTCAGGTGCATAAAGTCAAACGAAGTGGATTGATTAGTTGCGTTGAATTTGTCGGCGTTCGGCTAAAAGAACTTGTTCACAGTCACTTTGTATTTTTTCAAGCACTTTTCCTCCCTAAATTTTCACAACCTACACAAACTTATTTTCTCAATATATGAAAAAGAAAAAAACTAAATGGTTTTGGGTTTGCCTCCAAAACAACGCCTTAGTTAACGTCGTGGCATGACGCAAGTTCCTTTGTTATGCTCCAATTCGGTGGGTTGCTACACCACTACCATGTGGTTCTCTACTCTCTTGCGAGTGGATCAGTAGCAAACCTTGACCCATGATATTTTCAAGCACCTGGACAACTCTGGAGTGAGACCAAATCGCCTATTTCATCCCTTCGATGTCTCCTTTCAATTCTTCAAGTGCTTCATCTTGTTTAGTGACCTTTAGGAGAATGGTTGAAAGCATTTCCTCTATGCGTCTTGCGTCATGCTTTTTGAGATTCGTTAGCTCATCAAGGGGAATATACTTATCCTTCCTCTTGCACTAGGCTTCAACCTTTGTTATATTTTTTTCTACCTTTTCCATCTGGGTTATAATTATGTCCAACCTAAAGTCTTTTTCTATTTCTAAGTTCAACTTAGCCATGTCATTGAGCATCCGTACTGCTATTACATATGGCTACCAAGCTAGACCTCCTAGAATAAGACTATCAACAAACCTTTTGGTTCCAGGGCTGAGATCTTGGTAGAAGCAACCGATAAGTATCATGTTGGGGAAATCATGATTCGAGCATTGAGCGATCAACCCTATAAATGTGGCCAAAGATTTGTGAATCCTTTCACCTTCCATTTGTTTTAAGGTTAAGATTTTATCTTTCCCGATCATCACCTCCAGTGTAGGCCATTCCATCCTGTTACTAACATTGGTACTCATGCTTTCTGGTAGATTTTAAAAAACAAATAAAACAAAAGTAAATGTTAAATTAGTGGTAACTACACTACAAGGAACTACAAACTATAAGTAACTAAATTTTCATGTGACACCACACTCCGATAGCGGTGCCATTTTGATGCTTCAATATGTGTATCTTTTTATATTTTGTGATCAGCGACACTAACCTACAGTTTGAGTGTCTACGGATCGAAGCTAGTAAAGTAACCCAACCAAGGGTTGGGATCGTCTCCCAAGGGGGTGGTAGTGAAAGTACTAACTACTTAGAATTTTGATCTAAATAGTGATAGTTCAAGAAATTTTTGAATATTAAAACAAAATAAGTTTAATTGGTGACACCAAAGTGTCAAATTTCAAGAAGAGGTTTTGTCACAAGTAGTAAAATAACAAAAGTAGAAGAAAAAACGCGTATGAAAGAGAGTTCCAAGTTGTGACCACAATATATGCTGACACAAACTAATGGGTGCATGCTTTTGATAGTAAAATTCGCAAGACAATGGACACTAAACTAAGATTTAGGTGAAAGTAAATTCCCTCTTAGGCAACTTACCGCATATCAAATGGGTTCCTCTCGAACACCTACTAGTCTAAATCAACCTGCCTATGCCTTACCCATAGCCAGACCTTTCGATAGAGGGTTCTTGGATATGGGAGTAGGGCTCACCCTCTCGAGATGAACCTCATCTCGAACCATTCCTTAGTCCATCAATCTAATGGTCTTGGCTTCATGACCTCCCTCTCGGGCAAGCCGAAAACACATTGATGGTTTTGTATTTGCAAATACAAACACATTAAATAAAACCACAACCACTAGGTGAAATAACATTTATAATGCATCTAATCCTATCATCAATCAAGACCCAACAATATTATCAACACATATTTTCTAAGTCAAGAATGGCGTTTTTAGCCACACATCAAGCAATAATCAAATATACTTAATATGATAAAGGAATAAAATGAGTATAAGAGATTAAACCTTAAAAATGGTAAATAAAGGTAAATGGAGAAGACCAACTTCCAATATTGGAAGAAGAACGTCTTCCCTAAAGCTTCCTCAAAACCCTCTCCAAAGTTGAGAGAAAACATAAGAAAAAAAGTTTGTAAAGTAAAATATTATGTGTCTAATATTTCACTCTCTAATTTTCTCCAAAAACTCTCGTCAAATAATAAAAGAGTTTAGTATTTATAGGCTACATATTTAGTGTTGGTGGATCCATTCAGCTTTTTTAGTCATGATTCGCCGACTGATTTGGCAAATCATTCTTTTTTTGGTTCTTCGCCATTTGCTCCTTGACTTTTTATCTAAACATGTTGTAATGTTGGGCAGAATAACTCTGTTTCATAGAACTATTCGGCGAAGTGCCGGCTCCTTTTCATCGCCTTTTGATTGACTTCCTTCAGGTTCACTTGCTGTAATTGATACGCTTAAATTATACATCCCTAAAAAAGTATAAGTGTTTGTAATCAAGTAGAGAACCCAACTAGTAGGTAGGGTCGATCCCACAAGGAAAATGGCTTAGACTTAGCATTAATTCACAATAATGTCCATTTAGACAATGTCTTTCCGAAAATAAGTAAATAAAGGGGGGGGGGGGTTGTGAAAGAAATTCCTTAAACAATCTAAGTTAACATGTAAACCAAACAAGATGTTCATTTGTTATCAAGTTGCGAGAATAACTAGGGTATATGTGTTCTCCACAGGTTCATAACGCTGTACTCCTAGCATTAACAATTATTTCCAAGTGGTTTGCATGCAAAATGACAACTTAGGTATCTCTAAATCCTTGGTCCGGCATCTAGAGAATTTCACCCCGCACATTGGTCCGGCTATGTGTTTATAATTTACTAACCCTTACATTTACTTCATATTGGACATCATAATCGATATATGGCCTAGTTATTACATCGCACCAATCGACTCTAGTCTATTAGATAGTATCACACTAAATCAATATTTGATAATTCTTTTCCTATTCCTACCTCCTTGGTCCAAAAAGTAGCAACAAAGCGAGTTCTAACGCGTGCACTCGTTTAAAAGACTTCTAAGCGAAAGAATTATCAATAAATGCAAGAACACTATTTTGAGAATTGCTTATATTAAATGCTAGTTATACTTTGTTAATTACCCAAGGTTCCCACAACGCTAGTTGTGGATTTAGTTTCCCTTGCAAGCAAGATCACAATTCACAGTTTTGAATTAAGAAATCATGAACTTACTCGACAATAAGAAGACACCCAGAAATTCAACTTGAAATTGCAAGAAAATTTCTCAAAACAAATCCGGATATTGATTAATTGCCCAAGTTTCCAAACCCAATCTCCAAAACACAAAATAGAAGAATAAATATATTAGCTAACCTCAAAAACGAGGTTTTAATACCCTATATATAGAAAACATAGTCTTAAAAAAAGAAATTGAAATAAGGAAAGTTTTGTACAGGTACACAACTTCAATCGACGACCTCACTGTCCATCGACTGCCTCCGTTAGTCAATACTTGGAACTATATCGCTCAATGGGATAGAACACTTTTCGAATCAAGTGAAAGAGAAGCAGTACGGTCCATTGATCCATCTACGGTCCATCGATGCGCCTCCGTAACTCCATACTTAGAATCTTGAAAAAGTCTAGTACTGGAACTTCTCTGAACCAATCAATGGGTCACCAGTACGGTCCGTCGATCAATCGATAGAACATCATTTGCTCTCGTGGTTCCACACTTGGTAAGATTTCCTTGATATTCTCCCGTAGTCTGAACTGTAGATCGACGGTCACCAACTACAATCCGTCGATGGCCTTCGTAGGTCATCTTCTACAATTTCAGTTGCTTTCTGCACTTTCAACCTGGACAATTTTCCTACAAAACAAAACACAAAACTTGTTAAAACTACTACAAAAAGGCTCTAGACACACACAACTCTTAAGTAAAATGCGTGGAAAATACCGTGAAACCACGGTACATTAACACCCTCAACTTAAATTCACTGTTTGTCCTCAAGCGACGCACTATGACTCAAAATAACATTTGTACAAAACTATACACTTTAAGCTCTATCAATCACATGGCTATCAATCCCGACTCTTTTTTTTATTTAGTGCAGGCTTACGCTCTCAGGTTCGACAAGCTAACTCATGTGGATCACATCAAGACACAAAATCACCATGCGATAGACACCTCTACTGTTTTGCCTCTCACCAAGGTACCAACTTTTTGATACCGCAACTAGTGCCCTTACTTCAAAACAAATCCTAATCTTGAATTTGGGTACAAGGATCTTTGTTCAACACTCGCGCTCAAGAACAAATTCAAATACAGTTAGTATCTTCACAATAGTTTTTCCCTTATTTTCACTCCTTAGGTTCACCACACTACACTCTAGGATCATGGTAGGATATTTTTGGCTTGTAGCGTAGGCTCAGGGTCAAGTGTGGTACATTTGGGTACATTTTTAGTTACTATTTGCCCTCCTTGACATTACTGCTAAGCTTCCTACCTCTTTTCATTGCCTTTGACACACTATTTCTCTTCTCTTCTCTTCTCTTCTCTTCTCTTCTCTCCTTTATTCCCTTTATGGATGTGACTTCCACTTCATTTGCATCTTTTTCTCTTAAAACTCTTTTTTTCTATTCTTTTTTTCTTTTTCAATCAATTGGTAATTTTAACAAGTCACATCTTTCGCTCATTTAAGCTTTTCTTTTCAACATCCAACTCTTTTCATACCCATTGTTGGATCCTCACTCATAATAGACACCCTCAACCTATGAATTTTCCATGAGTTGAGGTACACAATACCCGAAATTAGGTCAGGGCCAAGACGAGGTCGCTTGCTGCATTAACCACCCTCAACATAGGTTCTTGGCCTAAGTCGAGGTGCACATGTCCAAGGAGGGACTGGGGTCAAAACATTAAACCTTGACAAGGTGAGTTGGTGAATCAAAAAAATAGGTCTATTACAGGCTTAACATATATGGATCAAATGGGAATATTATTTGATTTTGTTAACTTCTTTTAAGCTAGATATTGGCTATTTCGAACGAGAGCCTATGATCACTTCGTAGCTTCTAACACACATTCCCTTCGCAGAACTAAACGGGCAAGTTCTACTTAGGTAGGAACTGTTGAACACTCAAATCTCCTCACACTCTCTTGGCACATCATTACACTATCAGATTATCATATTTCTCAGTTCAGGTTTTAGTTGAGGGCATGCAATGGGTGTCTATTTATGTCATGCTTAGAGCTAACAAATTCAACTTATCTTTACTTATACATGCAAGCAAAATCCAAGACGGGGTATCATTTTTATTAGCCATCATGCTTTATTTTGCATGCTTGTATACTTGTACACACTACGGCATGCCGGTTCAACGAAAACTTAAGCAGTCTCTTGGGGAAAAAGAACACATGCAAGAAAACTCCAAGAGAGGATTGCCAGTTGGGCTACTAAGTCTTTTCCCTAACATTCACTTACCATTTACCCCACCCCCAACAAAAAAACATGCAATTGTCCCCAATGCATAAGAAATCACAAATGCAAGGTGGTAGGTAAAGCAAACCTGTGGCGCATAGCGCCGAAGAACTCTCATCATGCGGGTGGGTCCGGTTTCCCAAAACCCGCGATATCATCACTTGGGTACCCTCAGTAGTTCCCACATCAACCTTTGCACCATGAGTAGTACTCTTCTCACCACTCGCCGGTACAGAACCATATGCTCTAGCAACCATCTCCAATGTTCTCCTATGACATATCTCCTTATCTACCAAGAAGGCCCTCCTAGCACGCTCAAACTCTATCCTCTCTCTCTTTTTTGCACGGGCCTCAATACTGGCCTCAGTGGTAAGGATGGGGCGGTGCCTCTTGGTAAGCACACACTACTCAGGCTAAGGCTCAGCAGGGACTTTGAACAAGGCCCCTAGAACCGTGTCCTATGCTAGATCAGTGGGAGCACTCTCTAGCTCAGTCCCCCTTGTCTCCAAGATGGCGTCGACGTCAGCTCGCAGGCTGGCCAACTCAGTCTGGATGGTAGTGAGGTCAGCAGTGGGGGCTAGGCGCGCTAGAACCTGTATCTCAAAGACATCGAGGTATTTGATGACCACCAGAATCTACTGCTCGACTTACTTGGCCACCCGCTTCGCTATGCAATCTCTGCCTCAGGAATGGATTTCTGCATCCAAGGCTGAATGTGGCGGATCAAACTAGCCATCTGTGCCTCTAACCTCTGAACTCGAGCTAGAGGGACCAACGTCGCATATGGTGGTGTGGATCGGGACGAACTAGGGTCCCTACTGTGTGCATGAGAAGAACAAGTCAGAGTTGGGTCAGTATGATCTGGTGCAGCAGGGTCTTCCCCTTGGGCTAGCTCCACAGTTTCTGCCAAGTTCTCGCTCAGTGGAGGCACTTCAATCCTGGGCCCTCTTCACGGTGCTTCTACATTAGCCTCATCCTTGGTGAGGCCTATATCAAAAGTCCCCACCGGGCTACAGAGTGTATCACAGTGCCAAATTTGCACTCTGGCGTCCCTGCACAGCTGGAAGATAAGACATGGAAAGGGGTAATTGGTGGAGGTCTTGAAGGCGCTCTAGTGAATTAACACTAAAATCAGCCATGCAAAATTTATCTCCAGCCCAGCTACCAGTGTTGCTGCCATCACAGCCCTATCCCATGTAGGTACATTATCAGCATTTGTGGGTTATAACCGGTGATGGGCCAACAACAAGAAAAACATGGCCAAAAAAGTGAGGGTAGCCTTCTTGATCAGCCCTCGGGGATCTATCACCCAGTCTGCCCTCTAACCATTGGTCGCCAGATATTGAGACAACCATTTCTTCACCGCCTCACGCTTCTCCATATTTCTCTGAAACTCACCACTTTATACCATCTCCACCTGTAGTCGAACTCTGAAGTATTTCGCATCCATTGTGACTCAGTGGTAAACCGTATAAGAAACGGCGAATGATAGACTCAGATATGTCAACCAGGCAGCCTAGGACTAGTGTTGTGGTGAGAGAGTCATGTTTGGCAGGTCTTGATCGCCTATCTATGGAACATCGGAGAGTAGCCATATAAGAGGAATAGAACTCCCAGACGACTCCTCATTATAAGTGTCCAAATCCCAAGCCATCCAGTCAAATTTGTGTAGATTAAACAGTCTGTGCACCTAAGGGAGCATGGGCAAACTCCTCATGAGAAATCGACGCTCCACTGTAAAAGGTCGGGTCATTACCCCCTTTTCATTGAACATCTTTGTATCCCTATACACGTGGTATTATCCCTCTACGTGCAGGGTCATTTTCTCGTGGTACGGGTGCAGACTCTGAATTAATAGCCTCCTCAGACGAGGCATGGTGGTCTTGGACCTCCGATCTAGTGGCTCCCTGAGATGTAGAACAAGAAGCAGTGGCTTCTTTTGACCCAGAACATTGGGCTGACCCTAAAGCAAAGGCAGACTCGGAGCCAAATGCTGAGCCCTCTTAGAACTAGAAGAAGCCCCGGGAGGCACCTTCTGGGGGTTCCCCTAGTAACTTGTGATGTTGTTGTCTGTGTTGTGGAACTTTGAGGTACATAGGTTGGGTCCTGCTCGTTATCGGTGTGTTCATCGATCAAACGACGAGATGGGGCAACCAACTTTGATTTGCCCCGCTTGTCGTAGACAACGTCCTTCTTGGGATCTATTTGTACATGTCAAGCATTTTTTAGTATCAGAGCAGCCTTACGAAATAGTCGAAAGGTAACGGAAAGAACAAAAACTTAAAAATCAGAAGTGCAGTTCATTTCTGCATAGTCACATCAACGGAAACTATCAATGACCAGTCAATCAATCGACGGTCCGTCGATCACGTCCGTAGTCTGACACTTAGAATGATTTTTATGATTGGTTTATGAAGGGAGCGACGGACATGCAAAATGGCCCGTCGATAAATCAATGAACCGTAGTCCACTTTCATCGTGTGACAGTTAGATTTATTTTAGGAAAAGGGTGAAGTCAGGTTCTCTAAACGGAACGACGGACGTGCATAACGACCTGTCAATGAATCGATGGATCCTAATACACTTCTGTCATTTTGTACTTAATATTTTTGTAGCGGTATCAATCAAAGGACCCCATTGACGGCCCATCGATCAATCGACGATTTGTAGATGGGGTCTCGTACTGTTAGCCTAAGACAGAATTCTGTCCTTTTACAAGATCCAATTTTTTTATGTCTTTGGTGACCCCGTTTTGTTACAACCATGTTCTAAACATACTTATTAACACACTAACACTAGTTAGTAATTCCTAGGGTTCCGATTTCATACCATCATCAATCCAATTCAGTCACAATAAGGAACCCTAAGTCAGAACTTTCAGACAGATAGAGGGACACATATTTTAGACGGACTAATACGCTACACAACCAAATTTTATCATTCCGAGGGACGTAACTACACAATGTTTAGCATGAAAATTCACCTAATGTAGTCCCAAGGTCAAGACCCACTCAGGAATTTCTATTTACAACTATGAACGAGAATTCAAAGTTATTGAAAATTGAAGTACATGTCGTAGTAGTGGTGTGGTTGTGTGCAATTGTGAACTTTCAAGTAGTATCCTACGCGCCCGAACTCAATCACCGGACGAAGATGAATTCAAACAGAGAATTTGGAATATATGGAGAGTTTGGGAAGTAAGAATTTTGTGGTTGAGTTAGTTGTGATTTGGAGAGGTTGAATTTGAGTGAAATAGGAAGAAAATGACGGAATGAAACAGTTATGGAAGGGAATTTTAAAAGAAATGGAAAGACATAATGAATTTGAAAGGTTATGTCTATTAATATTATCGGCCGGGTCGGGTTGGATCACTAGCAGATTTGGACTTACGAAACCCCATCGACGGTCCGTCGATTTGGACCGTTGATCACTTCAGACTTAGAAAAGTTTGAAAAATACCTGGGATCTACGGACACCATCGACGGTCCTCGGATTAACGGTCCGTCGATGGGGTCCGTAGACCTCTGCACCAAACCATTTTCTACAGATTTTTGTGTTTTCTTCGTGCACATGTAACACCCATTAGGTCATTTTTTTTTGTTTTTATGGACACTTTTGAGACACGGAACCTATACTAATCTCTAGCCAACACTAGCACACAAGAAAAATGAAATAATAAAAAAACGGAAAAAAACTATGACTCTTGCTACTAGGAGAACAAAACCTAACGTTGGCTAGAGAGTACACTTTGGGTTGCCTCCTAAGAAGAGCTTGATTTAACGTCGCAGCACGACGCATACCCCTTGATTACTCAGACTTCATCAAGATGATAGGCCTCTATCATTTCATGAACACTCTCCGCATAACCAGGTAGATTTTTATCCTTTGTCCGTTGACTATGAACTTTGCGCCTTCATTGTTCTCCAACTCAACCGATCCATTTAGAAACAATTTAAATATGAGGAATGGCCCTGTCCACTTGGACTTGAGTTTTCCTGGAAACAAGCGCAACCTCGAGTTGTATAGAAGTACCAAATCGCCAACTGCAAATTCTCGCTTGTCAATTCTTTGATCGTGATACTTCTTCATCTTCTCTTTGTAGATAGCTGAACTTTCATAGGTCTTTAAGCGAAACTAATCAAACTCATTCAACACATTTACTCTTTTTTTTGTTGCTTCAGTCCAATCCAATTTCATTTTCTTCATTGCCCATATCGCCTTGTGCTCTAGCTCGACCGATAAGTGACAAGACTTCCCATATAAAAGTTGTGTATGGAGACATACCTATGGGAGTCTGGTATGAAGTGTGGTAGGACCAAAGATCATCATCAAGACTCCTTGACAAATTCTTTCTATTAGCATTCATAGTTTTTGCCCGAATATGCTTACACCTCAAATTGCCCACTAGTCTGTGGATGGTAAGGAGTAACAACATTATGGCGAACACCATATTTCTCCAATAGCCCTTTGAAAAATTTATTACAAAAGTGAGAGCCACCATCACTAATAATGGACCTAGGTGCACAAAATCTGAAGAAGATATTTTTTTTCAAGAATGTGGTGACACTCTTTCCTTCATTGTTAGGAAGCGCAATTGCTTCTACCCATTTCGACACATAGTCAACTGCCACAAGAATATACTTCATACCATGAGAACTCAAAAATGGGACAATAAATTCAATGCCCCATACATCAAATAGATCGATCACTAGAATAGGATTCAAAAGCAGTTTTTGCCTTTTTGAAATCCTCCATCTCGTTTGCACCAATCACATGATTTGGAAAAATCATGAGCATCCTTGTGAATGGTTGGCCAATAATACCCACACAGTAGGATATTATACGCAGTCCGAATACCTCTATGGTTCCCACTTACAGGCGAGGAGTGACATGCCTCTAAAACACTCAACATCTCAACATGAGGTACACAACGGCGAATTATCCCATCGGCACAACTCCAATATAAATAAGGCTGATTCCAAAAGATATTTTTCACATCATGCATGAACTTTTTTCTTTGGTGGAAGATCAACTCTAATGGGACCACATCGCTTGCCAGCAAGTTTACAAAGTCTGCATACCATGGATTAAATCTTGAGAAGCAGCCAATACATGTTCATTTTGGAATGCATCATCAATTTCATCCCTTTTTCCTAATACACGCGTAGCTTCATTCTCCAATCTAAAAATGTGGTCGGCAACTTGATTCTCAGTCCCCTTTCTATGTTTCACCTCAAAATCAAACTCTTGCTATAGTACCCATCTTATCAACCTTGGCTTAGCATATTTTTTCTCCATCAAGTACCTCAAAGCAGAAGGGTCGGTATGCTCTTTAACCCTTGTGCCAAGAAAATAGAAGCGAAGTTTCTCGAATGCAAACACCACCGCAAGAAGTTCCTATTCAGTTACCGTGTAGTTCTTTGGACCTTTGTTCAGGGGTTTACTTGCATAGTAGATGGGGTGAAGAATTTATCCCTTCTCTGTCCCAATACCACACCAAGTGTTACCCCACTAGAATCACACATCACCTCAAATGGCTCACTCCAATATGGTGAAATAATAATGAGCACAGATACTAACTTCTCTTTCCACTATCAAAATGCCTTCAAGCATATTTCATCAAAATAGAACTGACATTCCTTCTCGAGCTGTTTGTACAAAGGATGTGCAATTTTTGAAAAATCCTAAATAAATCTCCTATAAAAACCCGCATGCCCAAGAAAACTTCTCACATCCTTGACAGAGATAGGTGGAGAAAGCTTCTCTATCATTTCCACTTTAGCTCGATCAACCTCTATCCCCTTCTAAGAGATGCGATGGACCAACACAATGCCTTCTTTCACCATAAAGTGACATTTTTCCCAATTTAGCACCAAATTACAATCCTCACACCTCTTGAGCACCTCATCCAAATTACTCAAACACCGATCAAAGAAGTCTCCTACTACAGAAAAATCATACATGAACACCTCGATCATGTCCTCCACGATATCAGAGAATATCGACATCATACAATGATGGAAGGTCACTGGTGCATTAGATAACACAAATGACATCCTTTTGAATGCAAAATTCCCATAGGGACAAGTAAAGGTGGTCTTTTATTGATCTTCTGGAGCGATAAAGATTTTATTATAGCTAGAATAGTCATCGAGAAAGCAATACCAACCTTTGACTGCAAGTCTGTCTAACATATGATCCATAAAGAGCATGGGAAATGGTCCTTTTTTCTATGCATGCATTCAACTTCAGGTAGTCCATGCAAACTCTCCATCCGGTCACTGGCTGCATTGAAACAAGCTCGTTTCTCTCATTAGGTACGCACAGAACAGGACACACCCAACTGTTGTGTATAATAGGATAAAGACTCCAGCATCCAACCACTTGATGATCATTTTTTTTACTACCTTTGCATAGGTGGATTCAACCTTCTTGGGTGCTCAATACTAGGTTTGTGAGCGGGCATGAGTTGGATTTTATGGAAACAAATACCAGGAAGGATCCTAATAATGTCCGCAATAGTCCAACAGATATATCGCTTAACCTTCTTCAATACCGCCACTAAGCACTATACTTGTTGTCCATTCAAATCTGCTACAATTATCACCACAAAGTGTCATCTCTACCCAAGAACACATACCTCATATGAGGTGGTAGAACCTTAAGCTCTAATTTTGGGGCCTTCTCAATATATGGTTTCACGGGTGGAGACTCACGATACTTCATATCCAACTCCAATTTCATCGAGTTTGACCGGTATTCATTTCGTTCGAGTGCAGCCACCAAAGAACCATACTCTTCAATACCATCACTTTTTAAATTCATGATAACTGCCGCTAGTGACTTGACACCTAGTCGCTCTTCAATTTGCACTTCATATACACTCTCAACCCTATAGGATATAGCATATACCATTTGGAGCTCACTACTCTGTTTCATAATCCTACATATATTGAAAGTTGCTTCTTCATTGGTCAACCTAAATTTCATATGCCTTTTTTCCATGTTGACTAATGCACGCCCAGTGGAAAGGATTGATCTTCCTAGAATAATGGTTACCTCAAAGTCAACCTCACAGTCAAGAATCACAAAATCGGTCGGAAATACGAATGAATCTACTTTTACAAGCACATCATGGAGTATACCAATGTGCCTCTTCTCAGTTCGATCGTCCATCAATAACCACATCGTAGTAGGCTTTGGGTCACCCAATCCTAACATGTTATAAATGGACAGAGGCATGACATTTATGCTCACACCAAGATCACATAGTGCCTTATCAAAGTGTATCAAACCTATCGTACATAGAATAGTGAAGGCACATAGATCTTCTTTCTTTTGCACAAGAGACCTTGTAGCAATAGCACTACAATGCTGCATTTTGTCATCATCTTCAAAACTCACCGATCTATTCTTTGTCACTATGTCTTTCATAAAATTAGCATAACCAGAAATTTTTTCCTAGGCTTCTATCAACGGACATTGATGGAAAGTTGTTTCAAACATAGTGATAAATCATCGGTATTTACCATATTCATTCTTCTTCACTAATCTTTGTGAAAATAGTGGTGGAGGTCTAGGAATGGGGACCACTTTCTAAGACATATCTTCTTCTTTAGCCATTTTGTCCACCAACTCTCCATTAGCTTCTACTACATCTTCGTCATTTCTCATATCACCTTTTACTACATACGGTAAAGGTGGACCAATGGTCTACTTACTCCCTCGAGTAGTGACTATAATGCAATGCCGTAATTTTTAGAATTCTTGATAGTGTTGCTTGGAAGAGTGTCAGGTTGGCGTGGGTTCACAATAGTAGACAACTAAGCCATCTGTAACTCAATATGCTTTATCGAAACCTCATGTGCATCCAGCTTTGTCAGGTGTTAGCTAGGTCACCTATCATCTCCTTCACATTTTCATCACTCGCACCAAACCTCCTCCTCATCTTCTGTAGCATATCCTTAACTCATGCCTTCCTACTTTCACCATCCCTAGGAGAAAATTCTCAATTTTGAGGGGGAGCATATGGCTCACTCTGATCATTCCTGTTACCATATTATTCCAATTGAAGCTGTTGTTGCGGTTTTAGTTCACATCTCGGACATATAGACCCTCTCAATTATAGTTTCCATAGTTTCGACCTTGGTTTCCTTAACCTTGGCACCAATTCTCTTGATTTGAGCCTTGGGCGTTTGGTTGGAACCCCATGTCTGATCATTCACTGTATAGGCATCCTCGTCATAATAGTACTCATCTATTGGTGGTTTTGCTTTAGTCAAATAATTTACCGCATTTATATTCTCTGCACTTTGGCTCACATGTTTCAAGACCAACCCTAGCTCAGTTCTCATATGTACCATCTCTTCACGAATCTCCTCTGCATATGGGTTGTTCGTAGCTTTTACTATGAAGGTGTTTCGCCCACTGTTTCGCTATCTAGTGGTCTTAGCTTTATTATTGCGAGATATCTTCTCCGGTTTCTCTACAATCTCCGCATATTTGCATTCACCATAAGAGCCACCTGCATTAGTATCGAGAACTGCTTTGTTGTTATCATCTTGACCTCTATAGAAGTACTCTTTCAGTAACTCATCATCAATCCAGTGGTTTGGGATGCCTCTCACAAACGCAGTAAATCTGTCCCAAGAAATTCTCACTGACTCTCCAGGTAGTGCCACAAAGTTTTTCACCTTATCGATGTGGTTGAGCTTCTTTGACACTGGATAGTATCTCTCTAAGAACACATCTCTCAGTTGATCCCAAGTATATATGGAGATTTAGGGTATTTCAGTGAACCATATAGCGGAATCTCCTGTCAATGATAAAGGAAACACTCACAAGTCGATAACGTTCATGTCCAAGTCTGGTCTACCCACACAAATTTTGCACACAGACCTTAGTTTAGCAATATGGGCTACATCAAGCTTCTCCTCACCACGAATGTTTGCTTAGGTGGCAGTGGTGGTAGGACAAGAGGTCCATCGGAGTCTGCAATGTTCACATTGCCACTATAGTATTCTTGAAGTCATGGGGCTGCAGAAGGTTTCGCCCTCAATACATCACCAAGCTTATTCTCACCGAGTGCCTAGTTTTATGTCTCAACTGGTAGTGGAGGCTGCTGGCCTGCTCCATCACCTAGATTCACCCTATTAGGGTTAACTAGAAACCTTTATTTTCCATCCTTCTTAGAGTTTGATTTAGTTTTGGGTCGTATGGAATGAGTGGTTCACCTCGGCTTCATGTACTTGGCATACACTAGAGCTAGACCTGCGAGAACCAAAAACAAAAATAAAAAGTAAAATCAGGAAATAGTTGAGTAAATTTCAATAATGTAATAAAAGTTAATCTAAAAGCCACATTCCCCGGTAGCGGCGCCAAAATTTTATACGCTCGAATTATACCTCCCTAAAGAAGTATAAGCGGTCGTATTTGAGTAGAGAACCCAACTAGTAGGTTGGGGTCGATCCCACGAGGAAGATGGTTTAGACTTTGCTTTAATTCACAATTATGTCCATTTAGTCAATGTCTTTTCGAAAATAATGAAATAAAAGGGGTGGTGGGGGGTTTTCTGAAACAAGTTCCTTAAACAATCTAAGTTAACAAGTAAATGAAAGTAGATGTTGAGTTTTTTTTAAGTTGTGAGAATAACTAGGGTATATGTGTTCCTCATAGGTTCATAACGCTGTATTTCTAACAATAGCAATTCTTTCCTAATATTTTGCATGAAAAGTGGTATGTTAGGTATATCTAAATCCATGGTCCGACATCTAAAGAATTTCACCCCTCACCTTGATCCGTCTACGTGTGTATAATTTACTCCCTTACCTTTACCTCATATTAGACATCATAATCGATGTATGGCTTAGTTATTACTTTGCACCAATCGACACTAGCCTATTAGACAGTATCACACTAAATCTATGTTGATAATTCTTTTCCAACCAACCTTCTTGGTCCAGCAAGTAGCAACAAGGCGAGTTCTAATGCGTGAACTCGTTAAAAAGACTTCTAAGTGAAAGAATTATCAATACATGCAAGAACACAATTCAAGAATTTCTTGATTGCTAGTTATACTTTGTTAATTACCCATGGTTCCCACAACCCTAGTTGTGGATTTAGTTACCCATGCAAGCAAGATCACAATTCATACTTTTTAATGAAGAAATCATGAACTTACTCAACAATAAGAAGACACTCAGAAATTCAACTTGAAATTGCAACCAAATTCTTCAAAAAGAATACGAAAATTGATTAATTGCCCATGTTTGCAAAACCTAATCTCCAAAACACAAAATAGAACAATAACATTAGTAGCTAACCTCAAAAATGAGGTTTTAATACCCTATATATAGAAAACATAGTCCTAAAGAAAAAGGAATTGAAATAAGGAATGTTTTGTCTAGGTACCCGACCTCAATCGACAACTTCACTCACGGACCGTCGATCAATCGAAGGTCCCTCGACTACCTCCGTCAGTCAAGACTTGGAAATATTTTGCTCCACCGCATATCACCCTTTCTGAATCAAACGACCGACCAGCATTACGGTCCGTCGATCCATATAGGGTCCGAGATGCTCCTCCATAGATCCATACATAGAATCTTGAAAAATTTAGGTAATGGAACCTTCTCTGAACCAATCGACGGTTTACCAGTACGGTCGTCGATCAATCGACGGACTGTTGTTTGCTCTCGTGGTTCCACACTTGGTCAGATTTCCCTAATCGTTTCCTATAGACTGAACTGCACATCGATGGTCACAAACTACGGTCCATTTATCAGATGACGGACCATCAATGGCCTTCGTAGATCATCTTCTGCAATTTTCAGCTACTTTCTACGATTTTAACCCGGACAGCTTTCCTGCAAAAAAAATATAAAACTTGTTTAAACTACTATAAAAAGGCTCTAAACACACACAAATCTTATGTAAAATGCATTGAAAATATCATGAAACCACAATACATCAGTTCTGCTAAATGGTGTATCGCAAAGTGTGCATGGCGATGCGCACTTTGCATCTTGAACTCATTTTTTCCATTTTTGCGCCTGATTGGTTATGCTCCTACCAAATCCTCAAATATCTGAAACTTAGAGGTTTTTATCAGATATCGAGATAAAATATACGTTTTAGTATACTATTTGCATTAAAATAAGACCTTAGATGAGTCCAATTTGAGTACTCATCAGGTACTCATTGAGATATTTGATCGTTAGTTCTGCATCTTGAGAACCAAAGAGGTTGCATCATTTAATTTCTTATGAAGGAATAAGTTTTTTGAAGAAGCTACTTGGGAGGCTAAAGAGGATATGAAGAAGAAATACCCACATATCTTTGCATCTGAGAGGCTTCAATCTAAGGTATTAACTTTCTTGGTACTCCTCAAATTGATATGTGCTATTGTGTTAAATCACATGTTAGGTGTTTGAGTTTGGTTTTATCTGTTCCTACCTCCAGTTCTGTTTAGAGTGATCTCATTCGAGGACGAATGTTCCCAAGGGAGGGATATTATAACACCTTGGTCTTAGAAACAACTATATCTTGAAAGAACTAAATTTGAAAGAGTAAAATTGAGATTTTGTTCAAGATACCCTTAAATTGTTGAGTGCTCTTTCCAATACAACAAAGTTTGCTAAGTTCTGAGTTCAGATGAAGAGGATATGGCCATTTTAGTACAACATGTCTAGTTAAGGAAAATCAGCTATTTTAAAGAGGGGTATTTTTGTCTTTTCCTTACCCCACTAGTCTAAACGTTTTCCCACCTAAGTTAAGGGGTCTAATCACATTAATTCAATTGTGATTCGTTCAAAATTATTCATGAAAGAAGGGCAAAGTTCCAGACGCGAAAAGAGGAAGTTTTCAAGAAATTCTTCAAGATTTCATGGATATCGCCGAGAACTTAATTCTTTCGAGGTATGTAAGCTTTCATAGTGTTGGATTTGTTATCCCTGACACCCTTCATGTAACATTTTACCCATGAATTCATTATTGAAGGTTGCTAATTACTTCTTGAGTTAAATTGAGAAATTGAGGTCTTTGAGTTCTTGTGGTGAGGGTTTTGCAAACCAATTGAGTCCCTTGATAGATTCTTTTATGGGTTTCATCAAAATTGTTTCACATTTGTGAAATTTTGTTAATTTGGATGATGAAACTTCTTTGGGTATGAGTTGGGTCAAGTTGGGAGAGGTAGAATAGATCGGGCATATAATTGCGCCCTAGTTCGTGTCGTGGAGACACTTAAGATTTTCAGTCTTCAAATAATCACCCCTATCTCCGCATCACGGAAAGGATACAGATTCCTCTGCCTCAAAAGTTAATTTCATGACTAAAAATTTAATTCACTCTCCGCGTAGCAACAATGTTCTCTAATTTGAGTCTTCACTCATTTCTTATCATCAACTATCTAAACTTCCTAAATCATTGAGATATCGTACATTCAAAATCATAACTCTTAAACGTTGATTTCAAACTAAAGTAAAGATTAAGATTAAAGTTAGATAAAGTCTTTTGAATCATTTTGAGATGTCTTCTACAAGTATTTATAACTTGTTTTAAGAATTTAGTAAATGTGTATGAAACTGAGGAAAGTTGAGCTCATTTTTCAAAGTGAGTATGAGGGGACTATGTATTCCCAACTATGTAACACTTTTACACCTAAATTGAGAGAAAAACTGATTTATAAATTAGCTTATGAGGAGTTTTGAGCATTATCTCTTATAAGAGAAATCTTTTGAATAATTATCTCAAATTGAGGAGGAGTTATGTTTTCTTTAAAAACATATGAGTATGAGCTATATATATTATTAGGAGTAGTATTGAGCACTTATATGGGGATGAGTTCAGAAAATTAAAATCCTCATAAACCATGTATGCCAACATGGGTAAATGATCAAACTTTTTATATGATTCATTATTGCATTTAAGTAAAGCTTAGTGGACCAACTTAGTTGAGGATGTTTTATACTTTGTCAAGGTATAAGACAGTTCTGGAAGGTGGACGAGTCATTGTATCATCACATAGCTAATAAAATTGGTTGTCGGTCAGAGAATCTCTCAATTAAGAGTAAAGAGTATATTATTGTATTTTTATATGCCTCAAGTTATTATCTATTGTTTTAAAAGCTTTCTTTATACTACATCTTTATTGTTGCTTTTATAATGAATTGAGTTGAGTATCCATAGTTGAGTTGAGTTAACTATCCTTGATTTGCATTGAGTATCCTTTGAATTGAGTTTAGATGAGGTGAGTATATTCTTCCTTTTTTTAATCACTTCCAGCTTATCTACGCTTTAGAGTTGTCCTTGCATGCTCGTAAATTCATTCTACTGACGTCATTTGTCCTTCATCTTTTTATGACGAAGATATAGGTATTAAGGGTCATCAACATGCACTTCACTGTTCTAGTTAGATTTGGTAAGCTTCATTGCTTCTTAAGGATTCCACGTTTATTTCAGTCTTATTAAGATGTCGTGGGTCTTTTTTCGGTGTCTATAATAGTTATTAGATGCTTCATAGATAGTAGTGTTTTGAGGAGTCATTCTCATTTCCATTGTTAATGTTTAAGACTTTAGTTGATTTTTTATGGTTAGTCTAATAATTCAAATATTCAAAGTTGTTTATCTTGATAGTTTAAGTTAATCATTGAAAATTGAGGTCATATATTGTTAAGTAAGTCTTTCATTGAATATTAAGCCAGACCAAGGGTTCGCTTGGGGGCCAACAATGGTTTTTTAATGTCGGACATGTCCAGGATGTAGGCACGGGGCATGACATGAATCACTAAAGGATGCAGGTCGAATGGCATCAATACATCTAAATGTATAAATATTTAATATATCCAAGGTGAAATATCTCGATGAAAGTACTACAATAGATAACAATGTACTCAAAGTGAATATAAAGAAATAAAGTAGTTAAATAATTTAAAGATTTACAAAATACTTTCTCATATCTAAACTTAACATAATAAGTGATATATAAAAATACACTTAACTCTATTGAGAGAGTCTCTCACCAACAACAAGCACTATGAGCTACGTGATGATACAACATCTTGTCCATGTTGCCTGAACTATCCTATAGTGTATTGGGGTATAAAACCTATCAACTAAGTTGATCCACTAAGCTCTTCCCAAAACGATGGATTCATCTAAATATTATGATTCTACAACCATATTGGAAAAACATGGTTTATTAGGGATATGTGGTTTCTGAACTCTACCCTATATCGGTGCTCAATACTACTCCCAATAATATCTACTCTTGCTCGAATGTATAAAATATATTCTTTCTCTGCTTTGAGATAATATCTCAAACTATCCTCTTAAAAGAGGTAACTGCTCTGAAGTATCTCTAAAACTCATTGATCATTAACAAAACAAGATTTCTATTTGCTCAATGTAAAAATTCATTTTCGGTTAAGATAATTTACTCAAATGGGGCCTCTTTAAGAGGTTACTGCTCTGTACTAAATCTTTCTGAAAACTTTTTTAAGTTCTCTTAAAAAATATATTATAGTTATTCATGGACAAATCAAACATTTGGGAAATATTTAGTTCCCTTGTACTCTTGCTTATGCCTTGTTTAAGGTCTTTCTGAAAACTCAGTTTAAACAATCATGTTTTGTCTAAAATATGTTCAATTAGACCTCAATAAATACTTAGAACATAGGATTCATGTTGAAACACAAAAATGAACAATCAATTCAATAATCTCAATGCAAAATATAGCAACTCAATCTTCGGGAAACTGAATTCAATAATCAGTAACTCAAGAACTCAAAACTCAATATCAACTTCTCTCAAAAATACTCAAATCTAAGGAAAGAACCCTAGATTACTCATTTATTGATGTGAAAGTAGATGTATCGCGTGAGGATGAACTAGTCCAACAATATGATAGCCTTCCATACTTGGAAGAACAAATTTTTTGTAGAATTGATGCAACTCGAAGAATGCTTTAAACCCTAGAATTTCACCTCTTGAAACATTTCTCTAATGAATTGAAGTGTTAATGAACGTAAAAGAAGTGGTTAACACTTTTTAAGTCTTTAATTAGGTGCAATATGAATTTTCTTAGGATTAGAATATGGGTTAAAAGGACGTACTTTTAGTATCAAACACATAGAGGAATGACCAAGACGTCCCTAGCTTAAAAATTGACAGAGGGACCTTCAAGTAAAGTTTCATGGACCGTTTAAGGCTCCACGGTCCGTGAAACTCTTCATGGGCCGTATAGTCAATCGTGAACATTGTCTTACTGACAGGCCTTACCAAAATGGGTATAACATCTTACTTCAAACTTTAAGTGAGGCAAACTTGGTACTTGAGTTGGAAATAGGACTCAAATACCTTTAGTTTGATAGGTCACAGGACACCTATTTCATTATGTACTGAGAGATATGATCGTTTGAAGTTGATCCTTGGAAAATATCATATTAAAACTCAATCAGTAAGAAAACTATCAACTCAACTTTGTGCTAGGGGTTTCTTGTGGCCTTAATTCATATAAAATATCATTCCCACACTAAGAAATTGACCTTAACACCTAATAACAACTACCTAAGAACAACTAAGAATCACTCAGTATGATCTTATACATAAAGAATAGTTCAAGTCTTAGCTTTGAAATTTCCGAGGTCTTATATATATATATATATATATATATATATATATATATATGACCTTAACACCTAAGAACAACTACCTAAGAACAACTAAGAATCACTCAGTATGATCTTATGCATAAAGAATAGTTCAAGTCTTAGCTTAGAAATTTTAGTGGTGATATATATATATATATATATATATATATATATATATATATATATATATATATATATATATATATATATCAACAAATTGCATAGCCAAAAATAACATTTACATTCAAAATTCAAAACTTCACTACATAACTCAAGTTAGATTTTAGATGTTAGTGAATAAATTTTTTGGTGTAAAATTATATAAGGCTCTACTTATTTTAGGTAATGTTTTTAAAATTTCATTTTTTAACTACTCGGTCATGCGTGAAAGGTTCTTTTTGTGAAATTGTTTAACAATATAGTTTTTAGTTTATTACATTGCGAGGATTTTCTATTTAAAAATAAAGTTATAATTCTTTGTTATATGAATATATATAAGTTGAAGTCAAACAAGTTATGATTATCGAATAACCATACTGCAATAGACTAAAATCAAAAATGCCAAATGATAGCAAGTTAATTTAGTATGATAATGATATATTTTTTAGATGCCAAATACCAAAATTAACATACCAATTTTTAAAATATCGTGTCATGATTACCCCTACTCATGGTTATCATCATATCATATATTACTATAAGTGGAAAGAGCTTAACTCCAAATTTTATTTACTATTTTTCCCCTAAAATATTAATTAAATATTAATTAAATAAAAGTTTTATTTGCTGAAATTCTCAACCCTAATTAATTCTCCTAAAACATATAATTGATGTTTGAACAATCCTCAATCACTTTAACAGTCCCTTTTTTTCCAACTCCATTGCTTTAATTATCAGCTATTCTAAAACCTTTTCAAATATTGTACTGATCAATATAAATGTCTCCAACAACATGTCGTTGTCATATTATTCTATTTGTCTTTTCTTGCCACAATTAAATACATCGATCATTGCCAGGTAAAACAAATTCTCCTCCTTATCAATCAAAATTTTCTCTGCTTCCCTCGTAATGTTAATATATATGAATGTGAACTTATAATATTTAGTAGAGAAAATAAGTTTTTTTTATCGTTGTGTGATTGTCTTATTTTAATTTTGATCCTTAAGATACCTCATTATTCATATTTATCATTTAATCAATCAAACTAAGTGATTTTAGTTCTTCTACTAATAATGAATATCAATTGAAAGATATGTTACTACTATCAAGGGCAATTCCAGTACTGCAATAAGAAACATTTTTATACAAAGAACAAAACCTAAACATACACCAAGTTTATAAATTCTTTTGTAATCATATTTCTCATACAATAACACAACCATATCCCAACCCTCTCCCCTCTGTCAATTTAGATGTGAATTAATCCTCTAATACACGACTTTTTTGTGTTTGTCGGTTGATGAATAATATTTTTCTTTAGTTGTCTCTCCTCTTATATGAGGATACAATTTAGTCAGTCCTCCTACAACATATTAAACAACTTAGTGCACCTATAGAACAGAAACAATATCATTATGTTTGCCAATGAAATTCTATTGCAAGAGTGTGCATATATTCACACCGACATATACATACTCGATTAATTTAATTGTAACTTATTTCTATAATAATAATTGATGACAAAAGAATAATCTTTGTTTGTAAAATTTTGAGTTACAGAATGCCTAATCCTACATATAATATATTTGACATAAAGAAGAAAATTCCATTTCTTAACAAATCTACAAGAGTTATAATAATCAAATATTTGTAGTGTATTTTCTAAATTTTTTTTTGACAAATTACATTTTGTGTTGGTTCTACTTATTATAATGACATAAGGACTTATTCTTCCTTTTCTTTTCCAAACAATAGATGAAAGTGAAAATTGAAAAATGCATACAAAATAAATGCATAGTAAGCATAAACTATCATACATAAAAGTCAACTCTTTAAGAACTGAAGTTTGCATAACTCAAATTCAAAATTAATTTATATATTCATGATTTGTTACATATTTTTGTATTGGATTTGTGTCATTTACATTTTCTATTCGATATGTTTATTAATAGAGAACTTTCATTATAATAACAACTAAAAGATTATTTTTTGAAGACATGTGAAGATGAAGATTCTAATGTGTACACCATTTATTAAAGTACACTATAATGGTTGCTGGGTGTTTGAGCCACTAATCAACTATGTAAATAGACTTCTAGATTATTCTGACTATTCCAAGGGAGCTGAAGATTTCATTATTTAGACCAAAAAGCATTTGTGAGCACACCAAAAAAGGACCAATGAAACTATGATAGGAGTAGATTCAAGGTCAACCCATTACAATGAGGAGAAGATTTGGTAGATGTGGATGTAATAGAGAAAAGTGATGAGTGTGATGCCACATGTGAAGAACGTGAGTCATTTAATGACTCTAATTATTCGTAGGAAGAAAAAGATATGACTTTGATAAAATCATTGACTCTACTTTAGAATGGGTTGGCTTAATAAAAAAAATAGAAAAAATCAAGTTAAAGAAATACCAATGGATCTTGGAGTTACCTTTAATATGTTGGTCATATTTCTCAATGACAGTCAAGATAATGATTGTGTATTGTGCTACATCACTGTTATTAATTCAACTAAAGATCTGGAGGATCCAAAATTTAAGTAATTTGCACTTGATATGATTTTGAGTAATACTAAGAATTTAAGTGTGTATTTTAGGCACTTGTTGTGTTCTGAAAAAACATCAAGTTTAAGAAGAACCAAACTGCAAAGTAGAGGGAAATTGTTGTCAAATTGCAAATTATCATATTTACATCTATGTCTGATCAAGTTCAACTTTTCAAGATCATGAAAATAAGCCCCGACCATTCTTGTGACAATCATAGAAATAACAAGACTATTGACTCAAAATTTTTAACATAGAAGTATGTGGAAGAATTTAGAATTAATTGAAGTTTAGAAGACAGAGAATTCCCATCTTGTGTGATGCTGAGCTAATGAGCAGTAATCCAACGAGTAAATGCATTATGAAGTTGGATGAAAATCCAGAAACAATGGTGAATGGTAGAATATTTATTTTTGGGACATTATATTTGTTTAGCTTCTTGTAAACATAAATGAATCAGATGTCAACCTATAATAGGGTTTGAGGGATGTCTTTTGAAAGGGCACCAAAATGAGAGTCTACAATTGACAAAAATAAGAATTGAAGGAAACAACACCTTATATCATGTTGCATTCGCATGAGTGGAAGGTGAGAGAAAAGATACATGGAGTTAGTTTCTTACTCTTGTTGATGAGGACATATAAATCTCACAAAACTCTTCTGCACGGACTTTCATTTCTGATGAATAAAAGTGTTTAATTCCAACATTCATGAGATAATAATAGATGTTGCATAGAAATTTTGTATCAACATAATAATTTCAAGATTTAAGGTGTTGGAGGACAAATATTTTAGAATACCTTATAAAAAGTTGTTGTAGCAATTATAGAATCTGAATTTTCCAAGAATATGAAAGATGTAGAAATTAGATTCAAAAGCCTCGAGATGATTTATTACAACCCCCATTAATTAGTCAATGATTGTTTTTCTCTGTACTCAAAATGTGATATGTTATTAAACCACTTGTGTGAGTCATTCAATATTGTACTTCTAATGTAAAAAATAAGTATATTTGGACAATAATTGAATCAATTAGAATCTAAATGATGTCCCAACTGCAAAAGAACAAAGACAAAATGATGAACTATTTTTAAAGAATCTGTCTAATAATCATGTTGAAGCTAAAAGAAAATAAGGCTAAAGTGACTAATGTATTTTCATTAAATCTGATCAAATCCGTTATCAAACTAAAGATATTTATCTTATACTACTCTCGGTTGATCTTAAAGAGAAATTATGTTCTTGTAAGATATAAGACCTACTAGAAATACCATAAAATCATGCTATTGTAGCTATATGGATTAAGAAGGATAAACCTAAATATATGTCCATGAATGCGATACAATTGATCAATACATGAAGAGTTATAGTGCATCAATCTTTCCAATTGTCAAGTTTGAGCAATAACTAAGATATGGATTGAACCACTATAATTCCACCAATATACAAAGCACAACTAGGTAGACAAAAAAAACAAAGGAAGTGAGGGATTGATGAGAAAACAAAAAATAAGATTTTTAAAAACTTAGCTTAATAATAAAATAAAGAAAAGACACAGCAAAAAGTGTGGAACATGTGAAATTAGGTCACAATAGTAGATGCTCTGTTCTTATCAGAAGCAAACACTCTAAACTTCAACAACAACAAGTCCATCAACAAGTCGGAATGGAAGGCCTTTCTACACCTAATAATTCAAGAAAAATGAGTAGTCAAATAAATTGGTCTATTCAATTATACTTTTCCACTTAATAATGCAAACGAACTAGTCAAACCAGTCAAAGATAATGATACTGGATTTTCTCTTTTCTTCTTGTAGGTTTTATGGACCATTATTGAGAATACAACATCAATATAGTCCAACTCCACATTCACAAATGAATGAACTATAATTACCTTTCTTGTTGTCTACATATGTTGCTTATATCCAACCTCACTACATGACTTATTTTCCAAACTGTATATTGTAGGTCAATCAACTTAACCAATTAAGGGTACCACAAGAAGAAATTAGGGAGCATTCCATGGAAAGTACAAGGTAACTCTTCATCGAGATAACGTGACCATAATACAAACAAATATCAAGATTACAAAAACTACTTTTCAAAAGTAGCAAGAGATTTTAAAGTGACCCAGGATGAAATAAGATAAATATTTCTGAAATAAAGAAGTAAAAAGAAAAATCGATGACAACACTTACATAAGTTTAAATTTGAGTGTTTCTTTATGATGTCGAAGTTGTTAAGGTTCATGTTCATGGATGATTGTGTTTTTCCTTTTAAAACTATATTCAATTTAGATAGTTCACTTTACATTGTAAGTCTTCATATGAGTAATTCAATATGGTGCAGAAAAAAAATAGTTTTTAGTCCACAAGAATAAAATGTATAAAATATAAGAGAGTCAATTATTTAATTCTCATGAGAATTTGTTTGTAATTAAAAAAACACTACATCAAATTTAAGGTAAAAAAGATTAGTTTACACATTTTCTTTAGTCTATCAACTCTTTCTCTATCTCTCTCTATCTTTATTTATTTATATATATAAATCTCATGTAACTATTCAGAAATCAAAGTCCAGTTCACTAGTTATCTCCTTATTGATTTAGTTGTATATACATGAACCATTAAAAGTACATGCAAGATCCATTTTTGTTCTTGATAAGAGAAGATAAAGTTAAATCGAAAATTCTAAGAAAAAAGAATTTTTACACCCAAAAGTTTCTAAGTCCATATTAGATATTTTATAAAAATGTAAGTCGTCAAAATTATTGATTTATGGACCATAGAAGTTTTCACGGGCCGTAGATCTTTCTGTAAAACTAAAACTCAGAACTCAGGAATACTATGACTTCTACGGATCATAGATCATTCCCATTGGACCGTAGAAGCTCGCGTAGAACAAACCTTGAGAAATAAAAAAAATTCACCTATTTTGTGTGGACACTATATGGCCCTTGGATTGTTCTATAGTCAGTAGAAGACTTCCATATCTGACCTCCGACCATTTTTAACTTAGGGTCATTTTGATATATTTCCACTCCTTTAATTTTCAGCATGTTCTAAGTTGAACTAAGGGTAATTTATCAACTTAAAACTTTTATTTGTGCACAAGACTCAAAGTTTGATTTCTTCTTTCTGAGGTTCCTCTCAAGCAAGAATTAGGATTTTTCATCTTCAAGTCTCCATTCCTAAATTCAGTCTTGTGACTTTAACAACATGTATATGGGGCTTCATCAATGTGTTTACTTTCACCCATTGAGTCACAAAAAACCCTCAGATTTCAAAGTTTATGATCTCTCTAGAATGTAGGGTTTCCTATTTTGGAGTATTTAATGCAGTTCCATTTCTCTTTCATGATTAGCCTTTAATTGCATGTTTTGCTAATAATTCCATGATTTAAATGGTGTTTCCATGAACCCTGATTATGTAAGTATTTAGGTGACTTATAATTATGTAATTTCAGATTGCATGCTTTCAGATTATTTTTTATGATTTTAGATACTTTCACATAAAGTGTCTTCAATATTGATCGAAACTATTAGCTTAAATCATGATTCATGAGATACCTAGTTTATCTGGTTATTAGTACAAGTCACTATTATCATATTATTGTTGTCTTTGGTTATTTGCATGTTTCCAATGAAGTTTTAATTAGTATTGAGCAGAGTTAGGAATGAACGCTAACTTTCAACATCTATTGGGTTCTTTAGTTGCAATCTCTAAGTTCAAGAACTACATGTCACCATAGAATTTAAGAGATCTCCAATCAGATTAGGTAGACTCCCTAGTGTTTATAGGCATTAGCTTAGTGGATTAACATTAGCTCTGTGGATCCACATTAAGCTTAGATCAACCTTTATGCCTTCATAAAGTATATTGGACCCTTTTAATGTGGTAAACTCCATATACAAACTTATATGGATATCTGTCTATTAGTAGTACCTCCCATAATTCAGTCATTTCAAATCATTATATGGGCAAACAATATTAACATATTTCATGTTATTTACTTGGTCAATGCATCATGTATCTTCCATCCAACAAGTTTGATATTTTTGTTTATCCTACAGATTCAGAATATTCAATATATTAACACTTACTTCCCACTAAATGTTTTATCTTTTATAGAAAACTCAAAAGATACTATAGATAAAATCATACCCAAAAAGATAATTATATTCATGTCTATATGTTTTTCTTTTAAATTTCAAGCATCAATCATCATTATATCACCATCTTCATTGCACATTTTGTTCTGATCCATGTCTCTAAGATCATCATCCTCACCAACATCACTCAAGGATGATATTGTAGATTCTAAAACAACATTGTTATCTTGAAATTCTCTACCACCAATTTCACCATTCAAAGTGACTTGCAGGTCCTTTCCAATTTCATCTTCATCTTATTTCGGTAATTTATGCCGACAGAGTGGACAAGTATTACTCTGATTCAACCAAGGGACAATACAATCATTATGAAAAAAGTGCTTACAAGGTAATTAACTCGCTTCAGTATCAATTTCAAATTCCTTCATACAAATCGAACATTTTTCGATGATTCATAAATTTTCACACTCGAAAGTGAGTTGAGAAATGATTTATGAGTCGGAGAAAGGACATGAGTTAAGTTAAGAAATTCAATATTGAGTTGAGTAAAAAAACTTATATGAAAGATCATCGAAATCACTCTCATCGATTTCTATTTCAAAATCGTAATAATCAAAAGTAACAAAATTGGTGGTGGAAAGGGTAAAATCATCAAAAGGTACATGTTAAGAAATAGGTGTATGATTGGCAATGGTGTAATTAGGGAGGAAGTGGAGATGAAAGCAACGAGGTAAACGAAAGGAGGAGCTGATGTCAAATGTGGGGGTTATATGAAAGGAATCGTGGCAATTGTAGCATCAGTAAGAACGAAGGTTACCGGTGGAGAGGGTGGCCTCTATCGACATGACAAACTTTTGGTTTCCTCTTACTCAATTTTCTCGAGGCACTTCTAACTTTTTCTTATTTTATTTTTTCAAATGAGTTAAAAATGTCTATTTAAATTGTTTTGTTTACGAACATGTGGAATAAATGATCATTATTATAATTTTCGATAAAACATTATGCCATAAATATTATTGTTAAGGTCAAAAATATATTTGAATTTTATTTATTGATTTGCAAAATATATCTTTGACTAGATTAAAATTTTAAAAAACTATTGTATTTCATTAAATGTCTTGCAGAACATATCTTTGACTAGATTACGGGTGTGTTTGGTATGAAGAAACATGTTTTTCATGGAAAATAATCCTAGAAAATATTTTGTCAGAAAATAAGTTTATTTTAACTTATTTTCTCACGGTTGGTAGTTTAGTGGTTTCTAGTGTATGATTGGTGAATGAAAAATATTTTTTAGAAAATATCTTTATTTTAGGATAGATAGTACAAAGTACTATTTTCAGAAAAACAGTTTTTGACCTTAAAATCAACCCCCATAATCAATTCAACATCTGCCCCGACACTCAGTCCGAAACCTAGCACCTACTCCCGACACGAGACCTGATATTTAAAGTGGAACTCAAACCTTACCATGAACTGAATACGGGTACGATCCCAAGACTCAATCCAAGACCTAACCCATCTAGAGACCATACATTAACATTATTATATAATCTCAACACCCTAACTTGATTTCGATCTTAGACACAATCCCGACCCCCAGCCTAACCCAAGACACAACCTGACTATCGACCCCAACATCCAATATAAGATCCACGTTTTGAAATGAATTTGACCATGGCACTCTATTCGACCCAAAACCCAACCCAACATTAGACCCTCAACTTTAAACAAGTACTTGACCCGACCCCGAACTTGAAACATGACTTGAGACATCAGAACCAAGCACAACCTCGACCTTGACCCGAAAAGCAAACCCGAGACCCAAACTTAACCTCAATATTTGACCCGACCCTGATCCGAAACCCAAACCCAAACCCAACACCGACCCCGACCTCCACCTTGACCCTAACCCAAGATCCAACCTTGACTCCCTACCCCAACATACAACTCAAGACCTAACTTTTGAAAAGGAATCTGACCTTGACGTTTGATCCAACCCCGACACCCAACCTAAGATTTGACCTCTGACTCTAACATGGGACCTGAACCAGACTTGGCCCCAACCATGACACCCGACCTGAGACTCTATATACTAAAAATGACCTCGACCCTGACCGTAAACTAGACACCAGACCTCGACCTCGAGACTCGATCCTGGCCTCGACCTAGACCCCAACCTAAGATTAAGTTTGACTTAAGACCCAACCCTAATCCTTAAACCTGAGATCAACCCTGATCCTAAAATCTAAGACCATACCCGAGACATTGATATCGAACTCGAGAATCGATCTTGACCCAGATACCTGACTTGAGACCCACTTCCATAATTTACCTGATCTAGACCCATGACCCAACCTGAGACTTGACCCGAACTGATATCCAACCATGAATAAGGACCAAGATCCAACCCTAAACTGAAACCTAACCTCAACTCAAGACGCAACACCTAACTTGAGAATCTTTCTAAGACCATACCTTGAGCACGACCTTGAGACCAAACCCTTTGCCCTAATAATAATTTATTACTCGACCTGCTAATACCACTTGACCTCGAGACTCGATCTTGGCACTTAATCCAAAATTCAAATACTAACTCTAACTCGAGACCTGATGTAACATCCCGTATCCAAAACAGACAAAAAATTAGCTTTTTAGAAATCTAGGTGAAATCAGCGATCACTATCGATGGAACGTAGTCTGATCTACGGCCCGTACTGCACATCCCTCAGTTGTGACTAAAAATCTCCTATGATGCAGCCTAGAAAAATTGAATAAGTGTCGATCCACGGACATACCTAAGGTCCGTAAGTCAAAAACTCTCCCATAGTTTGTGTCCGTGGATCAAGATATCATTTACACCAGCCTCTGACAAGAACCATAATTGACCAGCACGGAACGTTGTTCGATCTATGTCCGTAGGTCTGACCGTAGGTGGAAGTTAGATGTCAGTTATGGGAAAATGTTGTTGGGTCAACTTCAAATGTTCATAACTCTTAGCACAAAATGAGTTAGGTGTCCCATGACATACCAAAAGATAGATAATTTAATTAGCTTTCCATAGCCACCGACATTGCTCAAATACGACCTCTGAGTAAAAGGTTAAACCCGTTTTAGTAAAGGCCTTCCGAACAGACCCAACCTACGGACCGCAAATTGAACGACGGCCCGTTAGTCCAGGTCATCATTTCGTCTGACATCAAATAACTCAGGGGTCTTTTGATCTTTTCATACTTAGTTTAAACCCTAAGATACGTCATTTTGACCCTAAATCGTCATATTTTAGTCAGTTTAAGCCTAGAAACAAAACAAGAACTTACCTAAGTCAAAATCATAAATCAAAACTTAGAAAACAAAAAGCAAGAAAGGAGAAAAAGGTCAAGAACCCTAATTCAAGAACACAACAAGGTTCCATATCTGTCCTCCGACCATTTTTAACTTAGGGTCATTTTGATATACTTCCACTCCTTTAATTTTAAGCATGTTCTAAGTTGAACTAAGGGTAATTTATCAACTTTAAACTTTTATTTGTGCACAAGACTCAAAGTTTGATTTCTTCTTTCTGAGGTTCCTCTCAAGCAAGAATTAGGATTTTTCATCTTCAAGTCTCCATTCCTAAATTCAGTCTTGTGACTTTAACAACATGTATATGGGGTTTCATCGATGTGTTAACTTTCACCCATTGAGTCACAAAAAACCCTTAGATTTCAAAGTTTATGATCTCTCTAGAATGTAGGGTTTTCTATTTTGGAGTATTTAATGCAGTTCAGTTTCTCTTTTATGATTAGCCTTTAATTGCATGTTTTGCTAATAATTCCATGATTTAAATGGTGTTTCCATGAACCCTAATTATGTAAGTAATTAGTTGACTTATAATTATGTAATTTCAGATTGCATGCTTTCAGATTATTTTTTATGATTTTAGATACTTTCACATAAAGTGTCTTCAATATTGATCGAAACTATTAGCTTAAATCATGATTCATGCGATACCTAGTTTATCTGGTTATTAGTACAAGTCACTATTATCATATTATTATTGTCTTTGGTTATTTGCATGTTTCCAATGAAGTTTTAATTAGTATTGAGCAGAGTTAGGAATGAACGCTAGTTTTCAACATCTGTTGGGTTCTTTAGTTGCAATCTCTAAGTTCAAGAACTACATGTCACCATAGAATTTAAGAGATCTCCCATCAGATTAGGTAGACTCCCTAGTGTTTATAGACATTAGCTTAGTGGATTAACATTAGCTCTGTGGATCCACATTAAGTTTAGATCAACCTTTATGCCTTCATAAAGTATATTGGACCCTTTTAATGTGGTAAACTCCATATACTAACTTATATGGATATCTGTCTATTAGTAGTACCTCCCATAATTCAATCATTTCAAATCATTATATGGGCAAACAATATTAACATATTTCATGTTATTTACCTTGTCAATGCATCATGCATCTTCCATCCAACAAGTTTGATATTTATGTTTATCCTACAGATTCAGAATATTCAACATATTAACACTTACTTCCCACTAAATGTTTTATCTTTTATAGAAAAATCAAAAGATACTATAGATAAAATCATACCCAAAAAGATAATTATATTCATGTCTATAAGTTTTTCTTTTTATTTACAAGCATCAATCATCATTATATCACCATCTTCATCGCACATTTTGTTCTGATCCATGTCTCTAAGATCATCATCCTCACCAACATCACTCAAGGATGATATTGTTGATTCTAAAACAACATTGTTATCTTGAAATTCTCTACCACCAATTTCACCATTCAAAGTGACTTGCAGGTCCTTTCCAATTTCATCTTCATCTTATTTCGATAATTTATGCCGACAGAGTGGACAAGTATTACTCTGATTCAACCAAGGGACAATACAATCATTATGAAAAAAGTGCTTACAAGGTAATTAACTCGCTTCAGTATCAATTTCAAATTCCTTCATACAAATCGAACATTTTTCGATGATTCATAAATTTTCACACTCGAAAGTGAGTTGAGAAATGATTTATGAGTCATAGAAAGGACATGAGTTGGGTTAAGAAATTCAATAATGAGTTGAGTAAAAAAACTTATATGAAAGATCATCGAAATCACTCTCATCGATTTTTATTTCAAAATCGTAATAATCAAAAGTAACAAAATTGGTGGTGGAAAGGGTAAAATCATGAAAAGGTACATGTTGAGAAATAGGTGAATGATTGGCAATGGCGTAATTAGGGAGGAAGTGGAGATGAAAGAAACGAGGGAAACGAAAGGAGGAGCTGATGTCAAATGTGGGGGTTATATGAAAGGAATCGTGGCAATTGTAGCATCAGTAAGAACGAAGGTTACCTTTGGAGAGGGTGGCCTCTATCGACATGACAAACTTTTGGTTTCCTCTTACTCAATTTTCTCGAGGCACTTCTAACTTTTTCTTATTTTATTTTTTCAAATGAGTTAAAAATGTCTATTTAAATTGTTTTGTTCACGAACATGTGGAATAAATGATCATTATTATAATTTTTCTATAAAACATTATGCCATAAATATTATTGTTAAGGTCAAAAATATATTTGAATTTTATTCTATTTTATTTATTGATTTGCAAAATATATCTTTGACTAGATTAAAATTTTAAAAAACTATTCTATTTCATTGAATGTCTTGCAGAACATATCTTTGACTAGATTACGGGTGTGTTTGGTATGAAGAAACATGTTTTTCATGGAAAATAATCCTAGAAAATATTTTGTCAGAAAATAAGTTTATTTTAACTTATTTTCTCACTGTTGGTAGTTTAGTGGTTTCTAGTGTATGATTGGTGAATGAAAAATATTTTTTAGAAAATATCTTTATTTTAGGATAGATAGTAGAAAGTACTATTTTCAGAAAAATAGTTTTTGACCTTAAAATCAACCCCCATAATCAATTCAACATCTGCCCCGACACTCAGTCCGAAACCTAACACCTACTCCCGACACGAGACCTGATATTTAATGTGGAACTCAAACCTTACCATGAACTGAATACGGGTACGATCCCAAGACTCAATCCAAGACCTAACCCATCTAGAGACCATACATTAACATTATTATATAATCTCAACACCCTAACTTGATTTCGATCTTAGACACAATCCCGACCCCCAGCCTAACCCAAGACACAACCTGACTATCGACCCCAACATCCAATATAAGATCCACGTTTTGAAATGAATTTGACCATGACACTCTATTCGACCCAAAACCCAACCCAACATTAGACCCTCAACTTTAAACAAGTACTTGACCCGACCCCGAACTTGAAACATGACTTGAGACATCAGAACCAAGCACAACCTCGACCTTGACCCGAAAAGCAAACCCGAGACCCAAACTTAACCTCAATATTTGACCCAACCCTGATCCGAAACCCAAACCCAAACCCAACACCGACCCCGACCTCCACCTTGACCCTAACCCAAGATCCAACCTTGACTCCCTACCCCAATATACAACTCAAGACCTAACTTTTGAAAAGGAATCTGACCTTGACGTTTGATCCAACCCCGACACCCAACCTAAGATTTGACCTCTGACTCTAACATGGGACCTGAACCAGACTTGGCCCCAACCATGACACCCGACCTGAGACTCTATATACTAAAAATGACCTCGACCCTGACCGTAAACTAGACACCAGACCTCGACCTCGAGACTCGATCCTGGCCTCGACCTAGACCCCAACCTAAGATTAAGTTTGACTTGAGACCCAACCCTAATCCTTAAACCTGAGATCAACCCTGATCCTAAAACCTAAGACCATACCCGATACATTGATATCAAACTCGAGAATCGACCTCGACCCAGATACCTGACTTGAGACCCACTTCCATAATTTACCTGATCTAGACCCATGACCCAACCTGAGACTTGACCCGAACTAATATCCAACCATGAATCAGGACCAAGATCCAACCCTAAACTGAAACCTAACCTCAACTCGAGACGCAACATCTAACTTGAGAATCTTTCTAAGACCATACCTTGAGCACGACCTTGAGACCCAACCCTTTACCCTAATAATAATTTATGACTCGACCTGCTAATACCACTTGACCTCGAGACTCGATCTTGGCACTTAATCCAAAATTCAAATACTAACTCTAACTCAAGACCTGATGTAACATCTCGTATCCAAAATAGACAAAATATTAGTTTTTTAGAAATCTATAGGTGAAATCAGCGATCACTATCGATGGAACGTAGTCTGATCTACGGCCCGTACTACACATCCCTCGGTTGTGACTGAAAATCTCCCATGATGCAGCCTAGAAAAATTGAATAAGTGTCGATCCACGGACATACCTAAGGTCCGTAAGTCAGAAACTCTCCCATAGTTTGTGTCCGTGGATCAAGATCTTATTTACACCAGCCTCTGACAAGAACCATGATTGACCAGCACGGACCGTTGTTCGATCTACGTCCGTAGGTGGAAGTTAGATGTCAGTTATGGGAAAATGTTGTTGGGTCAACTTCAAATATTCATAACTCTTAGCACAAAATGAATTAGGTGTCCCATGACATACCAAAAGATAGATAATTTACTTAGCTTTCCATAGCCACCAACATTGCTAAAATACGACCTCAGAGTAAAAGGTTAAACCCATTTTAGTAAAGGCCTTCCGAACAGACCCAACCTACGGACCGCAAATTGAACGACGGCCCGTTAGTCCAGGTCATCATTTTGTCTGACATAAAATAACTCAGGGGTCTTTTGATCTTTTCCTACTTAGTTTAACCCCTAAGATACGTCGTTTTGACCCTAAATCGTCATATTTTAGTCAGTTTAAGCCTAGAAACAAAACAAGAACTTACCTAAGTCAAAATCATAAATCAAAACTTAGAAAACTAAAAGCAAGAAAGGAGAAAAAGGTCAAGAACCCTAATTCAAGAACACAACAAGGTTCCAGCAGCTCCAGCCCCGATATCAAAATATTTCTTTGTGGATTTACCAGGTATGTGAGATTTCACTAGTGGGTCCCTTTCACCCATTAAATCCCTAGTTTTTAGTTAATTATTGATTCTCATATCATGGTTAAACCTAGGATTTGTATAATTACAGTAGATCATCAATTATTAGTTAGATATATGTTTCAAATTAGATTGTGAAGTTATTATTTAGTTTATCGCATGAATTTCAAAACCCTAGCTATGTATTTCTTTAGATATTGAATTATATATACAAGGTCAGATACTTGAGTTATTCAATTATACATGCCTCAGTTATTAATGTATAATTATTAGATAAATATTGCATCCTCAGTTTGCATGTTCAGTTTTGAGATATCCACTATTTACAGAAATTAAGTCATAATGTCTTAATCACTTAAATCATTGGGAGTAGCATAATACCGATTTGGACTAGGGTTCATCGTACCCAAATAGTCCCAAAACTACTATCCAAGTAGGTTGTAAGTCCCCTCTGTGGGCATCAATTTAGTGATCACGCCAGCATGCCTTTATACCTCTGGCAGGGTATATTGGGTCCTCTCGATGGGGCGTATACATCGGACTCCACATTTAGCTCATGTGGTTTTATTATCGGTCATTAGTAGCTCCCACAATTCAGTAAGACTCTATTGCATTGACCATTTATCAGTATATTAAGTATTCAGTTTCAGCATGTTATAAATTGTTCATTGCATTCAGTTATCTCAGCATTTAGTATATCATGTTCAGAACATTTTACTTGTGTTTGTGCTTTTTCAGTTATGTTTTAGTTTATGTTTACTCTATCCTACATGCTCAGTACCTTCAAGTACTGACGCATACGTGCGCTACATCTTCTCGTGATGTAGGTCCATGTTCTCAGCATCCAGATTGCGCTTAGATCGATTTCCGATCCCCAGTTCAGCATATTCAATTGTGAGTCCTCATTCTCTGAGGACAATAGTTATGATTTTATTTTTAGTATTTAATCTTTTAGTTTCAGTTTTTGCTAGAATTAGTTGGGGCGTGTCCTAGCATTTCTAGTCAGTTTACAGGCTATTTTTAGATATAGTTAGTTTCAGCTTAGTATAGAGTTAATAACTTCCTTGTATTAAACTCATCAATATTTCAAATATCTTAGTTATAGAATATGGGTATTCCCCATCTTTTCATTTTAAATTATGATTTAGCTTTCGCATAAGTTATTTTCTTTAGTAAGCTCATTATCATGCCAGCAGGGTTAGCTTGGGATCACTTGTGGTCCTAGGTCCCGTGTCCGCATCACGGGGGTAGCTCGGGGCGTGAAAAACTTGGTATCAGAGCAATAGGTTTAAGTATCCTAGGATGTCTCAAAAGCCTCACTAAGTAGAGTCTTTTTCATGGGTGTGAAGTTCACCACATCTAATGAGAGGGAGGCTATGAAGTGTTTTAGGAAAACTTCACATTGTTGTTACTTTTATCGTGCATAAGGTATGATCTGATTCCATTTTAACTTGATGTTCTACTTTTGAGATCATGTCTCTTCGTAGATCTAACGCTACGAATGCAAATGCCAGGAATGCAAATGCATCTCCTCCAGCCCCAAATCAAGAAGTCTCCAATGTTGAATCAGGAGTGTCATTCATATGTTGGCTCAAAGTGTCGCCAGCCATAATAATCAACGGATTCAAGCTCATTTGAATGGAAATGGTGATCGATATAATCAAGGGTTCGTGACTTTGTTAGGATGAATCCACCTGAGTTCTTAGGATCGCAAACTAATGATGGCCCCCAGAATTTCTTAGATGAGATCAAGAAGATCTTTGAGGTGACCCATGTTACTGGGAATGATCGGGTTGAGTTTGCATCATACGTGCTGAAAGATGTGGATCATATCTGGTACACTTAGTTGAAAGAGAATAGGGGTGAAAATGTAGCTCCTGTTACTTGGGATTGCTTTAGTGAGACCATTCTGGATAGGTTTTTCCCAATAGAGTTGAGAGAAGCAAAAGTCTAGGAATTCATGAACCTAAGGCAGGATAACATGACATTCCAAGAGTATGGACTCAAGTTTAACCAACTCTACAGGTATGCTCCTCACATGGTTGATGACTCCAGGGCTCATATGAATAAGTTCTTGCATGGAGTGTCAGATTTGGTGAAAACAGAGTGCAAAAGTGTTATGTTACTGGGAGATATAAATATCTCTAGGCTAATGACTCATGCTCAACAGGTCGAGGGTGATAAACTTAGGGAACAAGCCAAGTACAATAAGAAGGCTATGACTGGGAACTATGAATATTCTCAGTAAAAATCAGGTGGTGGAAATCACTCGCAGAATCAGCAAAAGTTTTCAGCTCTAGCCCCTTCATCAACTAGTGTTCCATCCTCTAAGAACAGGTTTGACCAGAAGGTTAGAGCACTAGGCTCTAAGTCTCAAGGAAGTGTTTCAGGCACAAAGACTTACCACACTTTCCCTAAGTGTCGTAAAAACCATCCAGGCGAGTGCCTTGCAGGAAATGAAGGGTGTTTTGGGTGCGGTCAGTCTTGTTACAGGTTGAGGGATTGTCCCTCTAGACAGGGTCAAGGAGGTGGTAATGGTAGAGCTAAGTCTACAACTTCAGCAGCACCGGTAAGTCGCCTGACTCAGCAGGGCAACTCATCTAGTATAGGGTGACTCAGCAGCGCCAGAACAGGTTGTATGCTCTTCAGTCTCGCCCGGATCAGGAAGGTTCTCTTGATGTAGTCACTGGTACATTACGAGTCTTTGACCTTGATGTTTATGCATTGTTAGATCCAGGGGATACTCTTTCTTTTATAACTTCTTACATAGCAATCCATTTCAGTATCAGTCCAGAAACCCTCTCATCACCTTTCTCATTCTCTTCTCCAATTGGTGACCCAGTTATAGCTAGACGGGTATACAGAAATTGCCCTGTCATAGTATCTCAGAAAGTCACCATAGCAGATCTTGTAGAGTTAAAAATTGTAGAGTTCGATGTCATTCTAGGAATGGATTCATTACATTCCTATTATGCCCCAGTCGATTGTAGAACTAGGATTGTTCGTTTTCAGTTTCCAAACGAACCAATCATAGAATGTAAGGGTAGTAGCTAAGCGCCTATGGGTCGATTCATCTCTTATCTTAAGGCCAAAAATATAATCTCTAAGGGTTAGATCTATCATCTAGTTCGGGTTAAGGATTCTAGATCTGAAACCCAACTCTTTAGCCAGTTCCAGTAGTTAGTGAGTTTCCAGAAGTGTTTCCAGAAGATCTTCTCGGAGTTCCTCCCAAAAGGGAAATATATTTCGAAATTGATCTCCTTCGAGGTACCCATCTTATTTCTATTCCTCTTTACAGAATGACTGCAACATAGAATAAGGAATTTAAAGAGCAATAAAAATATATTCTAGATAAGGGCTTCATCGGACCTAGTATTTCACCATGGGGCGCACCAGTGTTGTTCGTAAAAAATAAAGATGGTTATCTCAGAATGTGCATTGACTATAGACAGTTGAACAAGGTCACAATCAAGAATAAGTATCCCATCCCCAGGACTGATGACTTATTTGACCAACTTCATGGTACTAGTCAGTTCTCCAAGATAGATCCCAGATCGGGTTATCATCATCTAAGAGTCAAAGATAGTGATATTCCAAAAACAACCTTCAAAATATGGTATGGTCATTATGAATTTGTAGTTATGTCATTTGGACTAACTAATGCTCCTGCAACTTTCATGGATTTGATGAACAAATTGTTCAAACAGTACTTGGACTTGTTCGTTATCGTCTTTATTGATGATATCCTCATTTACTCTAGGAATGAGAAAGAACATGCAAATTATTTGAGAGTTGTTCTGCAGACTCTCAAAGATCGCCAGTTATTCTCTAAGTTTAGTAAATGTGAGTTCTGGTTGCAATTCGTTGCTTTTCTTGGTCACATTGTATCTAGCAAGGGGATTCGAGTTGATTTGCAGAAGATAGAAGTGGTGAAATAATGGCCCAGACCTACCTCTGCTACTGATATTAGGAGTTTCTTAGGTCTAGCGGGTTATTATAGAAGGTTCGTGGAAGGATTTTCATCCATAGCCTCACCATTGTCTAGGTTGACTCAGAAGATGGTCAAGTTTCAATGGTCAGATGATTGTGAGAAATGTTTTGCGGAATTGAAAACTAGATTGACTACAACTCTTGTCTTGACTCTACCAAAGGGTTCAGATGGTTATGTGATCTATTGCGATGCATCCAGAGTTGGCCTTGGTTGTGTGTTGATTCAACGAGATAAGGTTATAGCTTATGCTTATAGACAACTTAAGGTGCATGAGAAGCACTATCCAACTCATGACTTCGAGCTTGCAGCAGTGGTGTTTTCACTCAAGATCTAGAGACACTACTTGTATGGTATTCATGTAGATGTGTTTACTGACCATAGGAGCCTTCAGTATGTGTTCACCCAGAAGGAGTTAAATCCTTGCCAGAAGAGATGGCTTGAGTTCCTTAAGGATTATGATATGAGTGTTTATACCATCCTGGTAAGGCGAATGTAGTAGAAGATTCTCTTAGTAGACTATCTATGGGTAGTGTAGCCCATGTTAAGGAAGAAAGGAAATAGCTAGTGAAGGATGTTCACAGGCTTGCTCCCTTAGGAGTTCGCCTGATGAGCATATCAGACAGTGATGTAACAGTTCAGAATGGGGCATAATCTTCCTTGGTGGTGGAGGTTAAGGAAAAGCAAGATAGTGATCCAATTTTGAACTTAAGGGTGCAGTCCATAATCAGAGAATGAAGGTTTTCTCCAAAGGGGTAGATGGTGTACTTCGCTGTCAGGGTAGATTGTGTGTTCCTGATGTGGGCGAGTTGAGATAGCATATTCTTGCAGAAGCCCATAACTCAAGATATTCTATTCATCCAGGTGCCACTAAGATGTACCATGATCTGCGAGAAGTCTATTGGTGGAATGGCATGAAGAGGGATATAGCAGATTTTGTGAGTAAGTGCCCCAATTGCCAGCAAGTCAAGGTAGAACATCAGAAACAAGGGGGTATGACTCAAGAGATCGACATTCCTACTTGGAAGTGGGAAGTGATCAATATGGATTTCATCACAGGGTTATCTCGTACTCGCAGATAGCATGACTCCATTTGGGTTATAGTTGATATGATGACTAAGTCTTCTCGCTTTTTGGAGGTCAAGACTACAGATTCGGCAAAGGACTATGCCAAGCTTTAGATTAATGAAATTGTGAGGTTTCATGGGGTTCCTTTGTCTATCATCTTAGATAGAGGTCCTCAGTTTACCTCTTATTTCTGGAAGTCATTTCAGAAGGGTCTTGGTAATCAAGTTAACCTTAGTACAACATTTCATCCACAGACGGATGGACAGGCAGAGCGTACCATTCAGACCCTAGAGGATATGTTGAGAGACTACGTGATCGATTTCAAGGGTAGTTAGAATGATCACCTTTCTCTGATTGAGGTCTCCTATAACAACAGTTACCATTCCAGCATTCAGATGGCCCCTTATCAGGCTTTGTATGGACGTAGATGTACATCTCATGTTGTTTGGTTTGAAGTAGGTGAAGCAGATTTGATAGGGACAAATTAAGTCCTTGATGCTATGAAGAAAGTGAAACTCATTAGAGATAGACTTAAGACAACCCAAAGTTGTCCGAAATCTTATGCATATGTAAGGAGAAGGGAACTAGAGTTCCAAGTTGATGATTGGGTTTTTCTGAAAGTGTCACCTATAAAAGAAGTGATGAAATTTGGCAAAGAAAGGGAAGCTCAGTCCTAGATATGTAGTCCCTTAAAAGATCTTGAAAAGGATTGGCAAGGTGGCATATGAGTTAGAGTTGCCAGCAGAATTAGCAGCAGTGCATCCAGTCTTCCACATCTCGCTCTTGAAGAAGTGTGTGGGTGACCCAGCCTCTGTAATGCCATTAGAGAGTGTGGCGGTGAAAGATAGTCTTTCTTATGAGGAGGTTGAGAAACAAAGAAGTAGCTTCAGTCAATATTTTGTGGAGGAGTCAGTCCGTAGAGGGAGCTACTTGGGAAGGAGAAGCAACCATGAAAGCTAAGTATCCTCACCTCTTTCCTTCCGATTCCACTCCAGCTTGAGGTAACAGTTCCTCGTCATTTGTCAGTCATTTATGCATGAATTCAGCCTTAGAAGCATGTTCCCTCAGTTTGTACTTGCATTTTCAACGTATTTGGATGTTCTCGGAACTCAATTCAGTTAGAAGCTCAGTCCTCAATGTTTAGTAGTAGGGATTGCAGCTTTATCCCTCTATTTCACCTAGTTTAGTCTTCATTCGAGGACGAATGATCCCAAGGGGGAGATAATGTAACATCGTGTATACAAAACAAATCAAAAATCAACTTTTCAGAAATCTGTAGGTGGAATCGACGATGACTATTGACGTACCGTAGATTGATCTACGGCATGTACTGCACATCCGTCGGTTGTGACTGAAACTCTCCCATGACGCATCCCAGAAAAATTGATCAGGTGTCGCTCCACGGACAGACCTACGGTCCGTAAGTCAGACTATGGTCCGTAGTCTGTGTCCGTAGATCAAGACCCCATTTGTAGCAGCCTCTGACAAGAACCACGATTGACCATCACGGACCGTTGTTCTATCTACAGTCCGTAGGTCTCACCGTAGGTGGAAGTTAGCAGTCAGTTAGGGGGGAAATGTGGTTGGGTCAAATTCAAATGGTCATAAATCTTACCACAAAATAAATTAGGTGTCCCATGACATACCAAGAGATAGATAATTGACTTAGATTTCTATAGCCACAGACCTTGTGAAAATCAGACCTCCGAGTAAAAAGTTATGCCTATTTTAGTAAAGGCATGTCGAACAAACCCAACCTACGAACCCAAACGACGGACCGTCTGTCCAGGTCATCGTTTGGTCTGACATCAATTAACTCATGGGTCTTTTGGTCTTTTCCTACTTTGGTTAACCCCTAACATACATCGTTTTGACCCTAAATCATCATATTTTAGTCAGTTTAAGCATAGAAACACAAGAAGAACTTACCTAAGTCAAAATCATAAATCAAAACTTAGAAAAGCAAGAAAGGATAAAAAGGTCAAGAACCCTAATTCAAGAGCGCAACAAGGTTCCAGGAGCTCCAGCCCCAAAATATAAATATTTCTCCGTGGATTTCATCACTAGGTATGTGGGATTTCACTAATGGGTCCCTTTCACCCATTAGATCCCTAGTTTTCAGTCAGTTCTTGATTGTCTTATCATGGTTAAACCTAGGGTTTGTAGAATTACAGCAGATAATCAATAATTAGTTAGATATATGTTCCAAATCAGATTGTGAAGTTATTATTCAGTTTATCGCAAGAATGTCAGAACCCTTACTATGTATTTCTTTAGATCTTAAATTACACATGCTAGATAAAATACTTCAGTTATTCAATTATACATGCCTCAGTTATTAATGAATAATTATCATATCACTTGTTGCATTCCCAGTTTGCATGTTCAGTTTTGAGCTATCCACTATTTACATAAATTCAATCATAATGTCTTAATAACTTAATTCATTGAGAGTAGCATAATACCAAGTTGGACTAGGGTTCAGCGTACCAGAACTACTAGTCAAGTAGGTTGTAAGTCCCCTCTGTGGGCATCGATTTAGTGATAACGCCAGCATGCCTTTATACCTCTAAAAGGATATATTGGGTCCTCTCGATGGGGTGTATACATCGGACTCCACATTTAGCTCATGTGATTTAATTATCAGTCATTAATAGCTTCCAGTTCAGTCAGACTCTATTGCATTGACCATTTATCAGTATATTCAGTATTCAGTTTCAGTATGTTATAAATTGGTCATTGCATTCAGTTATCTTTGCATTCAGTATGTGAACATTTTACTTGTGTTTGTGCTTGTTCAGTTATGTTTTAGTTCAACTTTACTCTATCCTACATGCTCAGTACCTTCAAGTACTGACACATATGTGCGCTACATCTTCTCGTGATGTAGGTACAGGTTCTCAGCATCCAGATCGCGCTAAGATTGATTTTCGATTTCCAGTTGAGCAGATTCAGTGGTGAGTCCTCATTCTCTAAGGGCAATAGTAATGAGTTTCTTTTCAGTATTTAGTCTTTTAGTTTCAGTTTTTGCTAGACTTAGTTGGGGCCTGTCCCAGCATTTCTAGTCAGTTTAGAGGCTATTTTCAGACATAATTAGTTTTAGCTTAGTACGGAGAAAATAAATTCCTTGTATTAAACTCGTCAGTATTTCAAATATCTGAGTCATAGAATATGGGTAATCCCCATCTTTTCATTTTAAATTATCATTTAGCTTCCGCATCAGTTATTTTATTTAGTATGCTCATTATCATGCGAGCAGGGTTAGCTTGAGATCACTTGTGGTCCTAGGTCCCGTGTTCGCGTCTCGGGGGTAGCTCGGGGCATGACACCTGACATGACTTAATCCAAAACATAGAGTTAGGTCTCGAATTAAGATTGAGAATCGAGTCTTCAATTAATAATCAGAAGTTGGAACTAGTATTAGTATTGGAAATCGTACCAGATACTTAAGTTAGGACAAAAGGTAGAGGTGTGAGGTTCAAAATGATTATGAAAATTGTCTTCCTTTTGAGAAAAAATAGTTGATTTGGAAAGCATTTTCAAAATAATTAAGTCAACCAAAGATGAGAAAATTCAAAAACATTTTTCGCAATACAAAACACACCTTACATGTTTGTCTATAAATTCTTTTAGGAGCGTTTGTCCATATAATCTTCGTCCACCTAACATATATGATGACTATATAATGGCATATTAATTTTTAAAATATATTTTTACTTTGATATTTTGAATCTTGAATTCTCTCATTTCCATTATATTAATATCACTAGCCAAAATAATTTCTCATTAGCTTTGTATAATCTCACTTACTACAACTATTTCCCATCGGCACAATATCACCAGCCGAAACCATTTCTCATTGGCCTTATTATCACATGTCTCATCACAACGTACAATAATCAATGCAAATAGGCAATTTCATACCATGAGGAAGAGACAATTGACTCAAGCAACTCTAGTCTATAATAATGTCATCAAAGCATTTCATCAATTAACAATTTAGGATCAACATCAAGGCAATTCACCAAAACACGACTATAAACACATTGCCTTTTTATTGAATCCTTTTTTGTTTATTATGATGAAGCAAGTGAAGTAATTGAATTCATCACTTTATTCCATTACTGATGAACACATATAATGAAGGGAAATACAATATTATACGTCATTTACAAGGTGTAGAAGTTTACTTACCGTAATTCAATCAAAAGTTAATCTGAGACTTGCGATTTTCCTTTCCAAAAAATGTCGAAATCTACACAACCCGATCAAAGAGTTAATCAAAATAAGATTCTATAAATAACAACATTCATATCATATAGTTTGAAAAATGGGTCAAATCAACCCAAAAATCCATTCTAAAAAGAAATTTGAATCCAAAAATCTTTTCTTGAAAACGATACACAAGTCATATGGAAGTAATTGGTGAAAACTATTTCGGAAAAGAAGTTATAATAAGTTTAGAATCACTATTTTAACTTGGAACTCATGTTTTTGAAAAACCTTTAACTTCGTCAATCAAAATTCAAATTTTTGATGTTAAAAACCATGTATGATATTAGGGAATTGATGTTTTAGGGTCACAAAGACTAATCCAAATGATTCAACATGAAAGATCTCTTTAAAAGTACCCACCAGGGGTTTTCCAAACTAAAAATAGTGGAAATGGGTGCAAAACACTGAAATTTCAGGCCGAAACCCTCTCAATTATCACTTTAGCAAACCTACAATCACTAACACAATCAGCACGAGTTCCTACAAAAATTGGGCCTCTCACTTTTGCGAGCCACCTTTCACTAATGTAAAATTTTCAAAAGTGAGTGGATCTTTGTGAAATCAAGGTTCAAGGGAACTTGACTCTTCTCGAACGTGACTAGATCCCTACAAAAGCAATGTTCGTGAAATTGAGATGCTCCTTTGCTAAAGAAAAGCACACCAGTATCTGCAAACCAGCCAACTCTCATTCATTGAAAATACCCTCAAGATTTTGTTCGGAACCCCGTAGACACAAACCAAATATTCAACTTGACTAAACTCGATGTTTCAGAATCGAGGGAACCATTTAAAGATGAATTCAAGGTCTCCTTAACCCTAAATTTGAGAAAATCACAAGGAACAAACATAACGTATAAATTCTAAATTAATCTCATGAACTTAAAAAGTTTATCCACGACCTCCTCTAGGACAATAACAATCTCCTAAATACAATAAAACTAGAGAAATTTGATTCGAGCATCCAAACCTAAAATGTTGACCAAAGTCAACCCACAGGCTAAAATTTTACAAATTTCCACTAAGGACCTCAATCCACGAAAAGACTTTAAATTTGAAATAGACAACCCTTCTAGATAAATTTACACATTACGAGACTGGTGAAATTGACAAAATTCCATTTTGAGACTGATGAGTCGACAATTTGGACTTATTCAGGGCTATATTTTGATAGATTTAGTGTACTCAAATGCATTTCTTCTCGAAAACTGATAGAATAACTTGAGTTTCAGGTATTTAGACTTGGAGACAAAGTAATGGAAAAAAATCAAGCAAAAAGGAACAAAGGCAGTTGAAAGAATGAAGAAGTGAAGGACTGAGGATCACTAAACCCGTTCGGCATGTCGCCAAAATGTCTCGACCTCGCCTTTTATTCCAAAGAGCTGAGCCCTAAAGGAAGGGATCAAATTGGCGGTGAAGAGGAGCAGTCGGCGTGTCACCGAGCTGTTTCGGGAAGTGTTATTATGTCGCCCAATGATCCAAAACGCAAAGATGTTGTAGGCTAATGCAAGACAGCGGTAAGTATACCAAAGGGAGGATCACCGAGTGGATCGGTGATCTCGAATAACTGCTCAGAGTGGTCCTTTGCAGCATAACTTTTTGTAAACTATAAATACCTATTAATATTTTTAGCTTGGTATCGAATTTCATAGTTTTAAATAATAATTTTTAGACTTAGCTTCTAATTTGAGTTCTGAAAAGCTCTTGGGAAACTTTTCTGTTGAACTTTGGAGATTTTAAGATTCTCAACTTGAAGAAATTAAAAGTGGGTGTTGGAAATTCTTTATCCTAGACTCGTGAAGTGAAAATAAATCATACCTAGTTGATGTTACTTCGGTTTGGTACCATTTTCTTCCATTTTTCTATGTCTTGCTAAAACCCCAATTCTTGGGGTGTGATTTTGTGAATATGAGTTAAATCTATTGTTTGGTGTTGCTTATTTTTTGTATATTCGTTGTTTAAATGTGATCTCACTTTGTAGTTGTGTTTGAACTAAATGAGGTTGTAGTTGGAAATACGATTTCACCTTAGTGTTTTTGTATTGCTCGAGAGAGAGGTTTTTAAACTAAGACTACTAAGTTGATAGCTTGTGGTTATTGGTTCGTCATGGGTTCATCTCTAGATAGTGAATCCTAGTCCCTTTCCCACACTTTCATATCGAGAGAGTGATTGGGTTAAGGCAGAGGTTGTGCTTAAAGGCTGCAACTCAGTGTTTGAGACAAATCTAGTTGATTCGAGGTAAGTTGCTCAAGAGAGAATTTACTCCCCACTAAAGTCTAGCCTTATAACACCCCGTATTGAAAAACAAACCATAAGTTAGCTTTTCAGGAATTTGCAAGAGTAACCTACGGTCAACATGTACGGACCGTAGTCTGATCAACCGCCCATGTTGTAGGTCCTAGTTCACCACCGCAACCCCTCTCAAAAACCCAACTCATAAAATTGATTAAGTCTCGACCCACAGACAGACCTACGGTCCGTAAGTCATACCATGATCCGTGGACCAAGACCCCATTACCTAGACTCTGACATGAACCATGATTGACCAGTATGTTTCGTAGGTCTACGGACCGTAGATGTAACCGTAGGTAAAGATTTGTAGTCAGTTAGAGGGGAATTGTTCACTGTGTCAACTTCAAATGGTCAAAAATCTTAGAACAAAAGAAATTAGGTGTTCCATGACCTATGATATGATAGATAATTTAATCCTCTATTCAATGCCACCGAGTTTGCTAAATTCCGACCTCCGAGTAAAAAGTTATGCTCATTTTAGTGAAGGTTTGTCGAGCAGACTCGAACTTCGGACCCAACCTACGGACCATAAAATTGAAAGATGGCCCGTCTGTCCATTACGTAGATCACTCTGACAGCAGTTAATCAGGAGTCTTTTGGACTTTTCCTATTTCATTTAACCCCTAAATTATGAGATTTTACTCAGTTTAAGCATATAAATATAACTAAAACTTACCTAAGTCAAATCATTAATCTTTAGAAGCAAGAGAGGAGAAAAAATCTCAAGAACCCTAGTTAAAGAATGCAACAAGGTTCCATCAGTTCCAGCCCCATAATCTAAAGATTTCTCCGTAGAATACATCATCAGGTATATGGATTTCACTTGTGGGTTCCTTTCACCCATTAGGTTCCTAGTTTTCAGTCAGTTTCTTGATTCCCATATCATGACTAGATTTAGGGTTTCTTGAATGATTTATGTTCAAAACATTTGTGACACTTATACCATGTCGTCTACAAATTTCAAAATGTAAGATTAAATTCAACCCATAAGTACAAAGAATCATCATTTACCGATGACAGTGACCTCAAAACTAGATTGTACTTAACATGGAAGATCAAATGAATACAGTTGGGAATGCAACAAACTCAAGAATTAATGGCATTACCAAGAAGATCGTATATGCCATACATATCGACTTCACCCTCTGTTACATAGATTTGAAGCAATTGATATCCAAAACTTAATACAAACACATGGGGCGGGAATCATCACTTATTTCTTGTTCATAACAAAAGTTTTTTAAAGAAGTATATACATTTTCTATAAAAGAGCATACTTCTTGATTGAAGTAATATTATGAAATAGAACCTTACAAAAATTAAATGGAAAGTTTGACGAACTTCTTCACGACACTGCATTGCTTAACAAGATAATCTTGAACATAGAAGAGGTTTCTATCTCTAAGTGACTAGTATGGACAAAACACTACACCATTTTAGGCCTACGGCCACCCCACTAAAGTGTAGCCTAAACTAGCAAAAAGTGTGGCCTTTGATAAAAGGCCACACTTTTGGACTTTAGGCAACACTTTTTAGGGGGTGGCCAAAAGAAGCGTAACCTTTGACATTAGGCAACACTTATTAAATGTCGCCACTTTTGGCTACACTTATAAAGCGTAGCCAAAGAAGTATAAGGCAACGCTTTGTTGTGATGCATTAACAACACCTATATTTTATTATACTACACTTAAAAGCGTTGCCTTTGCTTTTTTATTGGTCACATTTAAAAAGTGTTGCCTTTTATATCTCATTTATAACAACACTTATAAAGTGTAACTTTTCTTGGACGTCCTACAGCAACACTTTTGAAGTGTTGCAAAAGTTCTGTAGAATTTGTAGCCACAATGTTTGATTTTTAATAGTAATAATTTTTATTTGCATATATTCAATAATCCCATAATTAAATATACAAGTGCTATAAAGCACAAAATCAACTAATAATGAAACTGAAGTGATATATTCCAGATAAACTTCGAGAAAATATCTTGTACAACTAGTATCAATAAATTCAATAAAACCAAATGCATTCAAACATATATTACAATAGTACAAAAACACTTCATCATTCACTACAATAGATCGAGTTTATTCTTGGCCACAATTCAAATTAAATTACTGACATTTTCCTGCACATTCAAAATAAAATTACAAGTTAGTGACATAAATCATGCATTTAATATGCTTAAATTCATAGTAAGACAATCCAATTCATAACAATAAAGTTGTGGAAGTGCATAATTGGAGAGTATTCACTTTAAATAGCTAGACACTTAAAGACAATCTTCACAATTATTTTTGTTCTCATAAGTAATACTTTAAGGCTCCCATCTTATTTAATACTACTATACGAAAAACATAAAAAAATAAAAAGACAATGGGTAGCTAGTACAGAGGAGTGTGCAATAAGGATTATTATCAACTTATTTATCACTAATTAATAAACATGCAGTAGTTTGTTTGTATGGAAAATACACTTTTTGAAGGAGTCTGAAGAGACTGCACATATACATAAATAGATAGATCATATTAAACACCTCTTCTGTCCAGAATCTTAAGGGACCAACAATATTTCAGAATTCTGATTCTAATGTAACCTAAAATAATGATGGCACAACAATAACGAAATATTTGTAACAATGAGAGTATATACAATACATCAAGCACTCTATATTATTCAGCATAAGTAGCACGTCTCAGAAAATTAGGCACAATGGAGCGCCAAAATAATGTAAGTCACTACGGCTTTATCATGATAAGAGAAATATTTATATATAGTTTTAACTCATGCTGGAATTTGATACCTGTTTCTTCTCCTCATCAAGCTTTTTCTCTTCTCGCTCAGTGAAGGCTTCACGTTTATTCAGTTCTCTGCACCAAAATCAAGCTTGTTCTTCTTGCTCTCCAGCTCTAAGCTTGACATTTCTTGCTCCATTAGGACCTTCGATACATGCTCACGTGCAAGGAATTTCATCTCTGCCTGATTACTGCACCATGAATGGTTACGAATGACCTATAAGTCAATTGAGAAACTAACAAACATGAAAAGACATTGTCATATAAAATGTAGGTGTCTGCAGCAGTAAGATTAATGACAAGGCCACCATCCCTGGTTCTCAACAAAAAATATATCCTGCACTCACTGTTAACATCATTGAACTCCTTCATCTATTCAAAGAAACAAGTACAATCAGATCTTTTACTTCATTACAAAAAGAGTATAATTAGTTTAACTTAATCAAAAGCTTTCAGATAAACCAATTATTTCATACTCCCGCTAGGACAATTTACTCAATCTGTTCAAATATTATTATTTGTTATCAAGGTCATAATTATAAAGACCCTATCTAATTTGTCTTCTCCTAATTTGATTGCTGATTGTGTGTGTAGTTGTGGCTCCAGGTTCCCTGCTAGGATTGTATGTATGTGGGTTACATAAACAATAGCAGAAGTTGTGTAAACTGGACATCTGATTGCAACAGATGCCTCTTTTGAAGGTGAAATCAGTCCATCAACTGGACACCCAATAGCACAGGATACATATATGCCGACAAATACTCTGAAGCTAATGCAAAATAGATTACTCGCTTCATTATAATTACCAGAAGACAGTGATTCAAAGTCACAGTGATAACAGAAAACAAAGATCACACAAAATGCATGTCCAATTTGCAGAACCTTCTTCAGTATTGAAGAAAAAATCTAACTTAGCCTAGTGCTCAAGTATCAGATAGCTCATTACCCGTAAATTCGTATTGCTAGAGTTTGGAAGCAGATGGAATAACTCGATGTCAACAAGGTTATTCACAATGCTGCAACTAGAGTTTGACTTTGAGAAAGACTTTGAAGCTGATGCAAAGACTACTACTTCTTTCTCCCTGGCTGCAACAGCTGCTCCAAAGCCCTAACAGAAATTCAAATAGATTGTGCACACCTTTACGTAGTTACTGAATATAGATGAAAACGAGAAAATGAGGAACCTAAATTTACGGTGAAATGATCAGCAGCTATTGATATTTGATTGAACTTAAAGAATATCAATAATACAAAGCCTGGAGATATTTGATTGAACTTAAAGAATATCAATAATACATTATGTAGATCAGAAATACAGAACTATTAAATCACATATTGTTGTTAGTTCTTGTTTTGTTCATTTTAGAAATTGAGGTTTTACGAGTTTCTATTAAAGCAACAACACAGGAGAAGGAGAGGGTCCAAAACTGAAATCTACTCTGGAAGTCTCAGTGATCCCTGCCTTCGAGATGTCATGCAAGGTAATGTTTGAGCAAGTAAATTTAACATTTCAGAAAGGCATTGTTGGCCACACAGTTTCTGCACAACAACAATTTGAGTCTGTGCATTCACCATTGGCAATTGCTCTGAGAGATTCCATCAATTCAGCATTGGCAATGACACAAACATTGAGCGGAGAGTTTGCTGATAGTCAGAGACAGTTGGTTGCTCTTGCAGTTTCTGGAGCAAATTCCCAATCAACAAATCTACTCAACCTGATTTGCTACATGAAAAGATTGAGACACTTCCAGATCCAACCAAAGAGATATCTAGATGGTTCTCTTCAATGTGCGGATTATGATATTCAACTGTGTGCACTACTGTTATTATAGCAAAAAAAAAAAAAACTAGTGTAACCCCATGAGTGAGGTCAGGGGATACGATAACATACACAACATAATCACACAAGTGGAGTAAGTGGAGGGTAGAGTTAATATGCACCGAAAACAATGAGGAAAACAACATTACTTTTCTTCAGGCAGTGAACTGAAACGGGACGATCAGGGAAACGATCTTGACCAAGAAACTTGAACACTAACGACTGATGAGAATTCCGGGCAGAATCTCGGACTTGAACAAAGCTTGGGAAAACTGATCTGCGAAACGAATTAGAAAATGTCATACTCTTATCGACACTTGACTCTCCCTGCCTTGAATGTGTTTATATATATATATATATATATATATATATATATATATTTCAACTATTTTCTTCAGCTGCTCTAAAGGTTTTTGCTCAAATAAATCCCAACTTTTTTCCAACCCCCAACAGTGAAAAAAGAGATTTATATAGGGAGGCTAAAATACGATCTACACTCCCAAAAATCAACTGAAGAAGCTAAAATACAATTCATACTCCCAAAAATCGTATAAACAGAAGAATATTAAAACCCTAAAGCTAAAATTTAGACTTTCAAATTGAAATTTCTTACCTGATAAAACCTACTCCAACAAAATCTTTTTGAAATCGTGTTCTTAAGTGAGAAATTTGAGAGAAAAGTGTAGCTTCAGTTCATCATCTTGCCAACAACCCAAAAGTATTCATTCCTTCTAAACACAAAACAAAAAATCAAACACTTCAGCTAACAAAAAGACCTATTTGAGTACTAACGCTTGACGAAATAGGTATCGGAAAAGAGAATCGTACTTACTCTTGAAGAATCGTTATTGGAGAAAACGACTTGAGCTCTTCAGCTCAGTTCTTGATCGACTTCTCTCTTCACCCTGTTTTTCTCACAATTTGTATCGGAACAGAGAAGTAATTCTTCAGCTTTCTTCACGTTGGTTCTTCAGCTCCTTCATGTTGGTTCTTCAGCTCCTTCACAAATCGGAAAAGTGAAAGAGGAAAGCTGAAGAAGGAAAGTTAAGTAAAAGAGGGAAGAGTCAAAAAGTTAAATGTTTTATGATTTATTAATGTTTTTATTTTTGCCAATAAAAAAGGGAGGGAGAGTTGAAAATAATTGGAGGGAGAGTGTAAAAATTAAATGTTTTAGTGAAAAAATTTAAGGCAACACTTATAAGGTGTGTTTTTTTCAATTATAAAAATAGGACATTTTAGAAGTGTGGTCATATATGTAAGTAAGTGTTGTCAATTATATCATATTGTAACAACACTTATAAAGTGTAGCTTATACCAATAAAGAGTACACTTTTAAAGTGTTGCCAAAATTATTGTAGCTAAAAGTTAAAAATTTCTGCTACACTTTAAAAGTGTTCCCAAAACTACTTTAGGCAACACTTTATAAGTGTAGTCCAGAATTAGTGTTGCCGTAGGCCTAAAATAGTGTAGTGAAATTATGAAATCCTTCAAAGTTGACTGCTACAAACTTGACTTAGTGAATATAAGATCCGAACACCACCACCACTCACAAGGGAAATAGCAACAACCAACTCCCTATATTTACTAGTACGGACACTGATGCAGCTGAATACGATTCTTCAAAGCTTTCCACGAGAGTTACCACGTTCTTCGACTAGGTACTGCAAACAAGAAGCATTAGGTAGAAATAGGTCAGGTCTTAAAAGGTACATCCAACAACAATGACCAATACTATGCTGCATTCAGTATTTATTTCTTGTAACCTCTTTTCCAAAGTCTGAAATCCTTAGCAATTGTACTTATCATTTATTTCCCGTGTTTTACTTATAAAAGGTCTATTCTTTCCAAATACTCTCCTCTTAAAACTAGATTCATGGCCAGTTTCGTAGATCACCAAATCAAAATTTCCATATATAAATTTACAGTAGATTCTATTGCCATAGAAGGGTTCAATGTGGGTGTATGTACGCATAAAAAATCTATAGTTAACTGCCACCAAAAGTGAATGCATCAAAAAACTCCACATATGAACTTGTGATAAAATACGAACATCAACTAAATTTTGATCCTATAACATAAGAGAGGACAGCTAAATAACACTTCATTTCCCATTAAAACTTTGATCTTTTTCGCAAAATCAGAACACATTATAGATAAAATCATACCCAAGATAATTATATACATGTCTATATATTTCTCTTTTGAACTTCAAGCATCAACCATCATTATATCACCGTCTTCATCACGCATTGCATCCAGATCCCTTTCTCTAAGATCATCATCCTCACCAACTTCAGTCAAGGTTGATGCTGTTGACACTCTGAAATTTTTTCAAAATTCTCTACCACCAATTTCACCATCCAAAATCACTTCTAGTTCATCTACAATTTCTTGCGGCAATTTATACCGACAAAGTGCACAAGTATTACTCCGATTAAGCCAAGGGATAATACAATCATTATGAAAAAAATGCTTACAAGGCAATTGACTCCCTTCCGTATCAATTCCAAATTCTTACATACAAATCGAACAATTTTATGATGATTCATTGATTTTCACACTCGGAAGAGTTGATAATCAATTTAAGAGTCGGTGAACGGAATTGAGGTGACTTAAAAACCTCAAACGAAAGATCGTCGGAATCACTCTCATCGGATTCGGTATCGGAATTCGAATAATTAAAAGTAACACAATCATTAGTGGAAAGGGTATAATTGGTAAGTGTTAAATGTTGAGGAAAAGGTATAAAATTGGCAATGGTGTAATTAGGGAGGAGGTGACGATGAAAGCAGCGAGGGAAACGAAAGGAGGAGCTGATGCCGGCGGTTGTGGTTATGTGAAAGGCATCGTTGCAGTTGTAGCACCGGTAAGAATGACGGTTACCGGCGGTGGGAAGGGTGGCCTCCGTCGTCGACATGACCGACTTTTGGTGTCCTCTTAGTCGGTTTTCTTGAGGAACACACTATACTCTTAACTTTTTCTTTATTTTATTTTTGGAGAAAAGTAGAGAATAGTTTCTATTTAAATTGTTTTGGGCATGAACCGGTGGAATTATAGCATCATTATTATATTTTGATATTAAATTTTATTTTATTTTGTGTTATAAATATTGAAGTAAAGGCCAAAAATATATTTATATCTAAACTATTCCATTTTTAGATATAAATTATTGAAGTTAAAGGCCAAAATAAAATTTTCGCCCACCTACCATAGGTTCTAGCAATTTGATGACGTATTAGTTTTTTTTATTATATTTTAAGGAAAAACGTAAAAAAAAATGTCCTTAAATCATGTGAAAGGAACAAGAATGTCCTCCGTTTATAGTTTTGCTAAAAAAATGTTACTACCGTCAATATTTTGGTTCAAAATGTCTTTGCAATCAATACTTTGATCCAGAAATGATTCTATAGTTACAAAATAGGTGAAAAATGTCATTTTTCGAATAAATATATATTTTTTTCTTTTTAAAAACATGTTCTTGATAATTAAAATATTATCAAAGAACATTATTCTTGTTTTCGTTCTTCTAAAATCACTTTAACAAATAAAATGTAGCAAAAAAAATTTTTCTTCTTAAGGTGTGTTTTGTATGAAGGAAAATGTTTTTCATGGAAAATATTTACCTAGAAAATGTTTTTCTAGAAAACAAGTAGATTTTACTTATTTTCTCATATATGGTTGTTGAGCAAAAAATATTTTCTGAAAAAGATCTTTAATGTTTGGTTTATAAATGAAAAATATTTTTGAGAATTATCTTTTAGTTTACTAGAGTAGAAAATAATTTTTGAAATTGAAAATATTTTTTAAAAACAAACTTAACTTTTTGGGGGGATCGAGGGTAGGGGTGAAAAATTAAAAAAAAATCAATTCGAACATATTTTTTAAAAACAAACTTAAAAATTCTTTAGGGTGTAGGGGGTTGGTAGGGTGGTGGGTGGGGGCCGAGGGTAGGAGTGAAAAATAAAATTTAAAGTTATAAATATATTTTTAAAACAACTTAATTATTTATTTATTTATTTATTTTTTGGTGGGGGGGAGGGGGGAGGGGGGCTAGTATGGGGTTGGATGGGTGGGCGGGGGGTGATAAAATGCAAATTTGAACTTGAAAATATTGTTTATAGATAAGCTTAATTATTTTTTATTTTTTTTATTTTTTTTTTGGGGGGGGGGGGGTCAAGGTAGGGGTGACCTCCCTCGTCGACATGACAGACTTTTGGTGTCCTCTTGCTCGGTTTTCTCGAGGAACACACTATAGTCTAACTTTTTCTTTATTTGATTTTTAGAGAAAGGTTGACAATAATGTCTATTTAAATTGTTTTGTTCATGAACCGGTGAAATATATCATCATTATTATATTTTGTCATTAAATTTTGTATAATTTACATAAATATCATATTATAAAGAGTATATTACATTTTATATCTACTTTTTTCTAATTACAATAATTTCTTAAATTTGTACCTTCTAAAGACATTAAAGAGTATTTCGGATACATTATAACATAAATGAGATACACAATATGTAGCTCGAATACATTAAAAACTAGTTAGAATACATTATAACATAAACTGAATACATAATATATAACTCGGATACATTAAATATTGGCTCGCATACAATAATATGTAGCTCTAATACATTAAATATATTAGGAGAGAAATTAGAGATGTTAGAGATTTTTAAAAATAGAAGGGTATATTGAAAATAATAAAAATATAAGACGTGTATTTCAGTAATTTTCCTTAAATGTTATGTTATAAAAAATATATTTGTATATTTTTTTTTTCATTTTTTAGATAAAATTATTGAAATTAAGGTCAAAAATACATTTTATATCTAAATTATCACATTGATAAGTGAAACACAACTAGATGTTGATTAGATCAAATCGGTATCTCAATATACTTCTAGGCATATGTCCATAAATTTTACGTTCACCTACCATAGGTTTAATTTGATGACATACTAGTTTTTTAATATATTTTTAATTAAATTTTTTAATATTCTAAACTCTGCCCTTTTATGTCGGAGAAAATCGATGTCAAGACTGAGACGAGATCACGACTAAGAAGGTGGAGAAAAAGATGATAAATGTCATGGTGAAATAAATATATTTATATGGTGAAAGTTTTTACCTTGAAACTTTATTTTTAACTTAGTATTAATTTATTTATATTTGTCATGATAAAATTAGTTTTCTACATGGAGTGTCATATTATAGAATGTTTAAACAAAAGATAGTGCACATATCGTCATTAGAAATAAGTCAAGGACTATTTAGCTAACTACTGAGTGATAATTCAAGTATGAAACTTATACTCTCAATAGTTGAGATATGAAACTCAAAAAGTTAAGATAGTTTAGTTTTGACCATTTTAACTCTAAATATTATTAAGTAATAAATGTCTATTTTTGTATATTTGCTTTGGAAAAATTTAATGACTCTAAAAATGTTAGTACTCCTTATTTTGAGACCAAGGATGTTTTCCATATAAATAAAGAATTTCTTGGTAATAAATCACGGAAAAAAATAATAAGTCTTCTCTTTTTCTCAATTATATGTTTGTATTATTATTTTATTATTTAATAACACATTATACACAAATGTCCAACCTTATATTGGAGATTAACGTACATTATTATCGTTTTGAAAAATTAAAGTCCGATCATGTCACTCACAACTTACTAGAAATCAAGTGAGAAAGAAAGAATAGAACTCCTCTGTGGAGGGGAATAGTTTAACCGTATGTAATTAAGATATGTTTTATAACTTTTAGGGCTTGTTTGGAAGGACATCCTGGTAATTCAATTTGATATAATTGGATGTAATTACATTGTTTGTCCTATTTAGTTTGACAAATAATTGCTTGATCAACATGTAATTGTTGTAATTGGCAGGTGGTAATTATACTCTATAACTCACAGGCGACGGTTGTGAATTATCTGGTGTAATTACCATATGATTACTTTTTTTTAAATTATTTCAACTTCTATTATTTAAGTTCTTTTTTATTATTATTCTAAAAATTTATTGTTTATTTTATATTATTGTATTTCATTTTCTTCTTGTTTTCAACCTTACTTTATATGATTATGTGCAATATCTTTGTATCATCTATTTCTTTATGCATGCTTATTTTCTCATTAGCATAATTTTTTATTAGTCTAACTTTCAAATTAAAATAGAATTTATTGTGAAGTCAGATTATAGATTTACGTTGTTTTTTTTAAAATGAATAAAATAAATAAATCATATTTATGTATGGTATATGGAAATTTGCAATAAGATTATTATGTTTTTTGTTTTAAGTTTATAACTTTGTTATATTTTCAGTTTTATTTGTTTTAATAATATTGAATTCACATAGCACGTCATTTTTTAATTAGACTTAATAATTATCTTTTTGTAAAGTATTTAATAATTTATGGCATTTTATTTGTATATTAATCTTTTTATCAAACAAGCATTTTACGATGTTCGTAAAAAATCCTACTTTTAGTATTTATGATCAATTCAATTGAAATATATTAATTTGAAAAGATATTAATCAATCTTTTTTTATAATATTAAAGAATATATTTTTATTAATTAATATATTTTCAAAAATATATATATATATATTTTAAAATATTTAATTTAATTTCCTTAAGAAAGTTTCTTATTTGTCTAGTATAAAATTTAAATAATTAATTTTTTATTTTTAAAAATTTAATAAAATTTTATGATTGTAATTGTGCATCCAAAGAGAACAGTTGTAATTACATTGCGACATCTAAACAGGACGTGCGTAATTACAATGTAATAACTATTTCACAATCAAACATGCCAGTGTAGTTACTAGACAAAATTATTAGGCTAATTACTATCCTAGTAATTACGCCAAGTTCAATTAGCAGGTGACTTTTCAAGCAAACCCTTATGCTATTTGGTTAAAAAAAAATTGCTATACGAGCCTTTTGCTGATTAGTATTGATTTAATTATTATTTTTTTGCTTCACTTGTAAGGTTATGTGTTGGGTTTATGCTATGGTTATAACTTTGGTGCTTATTTTCAGAAAAAGGATCAGTAGAAGTGCCAGTAATATATCTTGTCTCAATTTGCTCGATATCTTTTAAAAAGATATTTTATATATCATTAAATTTAAATTAAATCTATTTTTTATTTTTGAGAGAAGGTTTAAAATATCCATTTAAATTGTTTTGTTCATACGGTGGAATACATGATGATTATTTTTCCATTAAACTTATCTTATATCTATAAATAATAAAGGGAAAAAGGACGAATATACCCCCAAACTTTCGTAAATGGTATGTGTATACCCCTCGTTATACTTTTAGGACACCGGTACCCTTATCGTCCAAATTTTGGAACATATATGTCCTTTACACTAACGGAGATACACGTGTCTCAATCTTAACCGTCCATCTAATATTTGTTAAATTTCTTATCCAAAATTAGAAGACCCACCCATATTAATTTTAAAACCCACCCAAATACATAATACCCACCCAAAAAAAACCCAAATCAATAATTTTCTTAATTTTAGACGGCAGTCCAACCCTAAATCGCAGAGAGCAGCCACCGTCGCCGAAATGTCGAAGAAAAATGATTTGCATCGATGGAAAAAACAGCACGAGTTCAATCTTAAGAGGGAAAAAGAAGAGGAAGAAAAACTAGCGAAGAAGCTACAAGCAAAAAAGAACAAGATGAAGGTGGACGGTAAGGACAAGAAGAAGAAAGGTGGTAATGGATTTCAAGTTTGAGAAAAAAAATTGAGGAAAAGGATGACTCCAGTAGCCAAACCTAAAGCTTCACAAGCAATGGAGATTGAAAAATAAATTTTTTGTTGTAATGTATTCAGGTGTATTTGGTAACTGAAATTGAAGTTGTTTATGTCTTTCTTCTGCAATTTGAAAAAAAGACTTAATATTTAATCATGTTTCGTAGTTGCTATCTATATTCTTTGTTGTGTTCTTAAAAGCAAAGTTCCAACAGTTTTTCCGGTGAGATTTGATCAAATCTAATACAAAGGCGTGATGATGGTAATGAGTAAATAATTGATTTAGTCAAAGAAAAGGTCAAATGGGTCAAGAAATATGTTAGGAAGTTGAAGAGAAAATGGAGGATGATGTGGGGATGAAGATGGTTGGATGGGTCTTCCTCTCATGAAGTTGATGAGAAATTGGAGGATTTAGTGTTGACTGTTGAGGATGATTTGGGGATGAAGATTGGGGAAAAGATGCTATTACAAAAATATTTAAATTGCTTAATTTGATATTAAGTGACTTAATTTGGGAGATTTCGGTTAATATGTTTGGGTCGTGGGTATATGTATTTGGGTGGATTTTTAGTTTAATTTCGGGTGGATTTTTCAATTTTAAGTAGAAGTTTAACAAATATCGAATCGGCCGTTAAGATTGAGACACGTGTATCTTCGTTAGTGTAAAAGATATATATGTTCCAAAATTTGGACGGTAAGGGTACTGGTGTCCTAAAAGTATAACGAGGGGTATACACATACCATTTATGAAAGTTTGGGGATATATTTATCCTTTTCTTCAATAATAAATAATATTATAAAAGTATGAAGGTTTTAAAAATGTTGATTACATTTTTGTTCTTCCTTAAAAGATTATATGATAGATAGAATGGTCATTTATCACTTCATTTTAACTATTAATCATTTATTCTTATAATATTTTTAATTAAGGAGTCCTAAAATCTATATATAATATAAAGGAGAAACATAGATAAAGTAATGTGGAACCTCTCTATGACCTTCATTCATGTTTATCTTTTTTCTCCTTTTCATTGAGAATTTTTTCTTAGTTCTTTTTATAAAACGTATTCTTTAAGAAATCCAATCATATTTATTATTCTAATTATATCTAATGAGTTGCGAAAAATTGTTAGGATTTTACCATGATTTTCTTATCTTATTTGAAGTTTATTTTTTCATTAAAGAGAAATCAAAATATTACGATTTTCTTTAACTTTTATTGAAAGGAAATATAACTTTCTTCCATATTTGGGTTATTCCTTTCCTAGAGGAAAAATTTGGAGATCTATAAATTAAATATCATTATTCTCAATAGTAGAACACAAGAACATCCACAATATAGTCAATAAAGAGTCGTTGTTTATGGGAAGATTTTATCTTTACTGATTTTATGTTTTTTTAAAAAAATTAATTTTTAATTATGTAGGCCTATTGGTCTTATCATATAATAATATTATGTCTTTTAGCATAGCTTATTTGTCATCTAATTTATCGCATTATGATTTACAAATTATAAGTTTCCGCATGACGACCTAATCACTTTTGAACCCAAGAAGTGATATCACAACATATGATTTAAATGCTCCAATAATTGAACAAGATCAAAGACAAACTCAAGTTGTTTCAAATCAATTTTCAATCAACATGATGATAATGAAGTTTTTTGTGCTATTATATGTGGAGAAAAAAATTCAAAAGTATTTTCAACTATATCTTGTTGCTCCATACTTTAAAACAAAATAAATTTTCAACTCAGGCTTACTTTAAAGCATAGACTCCTACTTTTAATCCTTTTTAACTTTTAATGATAAAGCTCAACTTTTAACTCATGCATCTTACTTTAAACGTATGATCTCCACTTTTAACTCATACATCTTACTTTTAACGTATGATCTTTACTTTTAAATAATGCATATTACTTTTAACGCATGAGCTCCACTTTCAACACTGCTCAAAACTTTTAACACATGGTTCCAATTTTTAACCTATATCATTTTTAAATCATGGTAAACAACAATGATGAAAGTTATGTGAAGAAAGATGATGAAAATTATTTTTCCAGAAAACTCAAGACAAAAGGAGAGATTTGTTAGGGTTTTGCCCTAATTTTCTTACCTTATTTGAAATTTATTTTTTTCTTAACGAAAAGTCAGAGTAGTACTATAAATGCTTTAACTTTTACTGAAAGGAAAGTATAATTTTCTTCCACATTCGGGTTATTCCTTTTCTAGAGGAAAATTTTGAAGATCTATAAGTTTAAGATTCTTATTCTCATAGCACAAAACAAGAACATCCACGATGTAGTCGATAAAATTTTTTGTTTATGGGAATATTTTTTCTTTTCAAATAATATTATGTCTTTTAATATAATTTTATTTGTCATCTAATTTATTGTATTATGATCTTGAAATTATAAGCTTCCACATGAAGTTCTTATCACATTCGAACCCAACAAAACCTCAATCTATTTTTATTCTCTACTTAAATAACATGTCTCTTCAACTACTTTTTAATTTTTCTTATGGATTATCAAATTTATAAATAACAATCATCCATGGAAGTGTTGAATATTAATTTTTCATTCTTTCTTTCTATTATTATAGTTTTTTTTTTTTTTATTCTTCATATTTTTCATAATAAATTGTAGAAAAGATGGTGACATAATATGTCCTTCACTTTGATGAAGATCAATGATATATTCTTTAAAGATTCATTACAAAAAGTTGTTAACATTAGTTTAGTACAAGTCCATCAAAACGAAGAAGGAAGCTTAATTATGTTGACAAATTCGTCAAGAGAGATGGTCATATTTGTATTAAGTTTGAATGTTTCCGATATTTTAAAATTCATTAATGTAATGTATTGTTTTGATTTCAATATTCTAAAATTTTGTCATGATTGAGAGATATATTATCTATGGTACATTTCTCATAGCTATTAGATGTTGTTGTGTTTAAAAATCTGCAAATTATAAGCTAGATGTTAGAAAAGTTAAGTTGCACCTCTCTTTTGCCAATTATTCTATTTATCTTTTTCTCAAAAAGTTTTTTGACTATTTTTCATATTTTTCTACTTACTTATTATTATACAAAAAATAAGTATTTGGATTCTTAATACATATCACACAAATGTCCCTAATGTATGTAAAATAAGTATCATTTTTTTCCTAAATCGTAAATTTAACTGTTTCACGGTTAAAAACTAAATCCCCCCCCCCCCCAAGGTCCACCTTCTCTGGTTCTTTCCTCAATAAGAGGAATTAAGAGGATACTAATCCACCACATATATTGGTTATTCAAACTCACTCATAACTTTATTCTTTTTTCTTTCAAGTAATTTCTACTTCTGGGTCTATTGAAAATTTATTCGATTTAGTGGAAGGACAAAAAAGACTTACTAATGATTGCAATTTTCATTTTCATCGAATTGACCAATTAGCTTATCCAATTCAAAGATCATGATCTGAGTCATTCAAAAGAGATTATAAACTAAATAGTAATAAAATAATAGAGAATTTTTTGTGCGTCTATATCATCTAAAGCATGAATATGCTACTTCTTATATCATTATATTACAAGTTTGAATAAACCTTTTGATTTCGTCAAAGCGTTTAAAAATAAAGTACTTCATACCAATAATGAAAAAATGGGACAAGCTGCTCAGATCATAATGAGTATTGAATTTTGCTAAAAGAAGATGGAGTTGACAAGTGCGAAAAGTAGCTAAAAAAAACTAGTAGGAATGCAGGGGCTCGTAGAAGACCTGTTTGTTTATTCATGTTCACTATGCGAATTGTTGGTCATCGGACATTTACCAGAAGTTAAATTTCAAACATTTTTCGATAGAGATGAACTTTTCATACATGTGGAAAATATAAATTTTTATCTATTTTAGGGATTAACAAAGACCACACAAAAGATAGTTAAAAATGAAAAGAGAAGAGCTTTTAAAATCTATTGTAAGAAGATGATGCAATTTTAGAGAGAAGCAGGAAGACAAAGCAACCATGAAGAAGAGAGAAATGAGTTAGGGAATGAGACGTTAGGTTTTAACGGTGAAAAAGTTAAATTTACGACTTATGACCAAAATGATACCCATTAAACATATATTAAGGACTATTTCTGTCAAGTGATATATATTAAGGATCAAAATAAATCAACCCCTATACATGAAGAACCATTTTGATCATCTAACTCTGACAAATGAAGTCAATTTGAGAGATTTCACCCAAATAAAGGGTATGTATATGTGGTAAGTTTGTAGACGGCGAGGACATTAATAATTTTACTTTGATGATAAGGATAAAGTCAACAAATAAATGAAAGTCAAAGCATATTTTTAAAAATATCAATAAAGTGTTTTTGTAGAATCAATCTTGTTAAGATTTTTTTTTTTTTAAAAAAACTACTCGATTAAACATACATCCATATACCATATATACTAATTCTACCTATATTATAAAATAATTACATATATTTTCATTAATTAAGAGTTTTGTACCATATTTTAAGTTAGATAAATTGAGATATATCATTCTATGAAATTAGCCTATAATAGAATCCTTAATTAACTATTAACTTAATTATTTTTGAAAATTTGTGCACTCACACCAAATCAACAATACTCTCTCCAAAGTTTTTCCTCCCACATTTTATTCATTACTCTCCCTCCCTCACCTCCATTATTGCACTTTCAGCATGAAGAAATAGTTTATAACTATTTTTTCCCTCTTTTTTCACTAACTTGTTAGTGCTACTGAACTCTTTGTTGGCTAGTCCTACTTCAAGTCTTGTTGTTGATTGAAAAACGATATAAAAAATTTGCATCACTGACAATTTTCTATAAAGGATCGATTGTGATTCTTAATGTCATTAGCAACAAGGCAGAAAGTATTCTAAAGTTTGTAGAAAGGTGAACAAGTATGATGTCTATTGGTGAAAAAACAATTGTTGTGAAGACAATAAGTGGAAATTTATGCATATATCTCATACAATATTGAGATATGTTACACATTTTTTGTTACAATTATATGTATCTAATTTTATCAGTATATCTAACTAAGTGTATACGTATGTACATGTCACGATCCAAAAATGGGTGTGATGACACTCGTCTTATCCCACCAAGAGAAGTCAGCCTAAAAACCAATATCTAACAAAGTGCGGAAATAAACAACAATCCAACAACATTTTCTATTATGAAAACAAGTCAACTTGATTCAATCCCCAAAACCAGGTGGTCACGTGCACAAGCCTCTAATGTAAATATTAGAATTGAAATAAAATACGAGTCTAAAATGAAGTTGTCTTATAAGTAAAAACAAAGTCATAAATTGGAGTAGGAAAGTTCGCTGAGATGACAAGAAGCTACCTCACAATCCTCCACAAGATGCCTCGAAAACGAAGAGAATGGGAGGTATCACGAAGATCCGGGCTCGTAACCTATAAAAAAATTTAGAAGCAAGGGGTGAGTGCCAAATCACGCGGTATCCAACAAGCAAACCTCTAAACACAAGTTAAGTAACAAAATGCGGGTACTACATACACCCTATCTGAACCTCTACACTACACTCTATCAGTTCACAGTTTACCAAGCACACAACTATCAAATCACATATTCTCAATAACATCTCGGAATTCAACAGTCACAAGTTTCATAGGAAAGCACTCACAGAATCAGCAAAATACGAGTTTTAGTTCACCAATTATAAAATGTGCAATGCCATGAAATGCAATGTCAAGTATAGTAATGTATGACTGCCCTAATGATACACACCCGCTGTCTCTCAGTCTGGGACCCATGGGGGACATATCTGTTCATGAATCTGTCGCGGCGCACGACACGACCCTCGATAATAGTAACCGTTGCGGCGCACGATACGTCCCTCGAAATATAATATCCATCGCGGCGCGCGATACGACCCTCGAAATGGTACATCCTCTTATTACATAACTCTTATCACAACCATGTCTCAGATGCAATGCAATTGACAATGCTCAAATGAAAATGAGGTGATAACCATTTTGATAACTAAGCACAACTTACAACAAGGAATACAACACCAACAAATAAGCAACAAGTCTCCAAATCATTCTCAACATCACACAAGGAAATATACGAATTTCATACGCTTAACAAGGGTTTAAAAATATACTTGCCTTAGCCACTCGAATAATCACTCAGGGACTTGAGTCTTCCCTTTTCGTTGAGCTTCAAAATTGATACAATCTATTCAAGTATATAAATTCACAATAAGGTTTCAGAACTAACAATACCCATATTTTTTTGTGTTTAACCTTGACCTAAAAATTCACCCAAATTTATAATCAAGTTTGTAATTTTTTATGTCAATTAAAATTTCCACTATCATAGTTTTTCAAGTTTCAAGCCTAGGATTAAATTTTGATTATTTCTTTTCCACTATCATATAGTGACATTCACTCAACACCATACATATAATATTTAAGTACACATGCCCACCTATAAAAACTAAATTCACAGTATAATGACCAAGATATAAAATTTGCACTACTAATTTAATTAGAACAGTTCTAACAAAAAATTGATCCCTTTTTTTTTTTTCCTTCTGTTTAACATTTCTTTTCCAGCCAATGATTGGCTCATTATGGCCAATGATTGGCTCATTATGACCAAATATTCCCAATTCTTTTCTTAGTTTCCCAGAATACTCACCGTCACATTAACAAACCTACATCAACATACCTCAATTTTCATTCCAATATTTCTTACACCTAATTAATTTTATTCTTTTATATAAATCATTGCCTTCTAATGCAAAATAATGAATTATCTTTACATGACCTCAATTTACCCAAACTATAAATGCCTCACATTGTGTTAGAAAAAAACCTTAATTGCACCGCCAAACCACAATATTGCATTTAGCCCACAATTAATTAACCAAAACCAATTACGTCAAAGAACGATCGATTGTTACCTGCAAGATCAATTTCTCCTTCCGTTTCCTCTCTCGTTTTCTCTATAGCCGCCAGTTCTCTCTTTCTGTTGATAGCAAACCACATTCTTTCCTTTGCCCTTTATAGTTAACCCATCTATTAAACTCCAAATACTTTTATTCACTTTAACCCATGTTAAAGTGGTACATAGTATTATTAAATTATCACTTTAGTCCATTAACTATTGATTAATTAACTCGAGTTAAAAATTTATTCAAAAATTCTAAAGTGGATCATTCGGGTCATTACAATATAAAAATATACAAAAGTATCTGGTAAGAGTACTTGAAGCTGATAAAGGATACCTGTTTCTGAGTTAAGACATAGGTTGTGTTTGGTATGAAGGAAAACATTTTCGGAAAATGTTTTCCAATTTTCTCATGTTTGGTTGGGATCAAAGTTTTGGAAAATATTTTCCAAATCAACTTATTTTCCTCAAAATTAAGGAAAATGACTTCCCTTCAAAAATTAAGAAAAACATTTTCCAAAACTTTCCTCCAACTTCAAGTAACATTTTTTTTGTTGAAAAAAATATTTTAAAACTTATTTTAAAAATATTTCCAATTTCCAATTTTTATTTTTTCACCCCACCCCATCCCTACCCACGATCCCCAACCCCTCCCAAAAATAAAGTTATTTTTAAAAAATATTTCAAATTTTTATTTTTTCACCCACGTCTAAACCCCCCCCCCCCCCAAAAAAAAAAAAAGATTGAGTTTATTTTAAAAAATATGTTCAACTTCAAAATTTCATTTTTTCCACCCCTACTCTTGACCCCGCCAACCTACCCCCCCCCCAAATTTTTTTTAATGTTTGTTCTAGAAAAATATTTTAAACTTCAAAATTTTCATTTTTTACCCTTACACTTGACCCCCCCCCCCCCACTCAACCCCCAAAAAATTTTAAGTTTACTTTGAAATATAATTTTGACTACAGATTTTTATTTTTTCACTTCTACAATCAACCCCCACCCCCTACCACCCTCCCCCCAAAAAAATTAATTTTTTAAAAAAAATTAATTTTCAGTTTCAAAATTTATTTTCTACTCTAGTAAAAATAAAAGTATTTCTCAAATACAATTTTCATTCATAAATCAAACACAAAATTCTTTTCTCAGAAACCAACCAAACATGAGAAAATAAGTAAAAGAATCTACCTCTTTTCGGAAAAACATTTTTCATAGAAAACATTTTTCTTGGAATACATTTTTCTTCGTACCAAACATACCCATAATGTATTTTATTTTCATCAATGTATATGACAAAGTGAACATGTACCCGACAAATTATATGTACTTGTATCTAAGTAGAGTTCTCATGTATGACAATATATGTTGCTAGCATGTATTTGCGACATCATTTAACTTTTATCAATGATTGTTATTATGTATACATATATCTGACAAAATATACATATTTCTCTAAATAAGATTTCACAAATTTGATAAGTTGTACATGGTTTTGACTTAAAGAAGTCTAAAATTTGTTGAATCACCAAATAATAGAGAAGAATTTTGATTGTTTTGATTTATTTAGGAATTGTGATACGTCATATTCTCTAAAGTTGTAACACACGTGATATTTTCCTTAATTAATGACTTTTATTTATATCTCTTAATTAGATACACTCCTTTGTTAATGATTCTCAATAGTATCTCTTAATTAGACACACTAAACTGATATGTATCCATCTTACATTACTGAAACTGTAAGTTTTTTATGTAAACTATCATTCAATAGTTACCGAAACACACCTAGTCGTTGACTAGAGCAAATCATTGTCTATATATGCTTCTATGTGTTTATGTCCATAAAATCTTCATCTACTTAGCATATATAACACTTCTATTTGATGAAATATTTAATTTTTTAACATATTTTTAATTGACTTTAAAAAAAAACTATACTCTTCCCTTTCAAGTCAGCGATATCGATGCAATGGCAGAAACGAGATCACGACTAGGAAGATGGAGAAGATGCTGATGGATGTCACAGTTGGAATAAATTAATTTATACGGTGATAATTTTAACCTTTAAACTTAACTTTAAATTTATTTTTAATTCATTTGGATTTGGTACAGTGAAATTATTTTTCCACGTGGAGTCTTACATGACATAATATTTAAACAAAAGAGAGAGTGCACACACATTATCAGAAATTAGTCGAGGTATATTTCGCTACTATTGGATGATAGTCCAAGTAGGGAACTCACACTCTCTGAATAGTTCATGTATGAAATTCAAAAGACTGGATAGTTTAGTTTTTTATCCCCAACTCTAAATATTATTATAGTATGATATATGTCTAATTCTGTATGTTTTTGGAGAAAAGTTAATATCACTAAAAGAGTTAGTAATCCTAATTTAGATACCCATAAACTTTTTCCTATAAATAAAAGAGTTTTTTTTGAAAAATAAAAGTCTTCTCTTTTTCGTTTCTCTCGATTATATTCTCTTTGAATTATTATTATATAATTTAAAATTATCAAAACAAATGTCTAACTTTCTATTAAAATTTAATGCACATTAGCAACGTCTTCGAAAATCAAAAGTTTGACAATGGCACCCGTAACTTACTAGAAATCAAGTGGAAAAGAATGAATATAACTTCTTTGGGGAGGAGACTGATTTAACTGTATGTAATTAAGATATGTTTATATTTTTTTAGTGAAATTGTCTGATAGACCCTTATACTTGTATCCGTTTGTATTTTGAACCCTTCTACTTACCCCTTTGTCATCTGGATCCTTAAACTCAATAAAACACAATTTAACAAATCCCTCTTACCATTGACCAAACTTATGTGTCTTTAAGATAGTCGAGTTGGTGAACGTGTGTGACTTTCACGCACCTTAAGGCGAGTGAATAACCTTTTTAGGTTTAAAAAATATTAAATTAAAAAAGAATAGTTTTTAAAATATCAATTAATTAAAAAGTCTTTTCTTCTTCCCTACTATCCCTTTCTTTTTGGCCATTTTAACGCCTGACCAAAACTTTTCTTATCTTCTTCAAAATTTACTTAACACTGAAGACCATCTCTCGCCAGAGACCAATGACTGATTCACCTAAGACCACTGAATCGCAGTGGCTTGAGAGAGATAAGCGGCGTTGGTGGTGTACGCCCTCACTATTTCGCAGTAGAGTGTGAGAGAGAGGCGACACTGGCTAGTCAAGAGGAGCATGAGGTGGGTGAGGGTGCGGTCATGGCGGTGAAGAGTTAATTTTTCGGCCAGATCTGGTGGTGCGGTGGCTTAGGTTCTTGTTTTTGTGGAGGTTTGAGGAGGAAAGAAAAATAGTGATGGTGTGCAACGGAGATGAAGATGGGTTAGAGAGAAAGTATACGTGATTTCACCGGCAAAAATGGCGACGACGGTGATGGCTTTCTCCAATCGATTTTGGTCGTGAAAATAGGGAGAATCGGATGTATGGAATTTCACTATAAAAAATGCCAAAAATAAATTAAAGTGTTATTATTTTACATTTATTAAATAATTTTGGTTAATAATTATAAAAAATTGTTATGATAATTATGATATGACATTAATATATCTGGCGTGAATACGACATGTCAATTACATACAAGAGAGTGAGCTACACACATGGTTGGAGGCAGGAGCGGACCTAGGTAGACGACAGGGGGTTCAACTGAACCCCCTCTATTGAAAAATTACACCGTATATATAAGGTTAAAATTTATATATATATATATATATATATATATATATATATATATATTAAAATGAACCTCTTCTACACAATTTTGATGTGTAGCTTAGTGGTTAAGGGGGTTCAGAAGTACTTTAGGATTTTAGGTTCGATTCTTGCCAAACGCGTTTAAATTTAATTTTGTCTGTCTTAATTTTGTCTTTTCCGAAAGCCCAGCCCACAACTTTCAAAAGGTTGTTTGATTTGATTTTAGGATAAATTACCTATACACACATCTTTATTTCCATAATTTCCATCATTCCCTACCATTTTAAAATATTTTCAAAATCACTTATTTTCCCTCAATTTTCAAATCAACCAGATACATAAGTTTACAACCTTAATACATGATTTCCTTCCTTTTTTCACTCGTTTATTCTTTCCCTAATTTCCCTCTACAATCCTTTTTAGTGTATCAAGTTGTTTTTGTTTCTTAAATTAATGTATAATGTCTTCGTTTCAACATTATGATATATTATATTTTATGTACAATGTATCGTGTTCAAATTACTAAATTATCTTACGGTTATAGTTTGGGATAGATTAACTAGATTTTTAATGTATCTAGTTAATTTTGTTTCTTAAATCAATGTATAATGTCTTTGATTTAACAGTATTATACATTATAACTTTATCATACACATTGTCTCGTGTTGAAATATTTGTTTTGAAACATAAACTTAATTAATTTTGATACTTGATATAAAGCTTCTACAAAATGTATCATTTATCATGCATCTAGGTGTTGATATGTATCTTCTATCTTATTCAAATTTAGAAGCATATTTATCTGTACATAGTACAATATACATTAAAGTTTCACACAATTATGTATCAATTTCATAAACGGTGATACACAAACGTTATTATCAAAAGTTTATTTAGTTCAAGGCAAAATATGAAGTTCTTGCAGCTACGTATCTGATACAATAACATGGAGTGCATTAATACATATATTAAATGAAGTATTAGATACATAACATTCTGTCTTTTAAACATTGCTAATATGATATAATTTTTTTTTTATCAAACACAACTGCACAAATTATATGTTAGATACGCAAATTTATAAAACACAATATTACATTTACTAAACCATATAATTGATACATGATATAATGTATTGGATACACAACATTCTTTTACTGCATGAACAAATATACAATTTTCAAGACATGATATGTAAATTCGAATTTATACTACTTGTATCTTAGCAACTAGCTAGCATGAAGTAACTTATCAATCTCAAACCTTACATCTTATGGAAAAACATTACTTATTAAATGCATCTGGTAGAAATACATACTTATCAATTTAAACAAGATACATAAATAGTAATTTATTGATAAATATATCCACCCTAGAAACAAAATTCAGAAATCGGTTACACAACATTATAATAGATATGAATGATCCATCAAAGTTATGCATCTATTCAGTCTTTCTGTTTGTTGTATCAATCCATAGCGGATACATTGAAAACTCAAACTCTTGTTTCTTCACCACAAAAATGTATGAGATCGGCAATTTTTTTCTCAACTCATCGATATTTAATTCAAATGCAATGGTTGACTTGAGATTCACAAATCAATTTTTTGACCAACAATAATTTCATCACTTTTGTATCATTCATAACTCACCTTACTTTCTCATATTTCGGAATGCCTCAACAAGATGGACATGTTCATATTGTATCAATACAATTTATCGACAAGTTTAATTCAAAAATTGAGATTTTTTTTTACAAAGAATGAGGAGAACAATTTTGGGATACATCAACTAGTGTATTTTGAAATACGCATTGAAGTTGTCAGTAACTTCTTTGACCCTCTCTTACTGTGGTGCCACGATCGAGATGCGATGAAGAGTATGCCAAGCAGCAGAATAAACATTTTCTTGTGATTTTCTTCTACTATATATCGAATATTCATCGTCGCATCGATCTACTGCAATAGTTTCTTTTCCAACAACTATTCATTATGTAATCTTATCAAATTTTTGGCAAATTTGAATCTAATTTGAATTATTACTCGATGAACAAGAGACGATGAATAGAGAGAAAAAAAATGAATTTTGAATTTGTTTATTCTGGAAGGATTTGCGTCTAATTGAATTGTTTGAAACTAGGAGGATTTGGAGGAGAATTGAGATTAATTAAAGTTGTTACCATTTGAGAAAGATTGACGATAAATTGATTAGCTTGATTTGGGGAGATCAAATTCAAAATTGATTCCCTTTCCTTTAAAAGTGTAACTAAAATTGTTTTAATGTATAAAATTAAGTATCTGAATTATTTTCTATGTATCCAGATAGCTTGATTCTGAAGGGATTTTTGTAAATTGAAAAAAAGTAGGGATAAAATATAATTTAGGTCTTACACTATGGGATTTAGGTAAGTGATACTTGGTTTACAAAGGTTATATCTCTACTAAATCACTAAAGCATATAGGAAATTGAGTTGAAGTTTGATGAGAATTAATCAAAGTTCATACTCCGTTTTATTTTATGTAACATTTTCTAAATTTCACGATTCAAACAAATCTTTTTTTACCTATAAAATTTTCATTTATCTTTTAAATATTTTAAATATTCAGTTATTTTGACTTATTGTACTTTTATGTAGATTATAAATATTTAAATTTCATTTTATAATTTTAAAAATTATTTTCGGTTAAAGTAAAATTATTTGACTCTAAAAAAATGATAGCTGTTACATAAATTTGTACAAAGGGAGTATTAATTAATATATAATTTTTTCATAAATAATTTTAATATAAATTATGATAAAATTATATTTGAAGGATATAATATAAAATAATAATAGACTCCTAGTAATAAATATATTTAAATAAAACAACAAAATTAATAGCGAGATTGGCCAAATTTATAAAAATTGTTATTATGAGGAGTACTTTTTATCAGAAGTGTTTTCACAAAAAAATATTATTTTTTAGATTAACATTCTGTGTTTGGCAGATAGATTCAATTTTTTTCTTGTCAATATTAAAGATGAAATTTGTGTTTGGCCAAATTTTTCAATAGTGGTTTTGGAGAAAGTTATATTTCAGCTTTTGAAAAGAAATTTTGCTAAAACTAAAACATAACTACTATATTTTATTTTTTCTAAAAGCACAATAGATTTAAAAAAAGTTCGATGAAGCAAGACATAAGTAGGACGAAATATTAAATGGAACATGACAAAACGAGTTACAATTTAGTGAGTTTAAGTTACTCTTGTCTTTGTTCGATACACTCCTTCTAATCAACCTTTTCACATTTTTACTTCTTTATATTCGAACCCCCTGAATAAAAATTCTGCGTTCACCACTGGTTGGAGGGGCTTAAAGTCTCATTTTAATTGAGTTTAAGGGTCTACATGACACGGGGTAAGTAGAAAGGTACTTAAGAATACAAACTGATACAAGTACAAGAATTCATCAGATCATTTCGGCTAGTTTTTTTTTATGACGTTTGGTTTAAGTAAATTTTGATATACGAGCCTTTTTTCTCATTAACATTGATTCAATATATTTTGCTTTCACTTGTAAGGTTATGAGTTGTGCTTATTTTCAGAAAATTATCATTAGAAGTATCAGTAATATATCATGCCTCAATTTGCTCTTAAGTAACAATATGTTTAAAACAAATATTTTATATATCATTGAATTTAAATTAAATCTACTTTTATTTTTGAGAAAGGGTTTATATTCTTACATATATGTGCATATTAACGAATTTATGTAATAAATAAGGAGAAAGGAGAGCATAAAAATAGTATTTAACTCTTTCTCTATGCTGAAAGTGCAATGATGCAATTTTGAAGACCAGTAAATGTCGAAGCAACATAAAAAAGCAGTCCTACTTCAAGGATTGTTGTCGATTGAAAAACGATATAAAAATTGCATCCCTAAATATATTTCTATAGTGGACCAATTGTGAATTTGTATGTCACTAACGAGAAGGCGGGGGATATTTTAAGTTTACAGAAAGATCAAAAATTGTGATTGTTTTTCGTCAAAAATATAATTGTTGTGAAAACAATAAGTGAAGATTTATGCATGTATTTGACACATTATTAATGTTTAAAACATTTATGAGTTAAAAATATTGGAACAAACCCGAATTCTCAATACAAATACATAAGCATTATAGTCATTGATTACCAAATTATAATAACAACACTTGAATTACAAGGAAAACTACCGAAATATCAATTAACTAGAGAAAAGAGATAAGAATGGAGATGAGAAGTTTAGATTCTAGAAAGAGATGAGAGGACAAGCGATTTTTTCATAATACACATACCCTCCATAACTGTAAACGAAAACCATTTAAACTCTACTCAACCTGGATCCCAATCAAATCTATTATTGGGCTGTCTAATTCTTGGGACTCGTTGTGGTTTAGTCCCAGGACCAACATCTTGTCCAGCCTCTGCTCTATTCGCGTTCACAACAATACTCCCCCTGAATCGAGAACCTTTTCCTCAACGTTCGAGTAGAGAAAAACTAACGAGGGAAATATAACATTCTCATGAAATAATTTATCAAAATAGTTCAACACCAAAACATATGTTTTGTGTATGTTCCTGGATATGTTATAAAGTATTGAAGGCAGTGGCACCTGCAGGTTCACGACGATAATTTCCGGAGGCATGTTACAAATTGGTAGAAGTGATGAAGAACCTTGAATAACAAGCACTTCAGTATTGACTCGAATTGAATAATTGTTAAACCAAACTGATTGAGAGAATGATCTAAATGTTCTAAAACCAATCCTAGGAACAACCATTTGCTCAACCAAGCCAAGAACATAATCTTTATGTTTAAAATTAAAACTTGTATATAGGACTAATAGGTCTACATCTCCTGCAATATAAAGACTATTGGATGCATTATATCAATAACCAACCGAGAACCCAATGGACAAGTTTTCTCCACTTTTAATTGTGAAATAAGAACTCAAAGTTTCTGATAGTACCAACATCAAGTCATACGTTGTTGGATGCAAGCAAAACCACATACGGTTTGATCCTTCAATTGGTGAATCATTAGTGTCACTTTTATTTTCCTGCAGTAATATGTTGCTAATATCCACAACAACAATTTTAGTTTCAAATGTTTTACTAACATAGAAATTCCTAAGTAAACAACTTTTTTTTAATTTCTTCGAACAATGCATGTGCCTCTACGTTCTTATTAGAATGTGTTAGAACCAGGAACTCAGAACTAATTCCAGGATCCCATACACTAAAGTCTGATGAAATTTAATGAACAAAGACAATGAAAGTAGTCACACCAAGATTGATTTGAAATTTAGTTAAGAGACGTTGATCAATGAAAGTATTAGCAATTTGACAAGTCGATGTCTTAAGGATTTCCTTGAACTTGTCCACAACTATGGTGGAATGTCCCTTGCAAAGGCTATAAAATTTCATTGAAAAAGCAATCTGTGTTACACTCACGACCAAATTACTTTCATCATTTTCTTCTTCTCTGCAAAGCTTTTTATAATCCATATCTGCCATCACTTCATCCACAGGAATTTCACCTTCCAAGGTCTTAATTTTATGAATTTGTGGTTCATTAGAGTCACGATCTATATGAGTTGCATTAACTTACCTCTCTGACATTTCTCCTTGGAATGTACATTGAATAATTCCACTGCGATACTTGGAATACTTAAAGATGCTTCACCAGCCCTTTCAATTGGAGTGTCTGTGGGGCAGTTGCTAGTTAACCTTTCGTAAAACACCTTGTGCACATCCATTTTTCTTTTGTGTTCAGATTTCTCTTCATAGTTTTTAAGCAAAGGTGAATTGGTTATAATTTGATGTAACGTGAGTTTATGGTACTTTTAATGCATTTCACTTAGAAGTTGTGTGTGTCTAGGGCATGTTTGTGTTGGTTTTATGTGTCTTTTTTGTCATGATTTCAGGATATATACTCAAGCGTGTGGATTTGAGGAGACAACTGAAGGAAGGGCAGAACAAGACATCTACGGAGGAAACCTATGGACCGTAGGTCGAATTACGCCTCGTAGATGATGGTCGTAGAAGGCCAGGCCAGGGATTGCTAAAGATCAGGGAAGTCTTGACTAAGTGTGGAACCACAGTGATGACTTGCGGATCGTAGATTGATCTACGGACCATACTACAGCTCCGTCGAAGTGATCTGAGAGGTGGTTTCAGTACCTGATGCCGAAAAATTCAAAGTGTGGAGCAACAAAGCACAGTTACGGACCGTCACCTGACTTACGGTCTATACTGCTAGGTCGTAGAAGTCGACAAAGATCCTGAAGATTTTGAAGGTTGAAAATTTCTAAGTCATGAGGCACGTAAAGGACCAATGAACTGTAGATTGACTTACGGACCATAGGTCAGCCTCGTAGAATGAAGACGTGTCCTGCAGTTTTATTTCCTTATTTCAATTACTTTTTATTTCAAACTTAGTTTTCTATAAATAGGGGATAAAAACCTCATTTTTGGGAGTTAGACATTATTATTCTTGTTTAGTTTATGCTTTGGGAGATTAACTTGCAAACTTTTGGCAATTGTTGATTTCTAAAGTACGTTTTGACGATTTTGGCTTTGCAATTCAAGTTGAGATTCTTGGTTTATTCTTATTGTTACGTAAGTTCATGTGTTTCATCTAAAAATTTGAATTGTGTTCTTGCTAATATGGGTAACTAAATCCACAACTAGGGTTATGGGAACCATGAGCGATCAACAAAGTATGAATAGTAATTAAGCAATTTTTGAATCGTGTTATTGCATGCATTGATAATTTTTTCTGTTTAGAAGTCTTTTTAACTGTGGACAACGTTAGAAATCGCCTTGTTGCTACATTCTGGAACAAGGAGACAGTTAATAAGAAAAGAATTATCAACATAGATTTAGTGTGATACTATCTAATAGTCTAGTGTCGATTGATGCGAGCGTGAAAACTAAGCCATACATCGATGCGATGTCTAATATGAGGTAAAGGTAAGGGTTAGTAAGTTATACACACGTAGCTGGACAAAGATGCGGGGTGAAATATTTAGTTGCCGGACCAAGGATTTAAAGATATCTAAATTATCACTTTGCATGTAATATACTAGAAAAAGATTACTATTGCTAGGATTACCGCGTAATGAACTTGTGGGGAAAACTTATGCCCTAGTTCTTCTCTCAACTTGATAAAAACTAAAGTTTGAATCTTTCTCACTAATTACTTACATAATTTTGCGAATTTGTTACATAATTCCTCCCCCTTTAATTACTTATTTCCAGAAATACATTTACTAAACAAATATAATTGTTAGTTAAATTTAAGTCTAAACCATTTTTCTTGTGGGATATACCCCAACCTACAAGTTGGGTTATTTACTTGATAATGATCGCTTATGCTTCTTTAGGGAGGTGTAATTGAAGCGTATCAAATTTAGCACCGATGCCGGAGAAATTGGCTTTTAGATTTAGTTTAACGACATCATTGAACTTTAGTCAACTATTTCCTAATTTTACTTTTTTTTGCCTCTCTCAGGTTCAAACTCTAGTGTATGCCAAGTACATGAAGTCAAGGATAATAACTCACTCCCTACGATCAAGAACTCAACCGAACACTACGGAGAACGAATAATTAGGGAGTACATGTTAGCCCTATAAGAGGAGAACTAGAATATGGTGTCGGGATGCAACCTCTGAGGGTGGTTAATGAAAATAATCAGACTTTAGCTGAAAACAACTGGGAGATGGACTGAGGATGGAGGAGCCACGAGCGCCACAACCCCAAAACAACTATAGGGTTAACTATAACATTGTTAAGTCTGATGGATTGCTTGTATTAACCCCTCTACCACTGGGTCACACCATTGTGGTAACTAGTAGGTTCATGCAGATGCTCATGGAAAGAGGCTTATTTGTAGGTTGGCATCGGCTAACCCTCATGCTCATATAGCCAAACTTAGGATGGTTTGCAAAAGTAGTGTAGGACGACCGGATTGGTACATGGATGTTATCGGGCTGCGAGTGTTCCCTCTATAGTTGACCGGTGATGCAAAAGTTTGATTTAATGAACTCCCTTACAACTCTATCTATACATTGGACCAATTGACTGAAACATTCTTAGATAAATTCTTTCCAGTGTCCAAGAAGCTGAACAAGAAGGATAAGCTTAACAACTTCGTGGCACTACCTAGAGAGTCCGTGAGTAGTTCTTGGGATCGGTTAACCACTTTCATCAGAAGTGTTCCGAGTCACCGCATTGATGATGATTTGTAAAGGAGTACTTCTCCCGATGGAAGGATGACAACAGTAAGGCGGTTCTTGACAATATTAATGGGGATTCTTATGGAGATTGCACCTTTAGGCAAATTATGGAAAAATTGGAGAAGATCTCTCAGAACAACAAAGCTTGGAGAACTAGATATTGACAAAAACACATTTACAGTCCAAGCCATAGGCAACCAATCCGCAGATGATATGTGTGAGGAGATGGAATAAATGAAAATGAAATTAGGGTTGGTATTGAAGCATGTGAGAGGAGGTGCTGAGAAGGTAAATGCTGTGAATTATTTTACTAGAACTCCACCACCGGCTGAGGAGTATTACTATGAGAAAGATGCGTATGCGATGAATGATCAGACGTGGAGTTTCTGACCAAACGCCCAATGTTCCAACATGGATAATTGGCACAAAGGTCAAGGAAATCAAGGTCAGAACTATGACAATTACAATAGAGAGGTTCAGTATGTACGAGATGGGAGCTACAATAGTGACAACAATTACCACAAGAAAAACTATGCCAGCAGAAACGATCGGGTTGGGCCTTATGTTCCTCTTCAAAATCGGGAATATGGTCCTAGGGAAGCTAGAGGTAATATGTCAGCTATTTAGGATATGATATAGAAGATGATGAGAAGGTTGGATGCGACTAATGAGAATGTTAAGGAGATACGATATCACTTGTTTAGTATTGGTCAAAAAGTTGACGCCCATGCAGTTCCATAGAGCATCTTGAGCAGCAGATGACACAGTTGTCCACCACATTGAACTCACGCCAACCTGACACTCTTCCAAGCAACACTATCAAGAATCCAAAAAATAATGGACATTGTATGGTAGTAACTACTCGCTGGGGTAAGGAAACTATGGTCTACCAATGCCGTCTAAGGTGGAAGTTTATACTAGTAGAGAAGATGATGTGGTTGAGAAGGGGGTTGGGAGATTCCGAGAATGCGACAGGGTTATGGTAACAAAGAAAGTACTTACATACCTAGACCTCCCCATCCTTTTCCACATAGATTAGCAAAGAATACCGAAAAGGGAAAATACCACAAGTTCATCAGTATGTTAAAGAAACTTTCCATCAATGTTCGTTGATAGAAGCTTAAGAGCAAGTGCCTGGGTATGCTAAGTTTATGGAAGACATAGTGACAAAGAAAATATCTTTGAGTTTTGAAGATGATGATAATTTGCAACATTGCATCTCTATTGCTACAACATCCCTTGGGAAGAAAAAGGAAAACCCGGTCCTTTCACTATCCCTTGTATTATTAGGTTATTGCACTTTGCCAAGGCATTATGTGATCTTGGTGCTAGCATTAACCTCATGCCATTGTCCATTTATAAGATGTTGGGATTGGATGATCCAAAAAAAACTACGATGCGGTTTCTCATGGCTGATCGAACAATGAAGAGGCTTATTGGAGTACTCCACGATGTGCGAGTAAAAGTGGATTCATTCATCTTTCCAGCTGATTTTGTTATTCTTGATTGTGAGATGGACTTTGAGGTTCCCTGTATTCCAGGGAGACCATTCCTTGACTAGAGTCGTGCATTGGTTGATATGGAAAAAGGATAGATGAAGTTCAAACTTAACAATGAAGAAGCAACTTTTGACATTTTTAGGTCCATGAAGCATAGTGGGGAGCACCAATCGGTATCTGCCCTAACTTACAGAGTTGAGAGTGGGTTTCAAGTGCAAATCGAGGAGAGACTAGGTGTTGAGGCATAGCAGTAGTCAAGATGAAATTCGAGAGGGATTTCATCGAAGAGTATGATGACTTTGTGGCCTCACTTGATAGGTACAAATATCGTTCAAAACCTAAGAAACTGGAGTTAGACATAAATAATCGTGAGTCCCCACCCAAGAGACCGTTTGTGGAAGAGACACCTAAATTGGAGATCAAGTCTCTACCTTCACATTTAAAGTATGAGTTATTGGGTAAGGATGACACTCCCAGTAATTATTGCGGCAGATCATAATGGGCGACAAGCAGAGTGTGTGGTATTAGTGTTAAAGAGGTTCAAGCGTGCTATTTGGTGGACTATTGCATACATTATTGGAATCTCTCCTATTTTTTTTCTCAAAACATCGAACTCATGTCGGACCATTAGCCTAGTATTGAGCGTACGAGGAGATTGAATCCACCTAGCAAGCAATAGTAAAGAAGAAGATCATCCAGTGGCTGGATGCTGGATTTATATATCCCATTGCAGATAGTAGTTGGGTATGCATTGTTCAGTGTGTGCCTAAAAAGGATGGTATTACTATGGTTCCCAAATAAAGAAACGAGTTTGTCCCTATACGGCTGGTGACCGTATGAAGAGTTTTCATAGACTACCGAATGTTAAATGCTTGAACAGAGAAGGACCATTTTGCAATGCCCTTCATGGATAAGATTTTGGATAGACTTGCAGGAAAGGGATGTTACTGCTTCCTTGATGGGTATTCTAGCTACATTCAAATCTCTATAGCCCAAAAAGACCAATACAAAACCACGTTCACTTGCCCTAAAGGGACCTTCGCTTTAAAACGCATTCCATTTGGGTTGTGCAATGCTCCGACAACTTTACAGCGTTGTATGAAGTAGATTTTCTCCGACATGGTTGAGGACACTATTGAGGTGTTCATGGATGATTTCTCGGTGGTTGGTGACTCTTTTTATAGATTTTTGGATAATTTGGTTGAGGTAGTGAAAAGGAGTGAAGATTGTACCTTGTTGTTAAATTGGGAGAAGTGTCACTTTTTGGTGAAAGAAGGTATAGTGTTGGGAAATCAAGAAGGTATAGTGTTGGGAAATCGAATCTACGATAAATGGATTGAGGTGGATAAACCTAAAGTTTAGGTAATATAAATGCTTCCCCAACCTATCTCCATTAAAGGTGTGAACAGTTTTCTTGGGCATGCGGGCTTCTAAAAGAGGTTCATAAAAGATTTCACAAGAATTGCACATCCATTATTTGGAGAGTTAAGAAGAAGGTTGTCACTGCTCCCATCATTATTTCTCCAGATTGGAGGGAACCTTTTGAGGTCATGTGTGATGCAAGTGGGGTGGCGCTTGGCGTGGTATTGAGACAATGGCGTGAGAAGATACTTCACCCTATTTACTATGCAAGCAAGGCTCTAAACGCAGACCTAAAGAATTACACTGCTAAAGAGCAAGATCTTCTTGCATTGGTGTTTGCATTCAAGAAATTTTGATCTTATTTTCTTGGGACTGTGGTCATAATGCATATGGACCATTTGGCATTGAGGTATTTGATAACCAAGAAGGATGTAAAACCGCAACTCATTAGGTTGGTGTTGTTTAAAAAATTTGAATTTATGGTGAAACAACGCAAGGGGATAGAGAACGAAGTTGTTGATCACTTGTCTAGATTGGAGGATGAATCCTTTCTAGAGATTGGTGATAAGGGTGAGATTAATGATATGTTCCCAGATGAAGAGGTATTGGTTGCTTCCAATGATCTCATTCCTTTGTTTGACGACTTTGCTAATTATTTGGCAAGCGATTTGGTACCCCCGGATTTGTTGTCTCACCAACATAAGAATTTTATGCATAATGTGAAAAAGTTTTTTTGGGATGAGCCATACTTGTATCATAGTCGTGCTGATGGGATTATTTATCATTGTGTGCCGGAGGTTGAGATGTTGAGTGTTCTTGAGGCGTGTCATTCATCGCCTGTTGGTGGGCATGATAGTCGTATCCGTACTGCACACAAGATTTTGCATTGTGGATACTATTGGCTGACCATCCACCAATATGTTCATGACTTTGCCAAGTCTTGTGATCGTTGTTAAAGAGATGGAGGGATTTCAAAAAGGCAAGAGCTTCCTATGAACCCAATCATGGTAATTGAGTTATTTGATGTATGGGTCATTGATTTTATGGGTCCATTTGTGAGTTCATATGGGATGGAGTATATTCTTGTTGCAGTTGATTATGGATCAAAATGGGTGGAAGAAATTGCGCTCCCAAACAATGAAGGAAAGAGTGTCATCGCATTCCTGAAGAAGAATATGTTCTCTTGATTTTGTACCCCAAGGGAGATATCAGTTATGGAAGTTCCCACTTTTTCCATAAGTTATTTAAAACACTGCTTGAGAAATATGGTGTCCAACGTAGCCACTCCTGACCATCTACAAACTAGTGGACAAATTGAAGTGTCCAATAGAGAGATAAAGCAAATCTTGGCGAAGACTAAATAGTAATAGAACGGATTGGTCAAGGAATCTTGATGATGCTCTTTGTCCTACCTCACTGCATACAAGACTCCCATAGGTATATCTCCATATCCAATCGTATATGGGAAGTCTTGCCATTTGTTGGTAGAGATAGAGCATAAGGCTATGTGAGCAATGAAGAAGCTAAGCTTAGATTGGGGCGCCACATCAACTCAAAGTGTGAATAACTTGAATTTGCTCGATGAGTTTCGCCTAAAAGCCTAATAAAGTGCATTCTTTTATAAAGAAAAGATGAAGAAGTGCCACGATCAAAGGATTGAAAAGTGGTATTTTGTTGTTGGAGATCTTGTGTTTCTATTCAACTCTAGGTTGCACTTATTTCTTGGAAGCTCAAGTCCAAATGGACCGGGCCATTTCTACTCAAGCAAGTGTTCCCACATGGTGCGGTATAGCTCTAAAATAGTGAAGGAACAAGGTTCAATGTGAATGGGTAGAGGATCAAGCTTTATATGGGGAAAGCGTAAATTGTGCAAGAAGTGATTGAAGCCTACTACCTTGATGAAGTCATAGTAATCAAGAGGAATCCGTCATGCCGCGACGTTCAATCAAGATCTACTTGGTAGGCAACCCAAGGTGTAAAATCTAGCCAACAATAGGTTTAAGATTTTCATTCAGTAGTTTTCTTTGTTTATTTGATTCTTTGTACCAAAGTAATTAGGAGTTAATTTTTATTTTAGTGTTGGCTAGATATAGCATAGGGTCTGTTTCTAGAATGTATCCAGACAAAACAAAAAGAATGACCTAATGGTTGCTATATGTGTAGGTGTAAAAGGCAAAATCTGCAAAAAAGGTCTGGTGCAAACTACAGAGGTCTACGGACACCATCGACGATCTGTAAGTCATTCCACGGACCGTAAATGGTGCCCGTAGATCCTAGGTAAGTTCTCCATTTTCTTTAAGTGTCAATGTTATCGACAGTCCTGACCTTCAAACCCTAGATCGACCTACGGACCGTAAGTGGGGTCTCATAGGTCCAAACCCTAGCTTGACCGACCCGAACAAGATTGCTTATTACTTAAAACCACAAATTTTCAAATAATTTCCCCTTTCTTCCAAGCACCCTCAAACCGAAAATCACTCCCTAATTTCCACATATCACTCCCAAATTTCCACATATCACTCCCTCCCATCACCAAACTTTATCCATTACAATCAAATCATCTTCCCTATTCCCCAAAACATCAATTCCGAAGTACTCCGCTATTCGGGCACAGTGCAAATAGGTGAAATTTTTGTTGGTGATCATTGGAGTCCTAGTGTCGTCTCACAATCACACCACTCCTCGTTGCTTGTAAGATAATTGGCTTTCCCCTCACTTTGAATTTTGGTTCATAGCTTGATTTTTGTAGTTCGGGAGTGGGTCTTGACCTTGGGTAGTTGATCATCCATGAATGCATGCTAAGTATACACCATAAACAACCGAGGGACGATGGTACGTGATTGTGTATAATCATACCGTAAAACCAATGAATTTAACCGGTCTACATATAAGTTTTGACTTAGGGTACCATATTGTGCTTTGAAATGATGATAAAACTGAGTAATTGGAATCCTTAGGATGATGAACTAACATGATTGAATGTTGATATGCATGAGTAGACTAGGATGCTATTGTAATTTACCTAATAAGGGGTCTAAGTAAGACACATCTAAGACCTGGCACAAACCCCATCTACGAGACCCCATCTACGGACCGTGAGTCAAGTTACTGATCGTAGATCAGGTCGTAAGTGGATGTACTAGCAAAGTTCCTTAAGTGTGAGACTATAGACGTGGACTATGGTCCGTAGTTTAATCTATGGATCATTCTTTGTATCCATAGTTTCCATCAGAGACCAAGTATTTTGGTACCTCTGACCTTCGAGGGGTTCTACGGACCTTAAGTCTTATTACAGACTATAGGTCCCCACTGTAGAGGGATGCTATAACATGCTGCCTTAATTCTTATCTTTTTCGTTTTTAGTTCTAAAATTATTTTGGGTGTATTCTAGGTTTCTTTGGACTAACTACTACTCTCTAGGTACGATGGCACCAAAAAAGGCACGAGTAACAAAGAGGAGGTTCAAGTCAACTAGACCTTCCTGAAATTTGGTTTTTGATGACTCAGAGGGTGACGAAGAGACCGAGTACATTCCCACCACCTCACGGACCCCAATCACAGTAGCTCGGGCTAATCAGAATCAACCCAAGAAGGTGAAAATTGACGTAGTCACTGCCTCCCTGTTTGATGAGGAGGATACATTGATTGGGTCACCGAAAAAGTATGTTTCTGGTTCTTCCACACATTCTGATGTCGAGTCAGCATTGGAATCCGCTACTGGTTCCACTGCCCAGAATTAAGATTCGTCATCTGATGAGGCACTAGCTCTGAAGAAGTTCAAATCCCTCGGAACGATCAACTGGATTTGGTAGCCGAGAAACCTAACCACCGGTGCATAGAGGGGCAATGGAAAATCTACCTGGATGCCAAAATGATGAATGCTAAGGAGAAAATGGCCCGCACAATTATAGAAGAGCGCAGTGTTCTTATAGGGAGCCTACATATGGTGCAAGATATCAACCGATTATTTCAATGACACAAATATGAGTTGATGGCTCATGATTCTAGTACATATAGCGAGGAGATTGTATGTGAGTTCTATGATTCCTATGTGTCTACTCTCACAGGGTCTATTCACAAGAAGGCTAAGCCCACAACACAGGATCCCCTCATCTCCACCATGGTATGAGGTGTCGCGTTGAACATCTCTTCTACCACCATCATTCGATTCATATACGAACCTAACCCTCACCACACTTGGGCATGCAACACGGCTAACTTCGATTATAGGTGGGACATCGTGCAAATTGGACCCTTTGCACGGAATGAAGAATAATGGGAGGCTGTTATACTATGATTGGCAAGGCATATGGACCTGGATGGTGAGAGAGCTGAGTGGGTTACCTCACCCAAAGAGGGCATTTGGAAGGCCACCCTCATTTTGGTGGACAAGTTCTTCTGGGTCTTGGTACGGAATAACATGTCACCAACTCAGGCCGACAACCTTGTCAATTAGGATAGAGAAGTCATGGTAGTTGCATTGGTAGTAGGGATTGAGATAGATTTCCCCCGCTTGCTATTGGCGGAGATATATGAGTGGGAGTTCAAGACCACTACTACTTACCCATTCGCTTGTATGATGTTTCAGATTTCCAGTGATGCTGGAGTGCCTATCTGGCACTATGACAAATTGGTGCATGCCACTGGGACACTGGATATAAGGCTGATAATGATGAGGCTAATTCTGCAGCCCCACATAGAGGGTCCCAGTTGACGTGCCTTTGAGCATTTATCTTGTAAATGTGGTCGAGCAGATGCAGGGATATCGACCTGTAGCCCATACTGAGGATGCATCGACTTCCTCCTTACAGGCATCTAGCTAGGCTCCTAGCTCATCTAGTTCCACTCATTCTTCCAAAACCACTATGTTACCACTGGATGACTCCAGAAATTAGAGGCTCAGATGGCCACCCTATTACACCATATCGAGCTTTGGATGCGGAAGTTGTTTGCTGAGTCCGAACAGAGAGTTGAGAAGAGTATAGAGGGTGGTCATATACCAAAAGGTCCAAGCGGTTCATAAGCGACTTGATGCTTTTTAGTTGAGAGTTTTAGAGAGGCCGGACCCACCATTGATATGTCCTCATTCCATGCCGATCTAGCTAGTCTCCGGGCTGATGTTGATGCAATCCTTGCTACGCTAGATGTTGAGCCACAGGCTGCACCCTCTGCACTTAGCAATGATTTAGTCCTTGGTGTGCTATTTATTGGAGATGATGTGGAGGAGCAGCCCGAGCCCACACGTGCCCAAGGAAAAAGGAACAAATCTTTTAAAAAATCTAAAAGCATTGAGATGGAGAGGGCCGACAAGAAACAATGCAGGCTATAAAAGAACACAGAGAAGGACTCCATCATTGATGAGAAATTGAGAAAGCAGAGGGTTCATGAGATAATAGCTGGGGCATCGAGTTTTGTGCCCGTTACTGAGGTTATGCCTACTAGGGTGGAGGTTGTGCGCACTTCTGAGGGTAAGGTGAGATTAGTAGACAACACTACTGAGGGTGTTGTGATGGTTTATGTGGGCACTACTGAGGGTGGCCCCACTGTTAAAGCAGAGTTCGGGAAACTGGATTCACCCATTTGTTGATGATTCTTTGACGCTAAGCGCCACAAGTTTTCTTCACCCAAATCCGTTACTTTTATCGTTTTTGTGTGCATTGGGGAAAATTTCACCTATTTATGTTGAGGATGGGGTAGATTGATTTTGAGTGATAAGGGTGAATTCTGAGTAACTCAACTCACAGTCCTCTCTTAGGGTTTTCTTTGTTCTGTTCTTTTGCCCAAAGAGATTGCTTAATTTTCTATTGAATCGACATGTTTTAGGGATTGTATGTGTAGAAAAATAACAAAGACTGAAGCATGATGACAAAGTATTTTTGAAAAATGATACCCGTCAAAAATTTTGAAAATATATGCTAAAAGTTGTAGACTAGAATAAGTTGAAGGTGTTGGCTCTGAGCGTGACATGATAATGAACCGACTTGATCTCATGACTTAGATAGAACTTGAACTGGTAAAATTATAATCTGAGAATTGTTGATGATTCAAGCAGTGTTGTGACAATCTAGAACTTGTGTGAGAGAAACTGAACAAAATTGATAATAGTGAAGGAAAAAGCAAATGCAAGGAAAAGAAGAAAAGAGAAAAATAAAGAGCTAAAAAGTTTAAAAGTCACATCCATGGTTGGAAAGAATCAAGGGAGAGAAAAGAAAAGGGTAGGATGTTAAAAAAAGGGTCAAAGAGAGGTATAAAAGCCTAATGTACTGTAAAGGAGATAAGAAAATTACTGAAAGTACCCAAAATTTCCACACCTGAAAATGAGCCTACTTACAAGTCAAAAAAAGTCCTATAGTGATGCTAGAATCTTGTTTGAATCTGTGATATTGATCACTAACTATGACATGAACTTACTTATGAGTGTGTGTTGAATGAATACTTGTACTCACAATCATTTGTATTGTGTGAAAAGGGGGATTTCATTGAAATAAGGGCACTAGTGACATTATTGGAAAGTTGGTACCGTGGGGATAGTGAAACACTGGATGTTGTGTGTTGATTGGTCTATCATTGTCATGTTTTGATCCGCACAAATTATCTTATTGAGTCTAGGAGAAAACAATTTTCACCCTAAAAGGAGAGTTGAGATAAAAAGTCATGTGATTGCTTGTGCTTGAATTGCTTGCTTCTATACAAGTGTCGTTTAGAGTCGTAGTGCTTGAGGACAAACATCGATTTTAAGTTGAGGGTGTTGATGTACCATGATTTTACGGTACTTTAATGCATTTCACTTAGAATTTGTGTGTGTCTAGGGCATGTTTGTGTTGGTTTAATGTGTTTTTTGTCATGATTTCAGGACATAAACTCAGGCGTGGGGATTCGAGGAGACATTTGAAGGAAGTGATCTGAGAGTTGTTTTCAGTACCTGTTGCTGAAAAAATATGTGTGGAGAAACAGAGTTGAGTTACGGACCGTCTTCTGACTTACGATTCGTACTGCAAGATCATAGAAGTCGACAAAGATCCTGAAGATTTTAAAGGTTCAAAATTTCCTAAGTCCTGAGCTTTAAAGGTGTTTAGTTGTTTAAATAATTTCAAATAAATAATGTGGTTTAGTCGTTTGAATTAAGTCAAAACTAGTTAGAGTTAAAGTAGTTTAGTCGTTTAAAAAAGTTCAAAATAAATAATGTGGTTTAGTTGGTGGATTTAATTGTTGGAATTAAGTTAAAACTAGTTGTCAAGGTTGTTTAAATAAGTTCAAATAAATAATGTGGTTTAGTTGGCGGATTTAGTTGTTGAAATTAAGTAAAAACTATTTAGAGTTAAAAATTTGTTTACTTGAAATAAGTTCCAATATGTAGTTATTGGAAAAATCACGTTTGATTGGGCAGATTTAGATGAATTGAGGAAGATTATCCCTCAACAATGCGAGGTGAAAGGAGTTGTCATATTGGACTATTTCGTTGTAAACATATTTTGATTCGGTTATCCAAAGAAAAATACTTTGTTAATCTAATTTCGAAAGGTGCTTTTTATCTCACATGTAAAGATGGGTATTCCTATCTCATGTGTACGCTTATCTATAATTGGAAATTCAAAGTCAACGAGGAAACATCTATGGCCATGGCATGGTTTTCTTTTCCACATATTCTTCCTATTCTTTGTTAAAGAGTGTCTGTTCTCTTTAGCATCAGTTGTTGAAAAACCTACTCAATTGGACCAAGCTACCATTAATAAGACAAGGCCGAGTTGTGCGCGGGTGAAGGTGCTAGTTGATCTAAAAGGAATTTTTCATAAATCAATGCATATCAACATTGAAGATGAAGATACTAGAGAAATAAGGACTAATGTAGTCGACATTCATTATGATTATCTACCCAAGTGTTGTGGTGAATGTAAAATGCAAGCTCATGACAAGAACAATTGTGGGGTGATTAATCAAGTAAATAGCATAGAAAAGTCACTAGAACCGGACCACACACAAGTAACACAAAGCAACTAGTTATACTATTCGGAAAGGAAAAGCTAGGGTCCTTTCACGTGGCAAAACGGTGGGGGATCCAGCGAATTGGAATGTTGTGCAAGACAATCACAAATTCGTCAACAAGAACAACACACTTCCCATAATGTGGAGAACACATTTCAAGCACTTAATCAAGAAGAGGAGATACAAACAGTGCAAAGCAATGATAAAGTACAAAAGACGACTTCAAAAGAGTGGGTTACAAAATCCTTTGGTGCAATGTTACCAACTCATGGGACCGACCAATCAGCAAGCCCTGCAAACCAAATGTTTTAGAGAAAAATCAAGATGCACAAAACAAAGGAAAAGAAGGGGAGGACAAAGAAGTATCTGGTGGGGGAAAATCTGGCCGAGATGATAGTCAGAAAGACGTCATAAATGGTGCTACGAGGAGTACAAAGTTTCACCTGTAACTGTTTGGAGACATCTCTCTCAAAAAACAACAAGGTTTAGATAATATACAAGAATTAGTAGAGAGTGGTGAGGCACCAGACAAAGAAAAACCCGAGAATCATTCTTTTACTAATTTAATATTGGAGATTAGTCATGACAAAGACAAATCCAATGGAGAAAGTAAGCGTGTAGATGATAATAATGATGAGAAAGAATTCAACTTGAACAACAAACGCAATACACCAATGTATCTCCTTATTCAGAGGTACGAAGGCAGAAAAGTGAGTATGAACAACACAACAATAGTAAAGCTATAATTCAAACGTATACTGTTAAAATACATGAATTTGTTATCTTCTATCCTAGTTCATAGGAGCTTGTTGGCGGTAGGTTTCTATTCATAGGTATAGTTGTGATTCTAGAATTTGATTAGGAGTGAGTAACTTAGTAGGATATTTTATCTTTAACTGTTTAACAATTATTAAGCTACCAGTTACGTTGGTTCCAATTTTTCTGCACTTAGTCATTGTAACTCACTTGTATAAATAGAGCTTGCAGCAGTACAATAAAGACACACTTGCTTGATACATTTTTTTAATTATTCTCTGTCTCTTTACTGAATACTTTATAATATTTGGCATCACAGCTGGAAAGAGAGTTTCTGATATCGAGTGTAGGTGTTGGTACTGCATATTGAGAGTTTTTTCTTACAGAACTATTGCAGTAGCAAAATAGCTATGGCCTCTGAAAATTTTGTTTAGCCTGCTATTCCACGCTTTGATTGTCATTACGACCATTGGAGAATTCTTATGGAGAATTTCCTTAGGTCCAAGGAATTCTGGACAGTTGTCAGTACTGGCGTGCAAGAGCCAGCGGCTGGCACCGCCTTGGCGGACGTACAAAAGGCGGAGTTGGAAAGTTTAAGGTTGAAAGATTTTTTAAGGCAAAGAATTATATTTTCCAAGCTATTGATCGCTCAATATTGGAAACTATTATTTGCAAAGATACTTCTAAAAAAATATAGGATTCCATGAAGAAGAAGTATGAAGGAACGACAAAGGCAAAAAGAGCATTATTGCAAACACTTCGTGCTGATTTTGAGACATTACAAATGAAGATGGGAGAATCAATTTCAGATTATTTCTCAAGGACTATGACAATAGCAAATAAGATGCGGATTCATGGTGAAGAGATAGACAATGTCACCATTATTGAAAAGATTCTTCGCTCCATGACATCAAAATTCAACTATGTTGTTTCTTCAATTGAGGAATCAAAATATACTATTGAACTTTCAATTGATGAATTGCAGAGCTCACTATTAATTCATGAGCATAAAATGAATTAAATAATATAGCGAGGAACAAGCTCTTGAAGTCTCATCTAACTAAAATCTTCAAAAGGTGGTGGTCGTGGAAGAGGTAGAGGGAGAGGAAACAATTCTGCCTCGCACCAGAAATTTGAAGAAAATTCTTCAAATTCTCAAGGAATTGGAAGAAGCTTTGACAACAACAATAATTCAGGTGATCATAACCCGAAGTCAATTGACAAGTCAAAGATTGAATGCTATAGATGTTACAGGTATGACCATTATAAATTAGAATGTTGAACTAACTTGAATAGAGATGGTGGATGGCAGTCTAATTTTGCAGAAAAGGAAGAAGAAATCTCTCTGTTTATGTACTATCAAGAGAAAGAACAAGTGACGAAGGAAATGTAGCAGAATATATGGAACATAGACACGGGTTGTAGTAATCATATGTGCGGAAAAAAGTCAGATTTCTCCATATTAGATGAGTCATATCGAGATTCTGTGAAGTTCAGAAATGATGCAAAAGTTGCTGTCACCAATGCAACTCATTATTCAGAGGTGGGTCCCTAGATTTCGTTAGATTCTTTATTTCCTTCATTATGGTTAGACTTGGGGTTCCTAGAACTTCAAATTATTGCTTTGATTTATCTGTTAGACTAATCTAAATCATAATATTACATTTTCCGAACTATGGTTTCTTTAAATTCAGAACCCTAGTTGTGAGAATTCATTTTGTTCATGAATTACACTTGCTAGGCCGTTTTATACATATATACATGCATCAATTTACAAAATTTTCATTATTAGTACTTAATATTGCATTTTTAGTTAGCACGTCAAAATCTTGAGCTATTTAGTTTATATTTAGTAACGTTGTATCATTTACATTCTAATTAGAAGTAGGCTTAATACCGAGTGGACTAGGGTCAGTCACCCTCGTAGACCATAGTCCCCGAATTACGTGCCCCCGTAGATTAAGTTTCCTATGTGGGCATCATATTTAGTTATCACGTCAGTCATGCCTTTAGATCCATGTCAAGGCATATTGGGTCCTCTTGATAGGGTGTATACATACGACTCCACGTTTAACTCATGTGATTTTATTTTAGTTATTAGTAGCTCCCACAGTCAAATTCTAGTGCATTGAGCATGTTTCCAGTTATATCTCAGTATTCAATTTCAACATGTTATGTACTTGGTCATTACATTAAGTTTAGTTCATTTTTGGTATGTTCAGTATATTCATCATGTACATCTTATATCCTTCCTCAGCATGCTTTATGTTAGTTATGTATATCTTGTTCAGCTTTATCCTATCTTGCATGATCAATACCTTTCAAGTACTGAAACATACTCTGCGTTACACCTTCTCGTGATGCAGGTTCAGGTCCTCAACATTCAGATCACACATAGAGTGGTTCCCGATCTCCTGTCCAGCAATATCAGTGGTGAGTTCTCATTCTTCGAGGATGATAAACATGTTTTCTTTAATTTTCAGTCTTCCTGGTTTCCATCTTTCCAGAGTTATTTGGGGACACTTCCCAACATCTCTAGTCAGTCAGAGGCTTTTATTTGGACATAGATAAAATCTGTTCTAGTATTTTGAGTTATAATCTAGTGTTGTAAACTCCTATTCGGTATGTTATTCAAAAAACATTGGGTATTCCCCGTCATTTTTGTTAATTATGGTTTTAAGCTTCTATATAGTATTTCTCATTTCAATAAATCTTTAAGTATGCTTAAAATATATGAGTACATGGTTAGCTTGGGGTTACTCATGATCCTAGGTCCCGTGTTACGTCAAAGGGTAGCCTTGGGGCATTACACTCATGTATTCGTGCTTTAGAGTGCGGAATTCCTTACCATTACCTCTCTTAACTCACTCAGATTTAACAACATGCATAACCTCACACACCTTCAATAACTCTTCCACAAAGTTCTCTATATACTAAGTGACACTTGAACCGGTCAAGTATAGATAATTCATCCTTAAAAACTCATATATACTGGATATATCAGCCACATTCAATCGATCCCCACTCTACTGACCAACTTGGTCCACCACTTGACTCAACATATAAACGACATCCCAAAACTCAGCATTCGTGACCTCTCCTTGGGGTTGCAATTCTAGTGCATTAGGTGTCAGTTGATCCATATGATTAACATTCCTTCTAAGATGAGAACCTCGTACAAATCTTCGTGGAGGCATGATATACGCGCAAGAACGAATTAGAAAGAAACTCTATACAGTTGAACTCTATCACACGAAACAAGTATGAAAGAAGTTAGATAGTTATTAAATATCGCAGCCTCCTAATTATAAATTCGACGCGCTTCACACCTATAAATATTACTCTACAAACATGGAATCATAGATACCCTAAGACTCTTGAACTCTCTGCTCTGACACCATGTTTGTCATACCCAAAACCTACACCCTAGACCTGGCCAACACTTGACAACCATCACTAACCCCAAGAAAACCCTTGGGCAAGCTCACCTCTTAGAGGAAGACTTACTCAACATAGAATAACTAAAAAGATAAACTTTAACTCAAATGTCTCAAAGATAAACTCAGAATATTTATAAATAAAACATTCAAAAACTGGACTCAAGGGAAAGTCAAGTCTAGAACATAAAAAGTGAAATGAACAAGACCCACAAACTACTACTTTCTATCTATCTATCAAGCATCTACTAACTGAGATGGATATCGGGAAAAAGACCCACGTCATCCTAATAAAAAAATGAAATTATGAAACATAAATGAGGGATCCTTCTAAAGTAAGGAGGCTTACCAAACAACTCTGAAACTCAACTAGATCAATGAAGTGCTTGTTGACGATCCTCGTTACCTGTATCTGAATCATGAAAGATACAGGCGAAATGACGTCAGTACATAAAATGTACGAGTATGCAAGGGAAAATCTAAAACATAACATAAGCTTAAACTGGATATGAAGAAACAACTTACATCGTCTAAACTCAACTCCAACTCAACCTCAACTCAATCTCAAGTCACTTAAATATAAAAGTAATAACAATAATGTGATATAAATAAAATGTTTTAATTTAGTAGATAAAAACTCAATGTATTGGAAAATTTAATATAATTATATTTGTATGTAAAAATACAAAATCAACTCAGTTTGGGAGATACTCTAACCGACAACCATTACTATGAGATATCTGATGATACAACGTGTCGCCACGCTACAAGAACTCTCCTATACCTTTTTAAGGTATATAAATCTTCAACTAAGTTGATACACTAATTCTTTAAAATAAATAAGGAATCATCTAAAAAGTATGACCTTTTCTACCCACCTTGTCTACATGATTTATGGGGGCGGTGAGTTGTTTGAACTCTCCCCCATAACGATTATCAATACTACTCCCCAAATATAACTTATCTCACATGTTTAAAAAAAATATTTCCTCTTCCTCAATTTTGATATTATTACTCAAAATGTTTCTGATAAAATAGATAGTACTCAAAACTCCTCATAAACACTTTTGGAAATCGGTGTTTTCTCTATTCTTAAATGTAAAAACATTTATTCTTAGGAATACTTAGTTCTCATATATTCATTTTAAAAAATTAAAATCAACTTTATTCTTTCTCAACTCAAGTACTCAAGTCTTAAAACAAGTTTAAAGGATTGTAAAAGACTTGTCAGAAGGACTCGAAAGACTCTCTCAAACTTGACTCTTAACTCTATCTTGAATTTGAATTATGAATTCAAGAATTATGATTTATGATATAAAGGATCTCGTGATTATTAAATGTGTTTTAGATATTAAATCATAAGAAAAAACAAAACAAAACATTGTCGATGCAAAGGGTACAACGCGCATATGAATTAAAACATTTGGTCGCGAAATAATTTTTGAAACAGTGGGGAGCATCTCTGCGAGGCAGAGCTAGCACCTATTGTCTACCCTATCTTTTCTTCCTCTCCCAAACTCGATTAAACTCATATCCACTGAAATTCTAAGATAAAAACTCTCAAATTCTTATAACATAGAACAATTAAGCGAAAGCCAACAAAGAACTATTAATTAACTCACATATTAACAAGATTCTCGCCTCAAAAACTCAACCAACATCAAAATTCAAGAATGGAGAGCAACACATCAAAAACACTCATCAAGAACTTCATTCATCATTTATTTTTATGGAATAATTCAAATAGCTAAATCATGATTGGATAGAGGGTGAACGAAACCCAACACTATGAAAAATTACATACCTTGATTTGACGAAATTCCTCAACAGATCTCCCAAATTTTAACGAACGCCTTGAACTTTTTATCTTTTCTCCTCTTATTGAACTCCTCTCAAAACCCTAAGCGTAATTTATGATTTGTAAATTAACCCAAATAAGAGTTTACCCCAAAATATTACTAAAAACACTTTGATCTTATTTGAAAAGAAAAAGACCAAACTACCACTCATCAATGCGGGTAACTTTCCTTAAATCAACAACCTAACTTTAAATGGACATATCTTCCTCACCTGAACTCAAAATTAGAAAATGTGTGGCTTTCGAAGAGGATTCAAAGACCTTTCATTTGATACTCATAATGTGCTGAATGTTATGACCATTTAAAGTTGACCAAAAACTCACAACTTAAGCATAATTGTAAAATTTGAGATTTCGCTTTTTACGAATTAGTTTATGAGAGAGTTCCTTAAGAACAGACATTATAATGGTAATGGGCCAAATAGAGTACAATCTTCTTCAGCATCTCCGGTAGACTATGCTGCACTTATAGGAGGTACTTTAGGGACATGCAGAGGAGCAAACCATCTATATGCTATCATCAGGCGCCAAAGTCAAGATAATTCACCTGATGTTGTCACTATTATGACAAAAGGATTTACTTTTGATGTAGATGCATTGTTTAATCAAGGTGTGAGTATATAACTATGGGTTTTGATATTCTTCCCAAGAAACTTTTTGACCCCTTCGGTGTTTCCGCACCTATTTGTGAGTCTGTTCTAGCTGAGAGACATTATCGTGATTGTCCATCTGTATCAATCACAAGGACACCATGACTGACTTAGTAGAGTTAGACATGGAGGACTTTGATGTTATTCTTGGTATGGACTAACATCATGATTTTTATGCCTCAATTGATTATAGAACTTGAGTAGCTAAGTTCCACTTTCCTAATGAGCCACTATAGAGTGGAAGAGTAGTTCAGTAGTGCCTAAGTGTTGATTTATTTTGTATCTTAAGGCCAGAAAGTTAGTATCCAATGAGTGCATCTATCACTTATCCGAGTTAATGAGTCTAGTTTTGAAACTCCACCTATTTACTCATATCCAGTTGTGCGTGAATTTTCAGACGATCTTCTTGGAGTTCCTCCTGAGAGAGAAATAGACTTTCGTATAGATATTCTTTCTGATACTCAACCTCTCTCCATTCCACCATATATAATGGCTCCAGTTGAGTTGAAAGAGTTAAAAAATCAATTGAAATACCATATTGTTAAAGGTTTCATTCAACCCAATGTCGCATCTTGGGGCGCTTCGATCTTATTTGTGAGGAAGAAAGATGATTTTTTAAGATGTGTATTAATTACTGCCAATTGAACAAGGTTACTATAGCGAATTAGTATCCCCTTCCGAGAATTGACAATCTTTTCGATCAACTTCAGGGTGCCATTTGCTTTTCTATGATAGACATCAAATTGGCTATCATCAAGTGAGAGTAAGACAAAGTGACACCCCAAATATAATGTTAGATAATGTTTAGGACTCACTATGGTCATTTTGAGTTTCTAGTTATGTCTTTTGGTTTGGTTCATGCTCCCACAACATTCATGGACCTTATGAACATTGTATTTAAACCATATCTTGATATGTTTGTTATTGTGTTTATTGATGACATTCTGATTTATTCGAGGAATGAGGAGGATCATGCTAGTCATCCGAGAGTAGTTTTCCAAACTGTCAAAGATAGAGAATTGTATGTGAAAGTTTCCAAGTTTGAGCTTTTGCTTGAGTCAGTGGCATTATTAGTCCACATTATTTCTAGTGAAGGGATTCGAGTTGCCAATTAAAAGACTAAAGTAGTGTAGAACTGGCCCAAACCCACATCTCTAACAGATGTAAGAAGTTTCTTGGGAATGGAGGGTTATTATAGAAGTTTTGTAATGGGGTTCTCATGTACTTCCTCCCCATTAACAAAGTTCACTTAGAATACAATAAATTTTCAATAGTTTGAAGCTTTTGATTAAAAATTTTACGAATTGAAAACATTGTTAAATACTGTCCAATGTTGACCTTACTGGAGGGTAGACAAAGGTTTGTTGTGTATTATGATGCGTCCAGAGTTGGACTAGGTTGTGTATTGATGCAGGATGGTAAATTTATAGCTTATTCCTACATGTTTCTTATGATTCAAGAGAAGAATTACCTAACTCATGATCTCGAGTTTGTTGCAGTAGTGTTTACTTTGAAAATATAGCGTCACTATCTCTATGGTGTTCTTGTTGATGTGTTAACCGCTCCCAAGAGTCTTCAGTATGTGTTCAATCATAAATATCTTAATATTATACAAAGGGGATGGTTAGAGTTACTTAAAGATTATGACATGAGTATTCTCTATCACCCAGGTAAGGTTAATGTTGTTCTTCATGTTTTGAGTTGGTTGTCTATGAGTAGTACTACCCATTTTGAGAAAGGCAAGAGAAACTAAGCAAACAAGTGCACAGACTTACACGATTAGGACTATGATTTTTGGATTCCAATAAAGGTGGAGTGGCGGTGATGAATGGAGTTGAATCAACACTAGTATCTGAAGTGAAAGAGAAAAAAGACCAAGACCCTTTTGAATTAAAGGAAAATGTGCATAAGAAAAAAGTGATGACTTTGAACAAGAGGGAGATAGGGTTTTGAGGTATACAGGTAGATTGTATGTAGCAAAGGTGGATGAAATCCAATAGAGGACCAGGGAGGAAGCTCACAGCGCCAGATATTTGATCCATCCTAGTTCCACAAAGATGTACCGTGACTTGAGATAAGTCTATTGGTTAAGTAGTATGAAGAGGTGTATTGTAGAGTTCTTTGCTAAGTGCCCGAATTGCCAAGAAGTAAAGGCAGAAAAACAATGGCCTGATAGTATGACTTAGAACTTAGACCTTCCAGAATGAAAGTCGAAAAGGATTAACATGGATTTCATTATTGGCTTGCTACGATCCCGCATATAAAATAATTCGATTTGGGTTATTGTAGAACAGATGACTAAATCATCCCATTTCTTACCGGTAAAGACTACTTATTAAATGAAAGATTACGTGAGATTGTATATTCAAGAAATAGTCAGACTTCATGGAGTTTCGGTTTCCATCACTTCAGATAGAGTGCACAGTTCACCACATAATTTTTGAAGTCTCTTAAGAAAGGGTTGGGTTTGTGAACCTTAGTACTGCGTTCCATCCGTAAAATCATGATCAAGAAAAGCGTATGATCCAGAACTTTAGAGGATATGTTGAGGGCCCGTGTGATAGATTTCAAGGGTAATTGGGCTGATCACTTACCTCCCGTAGAGTTTACTTAGGACAATAGCAATCACTTTATAGTCTAGATGGCTCCTTGTGAGGCTCTTTAATGAGAGAAGATGTATATCTCCTATTGAATGGTTTGAGGTCGGTGAAGTTTGGTTGAAGAAAGTGAAGCTCATTCAATAAAGGCTGAAACAATACAAAGTCATCAAAAATCTTATAAAGATGTTAGGAGGAGAGACTTGAGTTTGAGGTGGATGATTAGGTTTACTTAAATGTTTCACCCATGAAGGGTTTTATGAGATTTATTAAGAAGGGAAACCTTAGTCCTTGATATATTATTCCTTACATAATATCCAAGAGAATTGAAAATGTAGCTTATGAGTTAGAGTTACCATCAAAGTAAGTAGCGGTCTATCCGGATGTCTATGTTGAAAATTTGTATGGGTGACCATTCATTTACTCTACATAAATAGAGTATTGGTACTAAGGACAAACCTAACAATGAGGTACTGATGCTTCAATATGTGTATCTATTTATATTTCGTGATTAACGACACTAACCTATAATTTGAGTGCCTACTAATCGAAGCTGCTAGTAAAGTAACCCAACTAGGGGTTGGGGTCGTGTCCAAGGATGTGGTAAATAAAGTAGTAGCTACTTAGAATTCCATTCTTAATAGTGAGAGTTTAATACATTTCGAATATTAAAACAAAACAAGTTAAATTGGTGACACCAAAGTTTCAAATATCGAGAAGAGGTTTTCTTACAAGTAGTAAAATAGCAAAAATAGAAACGAAAACAAGCATGAGGGAGAGTTCTTGGGGTGTGACCGAAATATATGTTGACACTAACTAATGGGTGCATGCTTTTGATAGTTAAATTTTAAAGACAATGGTGACTAGCCTAAGCTTTAGGCGAAAGTAAATTCTCTCTCGGGCAACTTACCCCATATAAAATGGGTTTCTCTCGGACACCCACTCGTCTAAACTAACCAGCCTTCACCTTACCCATACCCTGACCTTTCGATATAAGGTTCTTGGATATGGGACTAGGGCTCACCCTCTTGGGCTGAACCTCACGTTGACCCACGCCTTATCCCATCAGTCTAATGGTCTTTGTTTCGTGATCTCCCTCTCGGGCAAGCTGAAAACTCATGGGTGGTTTTGTATTTTCAACTACAAACTCATTAAATTAAACCACAACCACTATGTGAAATCACCATAAAATGCATCTAATCTTATCATCAAGAAAGATCCAACAATAATATCAACACATATTTTCTAAATCACATCCTAAGAATGGGGTTTTTAGCCACACAACAAGCAATAATCAAATATACTTAAAATGTTAAAGGAATCAAATGGGTATAAAAGATTAAACCTTAAAAATGGGAAATGAAGGTAAATGGAGAAGACCCACTTCCAAGATTGGAAGAAGAACTTCTTTCTTCAAACTTCCTCATAACCCTCTCCAAACATGAGAGAAAACTTAAGAACAAAGTTTCTAAAATAAGTGTCGAATGTTTCACTCTATAATTCTCTCCAAAAACACTCCTGACATAACAATAGAGTTTAGTATTTATAGGCTTCAGATTTAATGCTGGTGGATCCATTCAGCGTCTTTAGTCGTGATTCACCGAGTGTTTCGGCAAATCGCCCTTTTTCTGGTTCTTCGCCGTTTTCTCCTGGACTTTTTATCCATACTTGCTATAATATTGGGCAGAATAATTCTGCTTCGTGGGACTATTCGGCGAAGCGCCGACTGCTCCTTTTCGTCCCATTTTGATCCAATTCCTTCAAGGGTCATTTGCTATAAAATAAGGTGGAACTTTGCTAAATGGTGTATCGCCAAGTGTGTATGGCGATGCACACTTTTTATCTTCAGCTCTTTTCTTTTGTTTTGCCACTGTATTGTACCTAAGTGTCCATGCTCCAACGAAATCCTCAAATACCTGAAACTTAGAGTTTTTTATAAGATATCGAGATAAAATACACTATTTAAGAATCTATTGTCATTAAATACGACCCGAGATGAGTTCAATTTGAGGAATCATCAACATCCCAACATAAACTTTTGATTGTCCACAAGTAAAACTTAAGTTCAGCAATTCAAATAGGATATCTCAAATAGTGCTACACAAGATTCAATCATGAATGTACACAACAAGACTCAAACTACTCATGCATAGCTCAATTGTATACTCAAATATTCAAGTTGCGACACACCATTACAAAAGATTCTTGAGCTCACAATACTTGCTACTAGTGCACGTTCAATCTCAACAAAAGTATCTACATGCCCTCATACCAAGAATGATTCCATTTTCACACACGTATATTTATCAACATAGGACAGGAATTTGATTCAATACTCACACTCACAAAGAGGAAAACAATACATGCTTTTACCCATAGGTTTGCCCTTATTTTCTAATTGACCTTCGGTTCAGTTCACTCAAGATTAAAAAGGTCTTTCTAAGGCTTGTAACGGGGCTTAGTGTAAAGGTATGGTCATTTGGGATCGGTGAATTTTTCCTAATAAGATGTGATTTCCTTAAGATATCCCCTATCTTCCATCCTCAATCCTTGGTGAAGTGTTTCTAGGTCATCTTTTATTTCCCTTCATGGATTTCTTTGAAATCCGATTTCTTTTCATCCTGTGCTTTTATTTCATGACTTTTCTCTTGTTCTTATTTTTCTTTTTTCTCCTTTTATTCTTTTTTTTGTATGGAGGGTTTCCATTTCTATACAATATCATGGGTTTGCGATACTTCTCTTGCACTTCTTGACCTCTTCTTGCCCTGCTCACCACACCCCCAACTTTGGCTTTTGGCCTATGTTGGCTATTTACTTCTATCATATCTCAAAAATGATTATAGGTAGTGAATGACATAATGTTAAGGATTCATTAAGGTTTTTCCAAGGAAAATATAAGGATCAAAGGGTGTTCAAAAGAGTTTCACACACTCATGGGTAGGCAACAAAAGAGGTATATGTCAAAGTTTCTTCACACTCTTAAGAATTGCCTAAGATCATGTCAAGAGGATACCTTTCTAAGTCAATTAGACTAACCACGAAAATTGTAGGTTTATTCATGCAAGGTTCAAGGTAAGCTCATCACACAAGGAAGTGACACTTAAGTCAAACAACACACTTTCGCTAGTGTGCAATGGTCATCCTAAGAAAGTCACGGACCTTTGCTGCTATTGATCCACCATTTTCATTCACTTGAGCTTGAACCCGGTGATTGTTCTTATTGGAGACACTCTGAGCCAACATCTGAATGGCACTCGTGAATTCAACATTGGAGACTTCTTGATCTGGGACTGGAGGAGTTGCCTTTGCATTCCTAGCATTTACATTCCTAGTGTTAGCCCTACGAGGAGGCATGATCTGAAACGTAGAACGTCAAGTTAGAATAAATTGGTGAGCATTCCATAGAAAGTACAAGGTAACTCTTCATCGAGATAATATGACCATAATACAAACAAATATCAAGATTACAAAAAGTAATTTTCCAAAGTATCAAGAGAGTTTAAAGTGCACAATCGAAGAAGAAAAATATTTCTCAAATAAAGAAGTTAAAAGAAAAACCGATGACAACACTTACAGAGGTTTAATTTAATTGTTTCTTGATGATGTCGAAGTTGTTCAGTTTCATGTTCATGGATGATTGTGTTTTTCCTTTTAAAACTATATGCAATTTAGATAGTTGACTTTACATTGTTGTTAAAGTCACTCTACTGTTCCGAAACCAAAGTCCAGTTCACTAGTTATCTCCTTAAATATTTAGTTGTATATACATGAACCATGAAAAGGACATGCAAGATCCATTTTTGTCTTGATAAGAGAAGATAAAGTTAAATCTAGCATTCTAGGAAATAAGAATTTTAAGTGTTACACCCCAAATGTTTTAAGTTCAGATTAGATCTTGAAAATTTCACAAAAATGTAAGTCTGCAAAATTATTGATTTATGGACTATAGAAGTTTTCATGGGTCGTAGATGTTTCTATAAAACTAGAACTCAGAACTCAAGAATACTATGACTTCTACAGATCATACATCATTCCCATGGACCGTAGAAGCTCGCATATAACAAACCTTGAGAAATAAAAAAAGTTCACCTATTTTGTGTGGACACTGTATTGCCCTTAGATTGTTCTATAGTCCGTAGAAGACTTTCATATCTGAAATTCGACCATTTTTAAGTCAGGGTCATTTTGATATATTCCCAGTCCTTTAATTTTCAGCATATTCTAAGTGGGATTAAGGGTAATTTATCATCCTGAAACTTTTTTTCATGCACAAGACCCCGAAGTTTGATTTCTTCTTTCTAAAGGTTCCTCTCAAGAAAAAATTAGGATTTTTCATCTTCAAGTCTCCATTCGAAGATTCAGTCTAGTGACTTTAACAACATGTATGTGGGGCTTCATCAATATGTTTTCTTTCACCAATTGAGTCCCAAAAAACCTTCACATTTCAAAGTTTATGATCTCTCTAGAATGTGGGGTTTTCTTTGTTTTGGGTATTTAATGCAGTTCAGTTTCTCTTTCATGATTAGCCTTTAATTGCAAGTTTTGCTAACAATTCCATGATTTAAATGGTGTTTCCACGAACTCACATTATGTAAGTATTGTGGTGATTTACAATTAAGTAATTTCAGAATCCATGCTTTCAGATTATTTTTATGATTTTAGATACTTATACATAAAGTCTCTTCAATATTAATAGAAACTATTAGCTTAAATCATGATTCATGAGATACCTAGTTTATCTGGGTATTAGTATAAGTCACTATTATCAGATTATTATTGTGTTTGGTTATTTGCATGTTTCCATGGGAGTTTTACTTAGCATAGTGTAGAGTTAGGGATGAAGCTAACTTTCAACGTTTATTTGTTTTTTTAGTTGCAATCCCTAAGTTCAAGAATTACATGTCACCATAGAATTTAAGAGGTCTCCCATTAGTTTAGGCACACTCCCTAGTCTTTGTAGACATTAGCTTAGTGAATCAACATTAGCTTAGTGGATCACATTAGCTCAAATCAACCTTTATACCTTGATAAAGTATATTGGACCCTTTTAATGAGGTAAACTCCATATACTAACTCATATGGTTATATTTCTATTAGTAGTACTTCCCATAATTCAATCATTTCATATCATTATATGGGCAAACAATGTTAACATTTTTCATGGTATTTACTTGGTCAATGCATCATGTATCTTTCATCCAACAAGTTCGATATTTATGTTTATCCTACACATTGAGAATATTCAACATATTGAGTGTTTAATAACACTTCACTTCCCACTAAAATTTTAATCTTTTATGGCAAATTCAAAAGATACTATAGATAAAATCATACCCAAAAAGATAATTATATACATGTCAATATATTTCTATTTTAAATTTCAAGCATCAATCATCATTATATCACCAAATCTTCATCACACATTTCGTTCAGATCCATGTCACTAAGATCATTATTATCCTCACCAACATCACTCAAGAATGATGCTATTAATTCTAGAACAACATTGTTATCTTGAAATTCTCTACCACCAATTTCACCATTCAAAGTGACTTCCAGGTCCTTCCCAATTTCATCTTCATCTCCTTTCGACAATTTATGCCGACAGAGTGGACAAGTATTACTTTAATACAACCAAGGGACAATACAATCATTATGAAAAAATTGCTTACAAGGTAATTGACTCTCTTTAGTATCAATTCCAAATACCGCCATACAAATCGAACATTTTTTCGATGATTCATCGATTTTCACACTCGGAAGTGAATCGAGAAATGTTCTGTTAGTCGGAGAACGGGCATGAGTTGAGTTAAGCAATTCACATTGAGTTGAGTAAAACAACTCATGAAAGATCATCGAAATCAGCCTCATCGATTTCTATTTCAGAATCGGAATAATCAAAAGTAACAAAATTGGTGGTGGAGAGGGTAAAATCATCAAAAGGTAAATGTTGAGAAATCGGCGTATGATTGGCAATGGTGTAATTAGGGAGGAAGTGGCGATGAAAGCAGCGAGGACAACAAAAGGAGGAACTGACCCCAAAAGTGGGGGTTATATGAAAGGATCGTTGCAGTTGTAGCATCGGTAAGAACGAAGGTTACCGGCGGTGGAGAGGGTGGCCTCTATCGACATGATAGACTTTTGGTGTCCTCTTTCTCGGTTTTCTCGAGGCAGTACTAACTTTTTCTTATTTTATTCTTGCATAAGAGTTTAAAAAATGTCTATTTAAATTGTTTTGTTCACGAACAGGTAGAATAAATGATCATTATTATAATTTTCTATAAAAAATTGTGTCATAAATATTAGAGTTAAGGTCAAAAATATATTTGAAATTTATTCTATTTTATTTAATGATTTGCGAAACGGAAAAGGTCCTAAAATACCCTCAAAGTATTGGAAATGGTACAAAATTACCCTCCATCCACCTATTGGCTGCAAAATACCCTTCCCACCCACCTATTGGGTCCAAAATACCCTTGTCATCCACCTTTTGGTTCAAAATTGACCACTTATTTAACGGTTTTATATTTAAACTATTTAAATATTTTTTTAAATACGTGGCACGCAACTATATGTTATAATTTAACTTATTAGTATAATTTATAAATCAATCAACTACCCACCCTACTAATTAAACCCCTCCAAATTAATACACCCGTCACATTATTATTGAAACAACAAAAAAGCTACTGCCAATTGAGTGTTTTTAAAAATTTGAGGCGAAAATATCTATAGAAGTAAATTATCATACGTTAAGTGTCTAAATAAAAATTACCGATAAACTTAAAAGTCTGACTATGTTCATCTTAATTATTCTTACGTCTCAATTATGTGATGTTACTTCATAGTTAACTTTTTTTCAAAATAATATATTAAAGGTTTTAAAACAAATTATAAATATTTATAAAATTATATTTTAAAAAAGTGCATGAATTAATTCGGGATGTATTACTTCTTTACCTTTAATCATAAATTCTTAATTCAATCTTGAAAGAGAATCTTATTGAAAGTGTCCTCCTAAATAAGCGGCTCAACCTATATTTAATTGGGGCTTCGATTCAGACTCAAATAATTTTGAGTGTCATTTTCAGGAATCTATAATTTCATTGTGTTTTAGCAGTGTTTATGACAATTTTGATATTATAATTGGATTATTAATTGGGTGGGGTTTAGTTAATAATGAGTGGGTCGTGGGTTGATTTATAAATTATATTAATAAATTAAATTATAACCAATAGTTGAACGCCAAGTATTTTAAAAAATATTTAAAGAGTTTAATTTTAATACAATTAAAGAAGTGGTCAATTTTGAACCCAAAGGTGGATGACAAGGGTATTTTGGAGCCAATAGGTGGATGAAAAGGGCATTTTGGAGCCAATATGTGGATGGAGGGTAATTTTGTACCATTTTCAATACTTCAAGGGTATTTTAGGCCCTTTTCCGAAATATATATTTGACTAGATTAAAATTTAAAGAAACTATTTTATTTCATTATATGTCTTGCAAAACATATCTTTGACTAGATTACGGGTATGTTTGGTATGAAGGAACATGTTTTTCATGTAAAATAATTTCCTAGAAAATATTTTATCGGAAAATAAGTTTGTCTTTTACTTAATTTCTTATGGTTGGTAGTCTAGTGGAAAATATTTTTCAGAAAATATTTTATAGCATATGATTGGTGAATGAAAAATATTTTTTAGAAAATATCTTTATTTTAGGATAGATAGTAGAAAGTACATTTTTCAGAAAAATAGTTTTTGACCTTAAAATCAACCCCCATATTCAATTCAACACCTACCATGACACTCGATCCGAAACCTAACCCCTACTGCCGACATGAGAGATGATATTTAAACTGGAACTCGAACATTACCATGACCTGAATACGGGTATGATCCCAAGATTCAATCCAAGCCTAACCCATCTAGAGACCTTACATTAAAATTATTATATAATCTCAACACCCTAACTTGATTTTGATCCGATCACCCAATCGACCCCAAACCCAACCCAAGACACAACCTGACTATCAACCCTAACATCCAACTTAAGATCCAACTTTTGAAATAAATCTGACCATGACACTCTTTTCGACCCAACACCCAACCCAACATTAGACCCTCAACTTTTACCCACTACTTGACCCGACCCCGAACTTGAAACATGATTTGATACCTCAGAACCAAGCACAACCTCGACCTCGACCCGAAAACAAACCGGAGACCCAAACCCAACCTCGAAATTTGACCAGACTTTAATCCGAGACCCAAACCCAACACCGACCTGGACCTCAACCTTGACCCTAACCCAAGACCCAACCTCGACTCCCTACCAAAACATATAACTCAAGACCTAACTTTTGAAAAGGAAACCGACCCTGACGCTTGATCCAAACCCATCACTGACCTAAGATTTGATCCCTAATTCAGACCTGGGACCTAAACTAGACTTGACCTCAACCATGACTCCCGACCTGAGATCTATATACTAAACATCACCTCGACCCTGACTCTAAACTAGACACCAGACCTAGACCTAGACCTCGACCCCAACCCCAGATTAAAATTGACCTGAGACCCAACCCTGATTCTAAAACCTGAGACTCAACCCTGATCCTAAAATATGAGACCCTACCTGAGATATTAATACTAAACTCGACAATCCACCTCGACCCGGACACCTCACCTGAGACCCACTTCCATAATTTACCTGATTTAGACCCGAGACCCAACCTGAGACTTGACCCGAACCGATATCAAACCTTGATGAAGGCCCAATATCAAACCCTAACTTGAAACCTAATCTCAACCCAAGACCCAACACCTAACTCGAGAATCTTCCTAATTCATACCTTCACCTAGACCTTGAGACCCGACCCTTTACCCTAATACTAATTTGAGACTTGGCCTTCTCATGACACTTGACCTCGAGACTCGATCTTGACACTCAATCCAAAATTCAAATACTAATTGTAACTCGAGACCTGACTGACTTAATCTAAAATAGAGTAGTTAGGTCTCGAATTAAGATTTTGAATCGAGTCTTGAATTAATAATAAGAAGTCCAAACTAGTATTAGTATTGGAAACCGTACCCAAGACTTAATTTAGGACAAAAAGTAGAGGTGTGAGGTTCAAAATGATTTTGAAAATTGTCTTCCTTACTTTTTTTAACGGAAGTCATTTTCCTTAATTTTGAGAAAAAATAGTTGATTTCGAAAGAATTTTCAAAATATTTAAGTCAACCAAAGATGAGAAAATTGAAAAACATTTTTCTTAATACCAAACACACCTTACATGTTTGTCTATAACTTCTTGTAGGAGCGTTTTTCCATCTAATCTTCCTCCACCTAACATATATTACGACTATATAATGGCATATTAATTTTTAAAATATGTTTCACTTTAATATTTTTTGAATCTTGAACTCTCTCGTTTCCATTAGATTAATATCACTAGCTAAAACCATGTCTAAATTAGTTTTGTATAATGTCACTTACTGCAACCATTTCCCATCCGCATAATATCACTAGCCGGAACCAATTCTTATTGGCTTTATTACCACATGTATCATCACAATATAATAATACAAACATAACGTCTAAATGCTAAATTAAGCTCATGAGCTTAGATATTTCATCCATGACCTACTCTAGGCCAAAAACAATCTCCTAAATCCAAAGAAAGTAGAGAAATTTGATTTGAGTACACGAACTTGAAATGTTGACCAAAGTCAACCCACAAGCTAAAATTTTACAAATTTCCACTTATGACCTCAATTCCACGAAAAGACTCCAAATTTTAAATAGTCAACCCTCCTAGACCAATTTACACATTACGGGACTGATGAAATTGACAAAATTCCATTTTGAGACAGATGAGTCCACAATTTGGAATTATTAAGGGTTATATTTTGACGGGTTTAGTGTACTCAAATTCATTTCTTCTCGAAAACTGATAGAATAACTTGAGTTTCAGGTATTTAGACTTGGAGACAAAGGCATGGGCAAAATCCATCAAAAAGGTACAAAGGCAGTTGAAAGAATGAAGAAGTGAAGGACTGAGGATTGCTAAACCCATTCAGCATGTCGCCAAAAGGTGTCAACCTCGCCTTTTTTTCCAGTGAGCTGAGCCCTGAAGGAAGGGATCAAATTGGTGGTGAAGAGGAGAAGCCAGCATGTCACCGAGAAGTTTGGCGAATTAGTATTATGTCGCCCAATGATTCAAAGATGTTGTAGGCTAACGCAAGAAGGCGATGAATATACCAAAGAGAGGATCACAGAGTGGATCGGTGATCCCGAGTAACTGCTCCGAGTGGTCCTTTGAAGCATAATTTTTTGAAAACTATAAATACATGTTAATATTTTTAGCTTGGTATCAATTTCATAGTTTTAAACAATAATTTTTAAATTTAGCTTCTAATTTGAGTTCTGGAGAGCTATTGGGAAACTTTTCTGTTGAACCTTGGAGATTTTAAGATTCCCGTCTTGAAGAAATCAAAAGTGGGTGTTGGAAATTCATCATCTTAGACTCAATTGAAGTGAAAATAAATCATTCCAAGTTGATGTTACTTCGATTTGATACCATTTTCTTCCCTTTTTCTATGTCTAGCTAAACCCCCAATTCTTGGGGTGTGATTTTGTGAATATAAGTTAAATCTATTGTTTGGTGTTGCTTATTGTTAGTATATTTGCTGTTTAAATGTGATTTCACTTTGTAGATGTGTTTGAACTAAATGAGGTTGTAGTTTCAAATACGATTTCACCTTACTGTTTTTGGATTGATCGAGAGAGAGGTTTTAAAACCAAGACTACTAAGTTGATAGCTGGTGGTTATTGGTTCGTCATGGCTTCAGCTTTAGAAAGTGAATCCTAGTCCCTTTCCCACACTTTCATATCGAGAGAGTTATTGGGCTAAGGCAGAGACTGTGCTTAAAGGCTGTAAGTCGGTGTTTGAGAGAAACCTAGTTGATTCGGGATAAGCTGCTCGAGAGAGAATTAACCTAGGCCTTTTGGCCTCTGCATCTGGTTAAGCAGAATACCATTCTTCAAAGCTTTCCACGAGTTACCACGTTCTTCGACTAGGTACTGCAAACAAGAAGCATTAGGTAGAAATAGGTCAGGTCTTAAAAGGTACATCCAACAACAATAGCCATTCAATATTTGTTTCTTGTAACCTCTTTTCCAAAGTTTGAAATCCTTAGCAATTGTACTTATCATTTCTTTCCCGTGTTTTACGTACAAAAGGTCTATTTTTTTTCCAAAGACTCTCCTCTTAAAACTAGCTTCATGGCAAGTTTCATAGATCACCAAATCAAGATTTCCAAATAGAAATTTACAGTAAATTCTATTGCCATAGAAGGGTTCAATGTGGGTGTATGTACATATAAAAATGCTCTAGTAAACTGCCACCAAAAAAGTTTTAATTTTCATAACAAATATTAATCTCGATAGAATGCATCAAAAAAACTAATTCACGTATGAACTTATGATAAAATGCGAACATCAACTAAATTTTGATCCTAATACATAACATATATATCCTATTTTTCAGCATAAGAGAGGACAACTAAATAACACTTCATTACCCACTAAAACTTTGATCTTTTTCGAAAAATCAGAACACATTATAGATAAAATCATACCCAAGATAATTATATACATGTCTATATATTTCTCTTTTGGACTTCAAGCATCAACCATCATTATATCACCGTCTTCATCACGCATTGCATCCTGATCCCTTTCTCTATGATCATCATCCTCACCAACTTCAGTCAAGGTTGATGTTGTTGATACTGTGAAATTTTCTCGAAATTCTTTACCACCAATTTCACCATCCAAAATCACTTCTAGTTCATCTTCATCTTCTTATGGAAATTTATACGATAGAGTGGACAAGTATTAATCCGACTAATCCAAGGGATAATACAATCATTATGAAAAAAAAAAAAAAAAACTTACAAGGCAATTGACAAGCTTCCGTATCAATTACAAATTCCTCCATAAAAATCGAACAGTTTTTCGATGATTAATTGGTTTTCACACTCGGAAGTGAGTTGATAAACGATTTAAGAGTCGGTGAATGGAATTGAGGTGAGTTAAACAACTCAAACGAAAGATCGTCGAAATCACTCTCATCAGATTATGTATCAGAATAAGGATAATTAAAAGTAACAGAATCATTGGTGGAAAGGGTATAATTGGTAAGAGTTAAATGTTCAGGAAAAGGTATAAAACTGGCAATGGTGTAATTAGGGAGGAGGTGGCGATGAAAGTAGCAAGGGCAACGAAAGGAGGAGCTACCGCCGACGGTGGTGGTTATGTGAAAATCATCGTTGCAGTTGTAGCACCGGTAAGAACGGCGGTTAGCGGGGGTGCGAAGGGTGGTCTCCGTCGTCGACATGATGGACCTTCGGTTTCCTCTTTCTCGGTTTTCTCGAGGCATACACTATATTCTTAACTTTTTCTTTATTTTATTTTTGGAGAAAAGTTAAGAATAATGTCTATTTAAATTGTTTTGTGCATGAACCCGTGGAATTATAGCATCATTATTATATTTTGACATCAATTTTTTTTTGTGTGTGTTATAAATATTAAAGTTAAGGCCAAAAATAAATTTATATCTAAATTATTCCATCTTTAGATATAAATTAATAAAGTTATAGGCCAAAAATAGTTAGTGAAACACACCTAGATGTTAGACTAAATTAAATGGTTGTCTTGATATGCTTCTAGGCATGTATGTCCATAAAATATTCGCCCACCTACCATAGGTTCTAGCAATTTGATGACGTTTTACCTTTTTTATTATATTTTTAAGGAAAAAAGGTCAAAAAATTCCTTAAATTATGTGAAATGAACAAGAATGTCCTCCGTTTATAGTTTGTCTAAGAAATGTCCTTACTGTCAATACTTTGGCTCAAGAATGTATTTTGCAGTCAATACTTTGGTCCAGAAATGGTCTTATAGTTACAAAATGGGTCATAACGCCTTTTTTCGAAAAAATATTTTTTTAAACACATCTTCTTCATAATTATCAAAGAACACTATTTTTGTTTTCTTTCTTCCAAAATCACTTTAACAAATAAAAATGTTTCAAATATTTTTTTTCTTCTTAGGGTGTGTTTGGTATGAAGGAAAATGTTTTTCATGGAAAATAATTACTTGAAAATGTTTTTCTAGAAAACAAGTAGATTTTAACTTATTTTCTCATATTTGGTTGTTGAGTAAAAGTTATTTTCTGGAAAAGACTTTTAGTGTTTTGTTTATGAATGAAAATATTTTTGAGAAATATCTTTTATTTTACTAGAGTATAAAATAATATTTGAAATTGAAAATACTTTTTAAAAACAAACTTAAATTATTATTTTTTTCGGGGGGGGGGGGGGGGGGATCGAGGGTAGGGGTGTGAAATTAAAAATTTGAAGTTGAAAATATTTTTCAAAAATAAACTTAAAATTTCTTTTGGGGTGTGTGGGGTCGAGGATAGGGGTGAAAAAATGAAAATTTGAACTTGAAAATATATTTTAAAATTAATCTTAATTTGTTTTTTGGGGGGAGAAGGGGTGGGGTGGGGTGGGGGTGGGAGGGAGGTTGAGGGTAGGGGTTGCCTCCCTCGTCGACATGACAGACTTTTAGTGGCCTCTTGCTCGGTTTTCTTGAGTATAGTATAAATTATTCTTTATTTTATTTTTGGAGAAAAGTTGAGAATAATGTATATGTAAATTGTTTTGTTCATGAACCGGTGGAATATATCATCATTCTTACATTTTGTCATTAAATTTTGTATAATTTACATAAATTCCATAGTATAGAGAGTAAATTACATTTTTCCCTACTTTTTTTCAAATTACAATAATTCCTTAAATTTTGTACCTTCTGAATACATTATAGAGTATCTCGTAAATATTATAACATAAATTGGATACAAAATATGTAGCTCGAATACATTAGAAACTAGCTAAGATACATTATAACATAAATAAATAAATAATATATAGCTCGGATACATTAAATATTGGCTCGGATACAATAATATGTAGCTCTAATACATTAAATACATTACGAGAGAAATAAGAGATTTTAGAGATTATTAGAAATAAAAGGGGATATTGGAAATAAGGGAAACGTAAGACGTGTATTTCAGTAATTTTATCTTAAATGTTATGTTATAAAAAATATATTTGCATCAAAATTATTCAATTTTTTAGATATAAATTATTGAGTTAAGGTTAAAAATACATTTTATATTTAAATTATCTCATTGATTAGTGAAACACATCTAGATGTTGATTAGATCAAATCGGTGTCTCAATATGCTTCTAGGCGTATGTCCGTAAAATTTACGTTCACCTACCGTAGGTTCTATTTGATGATACATTAATTTTTTCATATATTTTTAATTAATTTTTTTTAATATTCTAAAATCTCCCCTTTTATGTCCGAGAAAATGATGTCAAGACTGAGATGAGATCACGACTAAGAAGGTGGAGAAGAAGATGATGAATATCGTGGTGGAATAACTATATTTATATAGTGATAGTTTTAACCTTGAAATTTCGTTTTTAACTTAGTATTAAATTATTTAGATTTGTGATGATAAAATTAGTTTTCTACATGGAGTGTCACGTTACATAATATTTAAACAAAAGAAAGTGCACACATCATCATCAGAAATAAGTCAAGAAATGTTTAGCTAACTACTGAGTGATAATTCAAGTATCAAAATTATACTCTCAATAGTTCATATATGAAAATCAAAAAGTTAAGATAGTTTAGTTTTGGCCCTTTTAACTCTAAATATTATTATTATTATTACTATTATTGTTATGTTATAAATATCTATTTTTGTATATTTGCTTTGGAAAAAATTAATGACTCTGAAAATATTAGTAATCCTTATTTTGAGGAAAAGGAAGTTTTCATTATAAATAAAGAATTTTCTTGGTAATAAACCACGAAGAAAAATAATTAAGTCTTCTCTTTTTCTCTATTATATTTTTGTATTATTATTTTATAATTTAATAACACATTCAAATGTCTAACCTTTTATTGGAGTTTTATATACATTATTATCATTTTGAAAAATTAAAGTCTGATGATGTCACTCACAACTTACTAGAAATCAAGTGAGAAAGAAAGAATAGAACTCCGATCCTCTGTGGAGGAGAATAGTTTAATCGTATAAAATTAAGATATGTTTTATAACTTTTACGGCTTGTTTGGATGGACATCATGGTAATTGAATTTGATATAATTGGGTGTAGTTATATTGTTTTTCCTGTTTAGTTTGACATGTAAATACTTGATCAGCAGGTAATTGGTGTAATTGGCAAGGGGTAATTATACTCTACAATTCACAGGCAAAGACTGTGAATTGCTGCTAATTACATGTTGTGATTACCAGATGATTACTTTTTTTTTAATTCTTTTAACTTATATTATTTTAAGTTCTTTTTTTTATTATTCTAAAAGTTTATTTTTCATTTTGTATTATTATATTTCATTTTCTTCTTATTCTCACCCTTATTTTAAGTGATTCTATGCAATTATTTCGTATCATCTATTTCTTTATGTCATGCTTATTTTCTCATTAGCACAATTTTATTAGTATTCTAACTTTCAAATTAAAATATAATTTATTGTTAAGTCAGATTAGAGATTTAGAATTTCTTTTTTTTTTTTTAAAAAAATAATCAAGTTTATGTATGTTATGTGGAAATTTGCTATAAGAGTATTATGCTAAATTTTTGTTTTGAATTTATAACTTATGTTATATTTACAGTTTCATTTGTTTTAGTAATATTGAATTCACATAGCACTTAATTTTTTAATTAAACTTGATAATTATCTTTTTATCAAACATTTAATAATTTATGACATTTTATTTGTATATAAATCTTTTTAACAAACATGCATTTTATGATGTTCGTAGAAACTTCATACTTTTGGTATTTATAATAAATTCAATTGAAATATATTAAATCGAAAAGATATAAATCAATTATTTTTATAATATTAGTTAAGGAACAAATGTTTATTAATTAATATATTTTCAAAAAAGAATATATATATATCACAAATATTTAATTTAATGTCATTTTTAAAGTTTCTTATTTGTGTACTATAAATTTTAAATAACTAATTTTTATTTTTAAAATTTAATAATAATTTAATAATTGCAATTGTGCATCCAAATAGAACTGTTGTAATTACACTGTGACATTAAACAAGACATGCATAGTTATAGTCAGTGGCGTACCCAGGATTTTCACAAGTGAGTTCAAGATATAATAAATAAAACCAAAATGTGGGAACAAGGATTCGAACTTGGTCAAGCTGAGAAAATTAAACACTTTTCACCACTAAGACAAGGGTCACATTTGTGTTAGTGGGGTCAAAAGTTAATATATACATATAAAATTTTAAAAACTAATCAAATATACATATATATACGGTGTTATTTTTCAACGAAGTGGGTTCATGTGAATCCACTTGACCCTCTGTTGGTCCGCCCCTGGTTATAGTGTAATAACACTGTGACAATCAAACATGTCAAAGTAGTTACTAGAAGAATTATTAGGCTGATAATTACTACCCTAGTAATTATGTCAATTTCAATAACCAGGTGACTTTTCAAACAAACCCTTAATGATGTTTGGTTTAAGAAAATTTTGCTACGCAAGCCTTTTGCTCATCAGTATTGATTTAATTTGTTTTTGCTTCACTTGTAAAGTTATGTGTTGTGTTTATTTTATGGTTATAACTTTGGTGCTTATTTTCAGAAAAAGGATCATTAGAAGTGTCAATAATATATCTTGTCTCAATTTGCTCGATAGCTTTTGAAAAAATATTTTATAAATCATTGAATTTAAATTAAATTTACTTCTTATTTTTGAGAAAGGGTTTAAAATATCCATTTAAATTTTTTTGTCTATAATGTGGAATATATGATGATTATTGTTCCATTAAACATATCATATATCTTTTAATAATAAATAATATTATAGAAGTATGAAGGTTTTAGAAATGTTGATTACATTTTTGTCCTTCCGTAAAAGATTATATGATAGATAGAATTGTCATTTATTATTTCATTTTCTATATAATTAATTATTTTTGTAATATTTTTAATTAAGGATTCCTAAAATCTATATGTAATATAAAGGAGAAACATAGATAAAGTAATGTGGCACCTATCTATGACCTTCATTCATGTTTATCTTTTCTCTCCTTTTCGTTGAGAATTTTTTTCTTAGTTCTTTTTATAAAATATATTCTTTAAAAAAATCAATCATATTTATTATTCTAATTATATCTAATGTGTTGCGGATTTTTTTTAGTATTTTACCCTGATTTTCTTATCTTATTTGAAATTTATTTTCTCCTTAAAGAGAAATTAAAATATTACCATTTGCTTGAACTTTTATTGAAAGGAAATATAACTTTCTTCCATATTTGGGTTATTCCTTCCCTAGATGAAAAGTTTGGAGATATATAAATTGAAGATCCTTATTCTCAACAATAGAACACAAGAACATCCACAATGTAGTCAATAAAGAGTCGTTGTTTATAGGAAGATTTTCTCTTTACAAATTTTATGTCATTTTTAATTATTTTTTAATTATGTAGGTCTATTGGTCTTATCATATAATAATATTGTGTCTTTTAGTATAACTTATTTGTCATCTAATTTATCTCATTATGATTTGCAAATTATAAAATTCTACATGACGCCCTAATCATTTTCGAATCCAAAGTGGTATCAGAACACATGATTTAAATGATCCTGTAATTGAACAGGATTGAAGACAAACTCAAGCTGTTTCAAATCAATTTGCAATCAACGTGATTATTATGAAGATTTTTGTGCTACTACATGTGGAGAAAAAAAATCAAATATATTTTCAACAATAACCTGTTGCTCCATACTTTAAAACAAAATAAATTTTCAACGCATAACTTTAAAGCATAGACTCCTACTTTTAACCCTTGCAAACTTTTAATGCTAGAGCTCAACTTTTAACTCATGAATCTTACTTTCAACGTATGAGCTCCACTTTTAACTCATGCATCTTACTTTTAACGTATGAGCTCCACTTTCAAATCATGCATATTACTTTTAATGCATGAGCTCTACTTTTCAACCCTGCTCAAAACTTTTAACACAAGACTCCAATTTTTAACCCATATCAATTTTAAATCATGGTAAACAAACTGATACATGAAAGTTATGTGAAGAAAGATGATCAAAATAATTTTTCCATAAAACTCAAGCCAAAAGGAGAGATTTGTTAAGGTTTTGTCCTAATTTTCTTACCTTATATGAAATTTATTTTTTTCTTAACGAAAAAACAAAGTAGTAACATAAATGCTTTAACTTTTACCGAAAGGAAAATATAATTTTATTCCATATTTGGGTTATTCCTTTCTTGAAAGAAAAATTTAAAGATCTATAAATTGAAGATACTTATACTCATAGCACAACACAAGAACATCCACAATGTAGTCAGTAAAATGTTTTTGTTGATGGGAAGATTTTTTCTTTACAAATAATATATTGTCTTTTAATATAATTTTATTTTTCATCTAATTTATCATATTATGATTTGCAAACTAAAAACTTCCACATGACGTTCTTATCACTTACGAACCCAACAAAACCTCAATCTATTTATATTCTCTACTTAAATAACATGTCTCTTCAACTCCTTTCTAATTATTCATATGGATTATCAAATTTATAAACAACAATCATCCAAGGAAATGTTGAATATTCATTTTTCATTCTTTCTTTCTATTATTATAGTATTTTAAAAAAAAATCTTCATCTTTTCCATAAGAAATTATAGAAAAGATAGTGACATATTATGTCCTTCACTTTGATGAAGATCAAAGATATATTCTTCAAAAAGTCATTACAAAAAATTGTTAACATTAGTTTTGTACAAGTTCGTCAAAACGAAGAAGGAAGCTTAATATGTTGACAAATTCATCAAGAGAGATGGTCATATTTGTATAAAGTTTGAATTTTTCCAGTATTTTAAAATTCATTAATGTAACCTATTGTTTTGATTCAATATTCTAAAATTATGTCATGATTGAGATATATATTATGTATGGTACATTTCTCATAGCTATTAGATTTTGTTTGTCTTATAATCTAGATGTTAGAAAAGTTAAGTTGCACCTCTCTTTTTCCAATAATTCTATTTATCTTTTCTTCAATTTTCCCCCACTATTTTTCATATTTTTCTACTTACTTATTATTATACAAAACATAAGTATTTTGGTTATTAATATAAATAGTCCTTAATATATGTAAAATGAGTATCATTTTTGTCTTAAGCCCTAAATTTAAATTTTTCACGGTTTAAACCTAAAGTCCCCCCTCCCAAGGTCCCCCTTCTCTGGTTCTTTCCTCAATAAGAGGAATTGAAGATACTAATCCACCCTATATATTGGTTATTCAAACACACCCATAACTTTATTTTTCTTTCTTTCAAATAATTTCTACTACGGGGTCAACTAAAAATTTATTGGATTCGGTAGAAGGACAAAAAAAGACTCACCTATTGATTGCAATAATCATGTTTCATCGAATTGACCAATTAGCTCATCCAATCCAAATATCATCTAATTCATTGTAATGAGATTATTAACTAAACAGTAATAAAATAATAGAGATTTTTTTTGTGTCTACGTTATCCAAAGCATGAATATGCTACTTCTTATATCATTATATTACAAGTTTGAATAAAATTTTTGATTCCGTCATAGCTTCTAAAAATAAAGTAAATCATACCATTAATGGAAAAATGGAACAAGTTGCTCAAATTATAATGAGTATTGAATTTTTCTAAGAGAAGATGGAGTTGAAAAATGAGAAAAGTAACGAAAAAACTAGTAGAAATGTTGGGGCACGTAGAAGACCTGTTTTATTATTCATGTTCACTATGCAAATTGTTGGTCATCAGATATTTACTAGGAGTCAAATTTCAAGTATTTCGATAGGTATGAACTTTTACATACATGTGAAAACTATAAATTTTTATTTATTTTAGGGATTAACAAAGACAACACAGAAGATAGTTAAAAAATCAAAAGAGAAGAGTTTTAAAAATCTATTTTAAGAAGATGATGCAATTTTAGAGAGAAGCAGGCAGACAGAGCAATCAAGGAGAAGAGAGAAATGAGTTAGGGAATGGGATGTTAGTTTTTAACGGTGAGAAAGTTAAATTTAGGGCTTAGGACCAAACGATACCCATTAAACATATATTAAAGACTATTTCTATCAAGTGTTATATATTAAGGATCAAAATAAATCAACCTCTTTACGTGAAGGACCATTTTGATCATTTAAACTTTGAAAAATAAAGTCAATTTGGGAGATTCCATCCAAATCAAGGGTATATGTGTTAAGTTTGTAGACGGCGAGGACATTACTAATTTTACTATGATGATAAGGGTAAAGTTAAAAATAAATGAAAGTTGAAGGGTATTTTTGAAAATATCAATAGAGTTTGTTTTTGTAGAATAAATATTGTAGAGTTTTGTTTCTTGAAAAACTACTCGATTAAACATACATCCATATACCATACATACTAATTCTACCTATATTATAAAATAATTACATATATTTTCATTTATTAAGAGTTTTGTACCATATTTTAAGTTAGATAAATTGAGATATATCATCCTTTGAAATTAGCCTGTAATAGAATTCTTAATTAACTACTCAATTATTTTTGAAAATTTATGCACTCACTCCAAATCAACACACTCTCTCCAAAAATTTTCCTCCCACGTTTTATTCGTCACTCACCCTCCCTCACCTCCATTATTGAACTTTCAGCATGAAGAAATAACACTCTTTGTTGGCTAGTACTACTTCAAGGTTTGTTGTTGATTGAAAATCGATATAAGAAATTGCACCACTGACAATTTTCTATAAAGGATCAATTGTGATTCTTAAATGCATTAGCAACAAGGCAGAGGATATACTAAAGTGTGTAGAAAGGCGAACAATTATGATGTTTATTGGTAAAAAAACAATTGTTGTGAAGACAATAAGTGGAGATTTATGCATATATCTGATACATTATTGAGATATGTTACACATTTTGAGTTACGATTATATGTATCTAATTTTTTTAGTATTTATGATTAAGTGTATATGTATGTATAAAAATATACATATGTATCTGGGTAAGAGTTCACGAAGCTGATAAAGGATACATGTTTCTGAATTAAGACATAATGTATTTTATTTTCATCAATGTATATGACCAAGTGAACATGTACCAGACAAATTATATATACTTGTATCTAAGTAGAGTTATTGTATATGACAATATATGTTGCTGGCATGTATTTGAGACATTATTAACTTTTGTCATTATACATATATATATATATATATATATATATATATATATATATATATATATATATATGACAATATACATATTTATCTGAATAAGATTTCATGAATTTGATAAAGTGTACATGTTTTTTACTTAAGAAGTCTAAATTTTTTTGAATCACCAAATAATAGAGAAGAATTTTCATTGTTTTGATTTATTTAGGAATTGTGATATTCATATCCTCTTAAGTTGTTAGAAACACATTTTTAACTTCATTAATGACTTCTATTTATATCTCTTAATCAGCTACACTCCTTAGTTAATGATTCTCAGTTATATCTCTTAATTAGACACACTAATTGATATGTATCCATCTTACATTATTGAAACTGTAAGTTTTTTTCCTGTGAACTATCATTCAATAGTTACCGAAACACACCTAGTCGTTGACTAGATCAAATGATTGTCTATATATGCTTGTATGCATTTCTGTCCATAAAATCTTCGTCCACCTAGCATATATAACGCTTCTATTTGATGAAATATTTAATTTTTTAAACAAACTTTTAATTGACTTTTAAAAAAATCTATACTCTTCCCTTTCAAGTTAGAGATATCGATGCAACGGCAGAAAGAAGATCACGACTAAGAAGATGGAGAAGATGTTGATGGATGTCACAGTTGGAATAAATTAATTTATACGGTGATAATTTTAACCTTTAAACTTAACTTTTAACTTAATATTAATTCATTTAGATTTGGTACAGTGAAATTATTTTTCCACGTGGAGTCTTACGTGACATAATATTTAAACAAAAAAGAGAGTGCACACACATTATCAGAAATTAGTCGAGGTATATTTTCTACTATTGGATAATAGTTCAAGTGGGGAACTAACACTCTCGCATGAATAGTTCATGTATGAAATTTAAAAGACGGGATAGTTTAGTTTTTGACCAATGTCTATTTTTGTATGTTTTTTGGAGAAAATTTAATAACCCTAAAAGAGTTAGTAATCATTTTGAGACCAATAACTTTTTTCCTATAAATAAAAGAGTTTTTTGAAAAATAAAGTCTCCTCTTTTTCTTTTCTCTCAATTATATTCTTTTTGAATTATTAGTTTATAATTAACACATTATCAGTGCAAATGTCTAAATTTCTATTGAAATTTAATGCACATTACAAGCATCTTCGAAAATCAAAAGTTTGACAATGGCATTGGAAACTTACTAGAAATCAAGTGGAAAAGAAAGAATAGAACTTCTTTTTGGAGGAGAATAGATTAATTTTATGTAATTAAGAAATGCTTATAGTTTTTTGGATAAATGATCTGATAGACCTTGATACTTGTATCACTTTATATTTTGAACCCTTCTACTTATGCCTTTGTCATGTGGACCCTTAAACTCAATAAAACACACTTTAACAAATCCCTCTTCCCATTGACCAAGCTTATGAGTCTTTAAGATGACTGAGTTGGCGAAAATGTGTGACTTCAGGCACCTTAAGGGGAGTGAATAATTTTTTTAGGTAAAAAAATAATAATTAAAAAAGAAATATTTATTTAAAACAATTAATTAAAAGGTCTTTTCTTCTTCCATACTACCCTTTTCTTTTTGGCACTTTTCACGCCTGACCAAAACTTTTTTTATCTTCTCCACAATTTACTAACACCGAAGACCAGCACTCGCTAGAGACCAACGACTAATTCACCGGAGACCAGCGCTCAGTGGAGACCACTGAATCGCGGCTGAGACAAGCGGCGCTGGTGGTGCACGCCACCACTATTTTGCAGTAGAGTGTGAGAGAGAGGCGACACTGCCTAGTGGAGAAATGAACGAGGTGGGTGAGGGTGCAGTCATGGCGGTGAAGACGTTTTTCGGCAAGATCTGGTGGTGTGGTAGATTAGGTTGTTGTTTTTGTGGAGGTTGGAGGAGGAAACAAATATAGTGATGGTGTGTTGCGGAGATGAAGATGGGTGAGGGAGAAAATATCTGTGATGAAATGGTGGTGGCGACGATGGCTTTCTATGATCGATTTTTGTCGTGAAAATAGGGAGAATTTGGTGTATGGAATTTCACTAAATAAAATGCCTAAATAAATCAAAATGTTATTATATTACATTATATTAAATAATTGTGGTTAATAACTTTTAAAAATACTTATGATAATTACGATACGACATTAATATATCTGACCTGGATACGACATGTCAATTACATAAAGGAGAGTGAGCTACACACATAGTTGGAGGGGCTTAAAAGTCTCATTTTGATTGAGTTTTAAGGTCCAGATTACCAGGGGTAAGTAGAAGGGTACTTGAGAATACGAACTAATACAAGTATAAGGGTTCACCAGACTATTGCGCCTAGTTTCTTTATGATGTTTGGTTTAAGTAAATTTTGGTATAAGAGACTTTTTGATGATTATCATTGATTTAATATTTTGTGCTTCACTTGTAAAGGTTATATGTTGTGCTTATTTTCAGAAAAATTATCATTAGAAGTATCAGTAATATACATGCCTCAATTTGCTCTTAAGTAACAATGTGTTCAAAACAAATATTTTATATAACATTGAATTTAAATTAAATCTACTTTTATTTTTTAGAAAGGGTTTAATTTCTTACATATATGTGCATATTAACGAATTTATGTAATAAATAAGGAGAAAGGAGAGCATACAAATAATATTGAACTCTTTCTCTATGCTGAAAGTGCAATAATGTAATTTTGAAGACCAGTAAATGTCGAAGCAACATCAAAAAGCACTCCTTCTTCAAGGGTTGTTGTCGATTGAAAAACGACATAAAAATTGCATTGCTAAACATTTTTTTATAGTGGACCAATTATGACTTTTGATGTCAATAACGACAAGGCAGAGGATATTTTAAAGTTTACAGAAAGACCATAAATTGTTATTGTTTTTGTCAACAAAACAATTGTTGTGAAATCAACAAGTGAAGATTTACGCATGTATTTGACACATTATTAATGTATTAAACATTTCTGAGTTAAAAATATTGGAACAAATCCGAATTCTCAATACAAATACATAAGCATTATAGTCGTTGATTACCAAATTACTATAACAACACTTGAGAAGTTTAGATTCTAGAAACAGATGAGAGGACAAACGGTTTCTTCATAATGCGCATAACCTCCATAACCGTAGACAAAAACCATTTAAACTCTACTCAACCTGGATCTCAAGCAAATCTATTTTTGGGCTGTCTAGTTCTTGGGCCTCTCTGTGGTTTAGTCCCAGGCCCGAACAGCTTGGCCAGCTACTGATCTATCCGAGTTCACAAAAATACTTTCCCCCGAAATGAGAACCTTGTCCTCAATGTTCGAGTAGAGAAAAACTAACGAGGGATCCTTCAATTGGTGAATCATTAGTATCACTTTTATTTGCCTGCAGTAATATGTTGCTAATATCCACAACATCAATTTTAGTTTCAACTGTTTTACTAACATAGAAATTTCCAAGTAAACAACTTCTCCATTTTCTTTTTTTTCTCCAAACAATGTATGTGCCTCTACGTTCTTATTAGAACGTGTTAGAACCAGGAACTCAGAACTAACTCCAGGATCCCATACACCAATGTCTGATGAAATTCCATGAACAGGGACAATGAAGGTAGTCACACCAAGATTGATTTGAAATTGAGTTAAGCAATTTTACAAGTCGATGTCTTAAGGATTTCCTTGAACTCATCCACAACTACGGTGGAACATCCCTTGCGAAGGATATAAAATTTCATTGAAAAAGCAATCTGTGTTACACTCACCTCCAGATCACTTTCATTATTTTCCACTTCTCCGCAAAAGTTTTAATACTCCACATCTGTCATCACTTCATCCGCAAGAATTTCACCTTCCAAGGTCTAAATTTTATGAATTTATGGTTCATTAAAGTCACGATCAATATAAGTTGCATTAACTTACCTCTCTGACAGTTCTCCTTGGGATGTACATTGAACAATTCCACTGCGATACTTTGAATACTTACAAATTCTTCACCAGCCCTTTCAATTGGAGTGTCTGTGGGGCAGTTGCTAGTTAACCTTTCGTCAAACACCTTGTGCACATCCATTTTTCTTTTGTGTTCATATTTCTCTTCATAGTTTTTAAGCAAAGGTGAATTGATTATATTTTGAAGTAACATGAGTTTACGGTACTTTTAATGCATTTCACTTAGAAGTTGTGTGTGTCTAGGGCATGTTTGTGTTGGTTTTATGTGTTTATTTGTCATTATTTGAGGATATAAACTCAGGTGTGGGGATTTGAGGAGACAAGTGAAGGAAGGGCAAAAGAAATACATCTACACACGAAACCTATGGACCGTAGATCGAATTACGCCCCGTAGATGATGGTCGTAGAAGGGCAGGCCAGTCATTGCTACAGATCAGGGAAGTCTTGTCTAGGTGTGCAACCACAGTGATGACTTACGGATTGTAGAGTGATCTACGGATCATATTGAAGCTCCGTCGATGTGATTTGAGAGGTGGTTGCAGTACCTGATGCTCAAAAATTCTAAGCGTGGAGCAATAGAGCAGAGTTACGGACCATTGTCTGACTTACGTTCCATACTGCTAGGTCGTAGAAATCGACAAAGATCCTGAAGATTTTGAATGTTGAAAATTTCCTAAGTCATGAGGCACGAATAGGACCTACGAACTTTAGATTGACATACGGACCGTAGGTCAGCCTCGTAGAATGAAGACGCGTCCTGCAGTTTTATTTCCTTATTTCAACTTCTTTTTGTTTCAAACTTAGTTATCTATAAATAGGGGATAAAACCCTCATTTTGGGGGTTAGACATTATTATTATTATTTAGTTTATGCGTTGGGATATTAACTTGCAAACTTTTAGCAATTGTTGATTTCTAAAGTACATTTTGACGATTTTGGCTTTGCAATTCAAGTTGAGATTCTGAGTTTATTCTTATTGTTACGTATGTTTATGATTATTTCATCTAAAAACTTCAATTGTCTTCTTGCTAATATGTGTAACTAAATCAACAACTAGGGTTATGGGAACCATGAGCGATCAACAAAGTATGAATAGTAATTAAGCAATTCTTGAATAGTGTTATTGCATGCATTGATATTTTTTTGTTTAGAAGTCTTTTTAATGGAGGACAACGATAGAACTCGCCTTGTTGCTACTTGCCGGAACAAGGAGGAAGTTAATAAGAAAAGAATTATCAACATAGATTTAGTGTGATACTATCTAATAGTCTAGTGTTTATTGATGGGAGGGTGTAAACTAAGTCATACATCGATGCGATGTCTAATATGAGGTAAAGGTAAGGGTTAGTAAGTTATACACACGTAGTTTGACAAAGGTGCGGGTTGAAATTATTTAGATGTCGGACCAAGGATAGTAAGTTATACACACGTAGTTTGACAAAGGTGCGGGTTGAAATTATTTAGATGTCGGACCAAGGATTTAAAGATACCTAACTTATCACTTTGCACGTAATACACTAGAAAATGATTGCTATTACAAGTATTACCGCGTAATGAGCTTGTGGGAAATAATTATAACCTAGTTCTTCTCTCAACTTGATAACAACTAAAGTTTGAATCTTTCACACTAATTACTTACATAATTTTCCGAATTTGTTACATAATTCCTCCCCCTTTAATTACTTGTTTCCAGAAATACATTTGATAAACAAATATAATTTTTAGTTAAGTTTAAGTCTAAACCATTTTTCTCGTGGGATAGAGCCAAACCTACAAGTTGGGTTCTTTCTTGATAACAATCGCTTATGCTTCTTTAGGGAGGTGTAACTATAGGGTCAACTATAACATTGTTGAATATGATGGATCGTTTGTTTTACCACCTCTACCACTGGGTCACACCTTTGTGGTAACTAGTATCTTGATGCAGATGCTCATGGAAAGAGGCTTATTTGTAGGGTTGGCGTTGTCTTACCCTCATGCCCACATAGCCAAGCTTAGGGTGGTTTGCAAAAGTTGTGTAGGACGAACGGGTTGGGACATGTATATTATCGGGCTGCTAGTGTTCCCTCTATCGTTGACTGGTGATGCAACAATTTGGCTTAATGAACTCCCTTAAAACTCTATATATACATTGGACCAATTGACTGAAGAATTCTTAGCAAAGTTCTTTCCAATATCCAAGAAGCTGAAAAAGAAGGATAAGCTTAACAATTTCGTGGCACTACCTGGAGAGTCTGTGAGTAGTTCTTGGGATTGGTTAACCGTTTTCATTAGAAGTGTTCCGAATCACTGCATTGTTGATGAGTCGCTAAAGGAGTACATCCACCGATGGAAGGATGACAACAGTATGGCGGTTCTTGACACTATTGTTGGGGATTCTTATGGAGATTGCACCTTTAGGCAAATTACGGAAAAACTAGAGAAGATCTCTCAGAACAACAAAGCTTGGAGCACTAGAAATTTGGATACTGGTAAAAACACATTTGCAATCCAAGCCATAGGCAACCAATCCGTAGATGATATGCGTGAGGAGATGGCATAAATGAGAACGAAATTGGGGTTGGTATTGAAGTGTGAGCGGAGGTGCCGAGAAGGTAAATGTTGTGAATTATTTGACTAGAACTCCACCACTGGCTGAGTAGTATTATTAGGAGGAAGATTCGTATGCAATGAATGATCAGAAGTTTTCGACCAAACGCCCAAGGTTCCAACATGGATGATTGGCACCAAGGTCAAGGAAATCAAGGTTAGAACTATGACAATTACAATAGAGAGGTTCATTATGCCCGAGATGGGAGCTACAATTGCGATAATAATTACAACCGGAAAAACTATGGAAACACAAAAGATCGGGTTGGGCGTTATGTTCCTCTCCAAAATCCGGAATCTGGTCCTAGGGAAGCAACAGGTAATATGTCAGGTATTGAGGATATGATGCATAAGATGATGAGAAGGTTCAATGAGACTAATGAAAATGTTATGGAGATGTGAAATCATTTGTTTGGTATTGGTCAAAATGTTTATGCCCATGCAGTGTCCATAAACAACCTTGAGCAGCAGATGACGCAGTTGTCCACCACAGTGAACCCACACCAACCCAACACTCTTCCAAGAAACACTATCCAGAATTCGAAGAACAATGGACATTATATGGTAAAAACTACTTACTGGTGTAAGGAAACTATAGATCCACCAATGTCGTCTAAGGTGGAAATTGATACTAGTAGAGATGATGATGTGATTAAGAAAGGGGGAGATTCCGAGAATGCGACAGAGAAAAAGGTTGTGGTAACAAAGAAAGTGGTTTCATACCTAGACCTCCGCCTCCTTTTCCACGTAGATTAGCAAAGAAGACCGAAGAGGGAAAATACCGTAGGTTCATCAATATGTTAAACCAAATTTCCATCAATGTTCCAATTATAGAAGTTTTGGAGCAAATGCCTGGGTATAATAAGTTTATGAACGACATGGTAACAAAGAAGAGATCTGTGAGTTTTGAAGATGATGATAAGTTGAAACATTGCATCTCTATTTCTACATGATCCCTTGTGAAGAAAAAGAAAGAACCCGATGCTTTGACTATCCCTTGTACCATTGGGTTATTGCACTTTGCCAAGGCATTGTGTGATCTTGGTGTTATCATTTACCTCATATCCTTGTCCATTTACAAGAAGTTGGGATTGGATGATCCAAAACCAACTATGATGCGATTGTTCATGGCTGATCGAACTATGAAGAGGCCTATTGGAGTACTCCACGATGTGCGAGTAAAAGTTGAGTCATTCATCTTTTTGGCCGATTTTGTTATTCTTAATCGTGAGATGGACTTTGAGGTTGCCATTATTCTAGGGAGACCATTCCTTGCCTCGGGGCGTGATTTTGTTGATATGGAGAAAGGACAGATGAAGTTCATACTTAACAATGAAGAAGCAACTTTTGACATTGTAGGTCCATGGAGCAGAGTGGTGAGCACCAACCGGTATCTGCCCTAACTTACAGAGTTGAGAGTGGTTTTCAGGTGCAAATTGATGAGAGACTAGGTGTTGAGGCATTAGCAGTAGTCATGATGAATTTTGAGAGTGATTGCATCAAAGAGTATGATGATTTGGTGGCCGCACTTGATAGGTAAGAATATCATTTGAAAACTAAGAAACTGGAGTTGGATATAAAGAATCGTGAGTCTCCACCCAAGAAACCGTTTGTGGAAGAGGCAAATAAATTGGAGCTCAAGGCTCTACCTCCACATTTAAAGTATGCCTTCTTGGGTAAAGATGACACTCCCAGTCATTATTGCATATCTTAATGGGCGACAAGCACAGTGTGTGGTATTAGTGTTAAAGAGGTTCAAGCGAGCTATTGGGTGGACTATTGCGTACATTATTGGAATCTCTCCCAGTGTTTGTTCTCACAACATCAAACTCATGTCGGATAATTATCCTAATATTGAGCATCAGAGGATATTGAATCTACCTATGCAAGACGTAGTTAAGAAGAAGATCATCAAGTGGCTGGATGTTGGAGTTATAAATCCTATTGCAGACAATAGTAGGTATGTCCTGTTCATTGTGTGCCTAAAAAAGGTGGTATTACAGTGGTTCCCAAATAAAGAAATGAGTTTGTCTCAATGCGGCCGGTGAACGGATGGAGAGTTTGCATAGACTACCGAAAGTTGAATGCTTAGATGAAGAAAGACCACTTTCTAATGCCCTTCATGGATTAGATGTTGGATAGACTTGCAGGAAAGGGATGGTAATGCTTCCTTGATGGGTATTCGAGCTACAGTAAAATCTTTATAGCCCCGAAAGACCAAGATAAAACCACCTTCACTTGCCCTAATGGTACGTTCGCTTTCAAACGCATTCCATTGGGTTGTGTAAGCTCCGACAACTTTATAGTGTTGTATGAAGTCGATTTTCTCCGACATGGTTGAGGACACTATTGAGGTTTTCATGGATGATTACTCGGTGGTTGGTGACTCTTTTGATAGATTTTTGGATAATTTGGTCGAGGTAGTGAAAAGGTGTGAAGACTGCAACTTGTTGTTAAATAGGGAGTAGTGTCACTTTTTGGTGAAAGAAGGTATATTGTTTGGGAATCAAATCTGCAATAAAGATATTGAGGTGGATAAAGCTAATGTTTAGGTAATAGAAATGCTTCCCCCACCTATCTCCATTAAAGGTGTAAGATGTTTTCTTAGGTATGCGAGCTGCTATCAGAGGTTCATAAAATATTTCTCAAAAATTGCATATCCATTGTGCAAACTTCTTGAAAAGGAGAGTAAATATTATTTCGATGATGCTTTTCTAATAGCATTTGGAGAGTTAAAGAAGGATTTGGTCTCTGCTCTCATCATTATTGCTCCGGATTGGGTGGAACTTTTTGAGGTCATGTGTGATGCAAGTGGGGTGGTGCTTGGCGTGGTATTGAGACAATGGCGTGACAAGATACTTCACCCTATTTATTATGCAAGCAAAGATCTAAACGCAGCCCTAAAGAATTACACCGTTAGAGAGCAAGAGCTTTTTACAGTGGTGTTTGCATTCGAGAAATTTCGATCTTATTTGCTTGGGAGTGTGGTCGTAGTGCATATGGACCATTCAGATTTGTGGTATTTGATGGCTAAGAAGGATGTAAAACCGCAACTCATTAGGTGGGTGTTGTTGAAAAAAATTGATTTTGTGGTAATACAACACAAGGGGACAGAGAACCAAGTTGCCAATCACTTGTCTATATTGGAGGATGAATCCTTTCTAGAGCTTGGTGATAAGGGTGAGATTAATGATATGTTCCTAGATGAAAAGGTATTGGCTGCTTCCCATGATCTCATTCCTTGGTTTGACAACTTTGCTAATTATTTGGCAAGCGATTTGGTACCCCCGGATTTGTCGTCTCACCAACAGATAAAGTTTATGCATGATGTGAAAAACTTCTTTTGGGATGAGCCATACTTATATCATAGTAGTGCTGATGAGATTATCATCGTTGTGTGCCCGAGTTTGAGATGTTGAGTGTTCTTGAGGCATGTCATTTATCGCCTGTTGGTGGGCATCATAGTGGTGTCCGAACTATGCACAATATTTTTCATTGTGGACACTATTGACCGACCATCCACCAAGACGGTCATGACTTTGCCAAGTCTTGTGATCGTTGCTAAATAGAGGGAGGGATTTCAAAGAGGTAAAAGCTTCCTATGAACCCAATCATGGTAATTGAGTTATTTTATGTATGGGGCTTTGATTTTATGGGGCCATTTGTGAGTTCTTATGGGATGAAGTAAATTCGTGTTGCGGTTGATTATGGATCAAAATGGGTGAAAACAATTACGTCCCCAACAATTAAGCAAAAAGTGTCACCGCATTCCTGAAGAAGAATATCTTCTCCTGATTTGGTACCCCTAAGGAAGATATCAGTGATGGAGGTTTCCACTTTTGCCATAAGTTATTTAAAACACTGCTTGAGAAATATGGTGTTCAACGTAGCCACTCCTTACCATCCACAAACTAGTGGACAATTTGAAGTGTCCAACAGAGAGATAAAAAAAATCTTGGCGAAGACTGAATACTAATAGAACGAATTATTCAAGGAAACTTGATGATGCTCTATCGGCCTATCACACTGCATACAAGACTTCCATAGGTATATCTCCATACCGAATCGTATATGGGAAGTTTTGCCATGTGCTCGTAGAGATAAAGCATAAGCATATGTGGGCAATGAAGAAGCTAAACTTAGATTGGGGCGCCACATCAATTCAAAGAGTGAATGACTTGAATGTGCTAAATGAGTTTCGCCTAAAAGCGTAAGAAAGTGCATCCTTGTATAAAGAGAAGATGAAGAAGTACCACGATCAAAGGATTGAAAAGCGGGATTTTGTTTTTGGGGATCATGTGATTCTATTCAACTCTAGGTTGCACTTATTTCTGGGAAGCTCAAGTCCAAATGTACCGGGCCATTTCTACTAAAGCAAGTGTTCTCACATGGAGCGGTATAACTCAAAAACAGTGAGGGAACAAGGTTCAAGGTGAATGGGAAGAGGATCAAACTCTATCTGGGGAAAGCGGAAAGTGTGGAAGAAGTTATTGAATCCTACTATCTTGATGAAGTCTTAGTAATCAAGAAGAATCCGTCATGCCGCGACGTTATATCTAGCAGTACATGGGAGGCAACCCAAGGTGTAAAATCTATCCAACAATAGGTTTAAGATTTCCGTTGAGTAGCTTTCTTTGTTTATTTGATTCTTTGTACCAAAGTAATTAGGCGTTAATTTTTGTTTTAGTGTTGGCTAGATATATCATAGGGTCCTTGTCAAAAAAGTATCCAGAAAATACAAAAAGAATGGCCTAATGGTTGCTATATGTGTAGGTGTACAAGGAAAAATCTGCAAAAAAGGTCTGGTGCAGACTACAGAGGTCTACGGATACCATCGACGATCTTTAAGTCATTCCACGGACCGTAAATGGTGTCCGTAGATCCTAGGTAAGTTCTCCATTTTCTTTAATTGTCAATGTGATCTACGGTCCTCACCTAAAAACCCTAGATCGACCTACGGACCGTAAGTGGGGTCTCATAGGTCCAAACCTTAGCTTGACCAACCCGACCCGGATTGCTTATTACTTAAAACCACAAATTTTCAAATCATTTCCCTCTTCTTCCAAAAACCCTCAAATCGCAAATCACTCCCTAATTTACACATATCACTCCCGAATTTCCACATATCCCTCCCTCTAATCACCAATACTTCATCCATTACAATCAAATCATCTTCCCTGTTCCCCAAAACCGCAATTCCCAAGTACTCCGGTGTTCGGGCACGGTGCAAATAGGTGAAATTTTTGTTGGTGATCATTGGAGTACTAGTGTCGTCTCAGAATCACACCACTCCTCGTTGCTTGTAAGGTAATTGTCTTTCCTCTCACTTTGAATTTTGGTTCATAGCTTGATTTTTGTAATTTGGGAGTGGGTCTTGACCTTGGGTAGTAAATCGTCCATGAATCATGCTAAATATAAAATATAAACACTCGAGAGACGATAGTAAGTGATTCTGTATAATCATACCATAAAACCTACGAATTTAGCTGGTCTATACATAAGCTTTGACTTACGGTACCATATTGTGCTTTGAAATGATGATAAAATTGAGTAATTGGAATCCTTAAGATGACGAACTAACATGATTGAATGTTGAAATGCATGAGTAGACTAGGATGCTATTGTAATTTACCTAATAAAGGGTCTGAACAGTAGGACACATCGAAGATCTGAAATAGACCCCATCTACGAGACCCCATCTACGAAACGTGAGTCAAGTTACAGACCGTAGATCAGGTCCGTAAGTGGATGCACTCGCAAAGTTCCTTAAGTGTGAGACTACAGACGTGGACTATGGTCCTTAGTTCAATATATGGATTGTTCTTTATGTCCATAGTTTCCATCAGAGACCAAGTATTTTGGTACCTCTAAACTACGGAGGGTTTCTATAGACCGTAAGTCTTATTACAGACCATAGGTCCCCAGTGTAGAGGGATACTGTAGCATGCTGTCTTAATTCTTATCTTTTTTGTTTTTTGTTCTAAAATTATTTTGGGTGTATTCTAGGTTTCTTTGCACTAACAACTACTCTCCATGTACGATGGCACCAAAAAAGGCACAAGTCACAATGGGGAGGTCCAAATCAACTAGACCTTCCCGAAATCTGGTTTTGGATTACTCGGATGGTGACAAAGACACCGATTACATTCCCACCACCTCACGGACCCCAATCACAGCAGCCCGGGCTAATCAAAACCAAACCAAAAAGGTGAACACCGACGCAATCACTTCCTCCCTATTTGATGTGGAGGATACACTGATTGGGTCACAAAAATGGTATGCTTTCGGTTCTTCCACAAATTCTGGTGTCGGGTCTGCTTTGGAATCCGCTACTGGTTCCAGTGCCCGGAATTAAGATGACTCATCTAATGAGTTTGTAGCTCCGAAGAAGTTCCAATCCCTCGGAACGATCATATGGATTTGGTAGACGAGAAGCCTAACCGATGATGCGTAGAAGGGCAATGGAAAATCTACCGGGATGACAAAATGATGTATGCTAAGGAGAAAATGGCCCGCACCATTATAGAAGAGCGCAAAGTTGTTACAAGGAGCCTACATATGGTGCCAGATATCCACCGGTTACTTCAACGATACAAATATGAGTGGATGGCTCGGTATCCTAGTACATATAGCGAGGATATTGTGCGGGAGTTCAATGTTTCCTATGCGTCTACTCTCAGAGGGTCTATTCACAAGAAGGCTAAGCCCACAACACAGGATCCCCTCATCTCCACCATGGTACGAGATGTCGCGGTGAATATCTCACGTACCACCATTAGTTGATTCCTATACGGACCTAAGCCTCACCACACTTGGGCATGCAACACGACTAACTTCAATTATAGGTGGGACATTGTCCAAACTAGGCCCTTTGCACTGAATGAAGAACAACGGGAGGCTGTTATACTACGGTTGGCAAGGCATATGGCCCTGGATGGTGAGATAGCTGAGTGGGTTGCCTCACCCAAGGTGGGCATTCGGATGGCCACCCTCACTTTGGTGGCCATGTTTTTCTGGGTCTTAGTACGGAATAAAATGTCACCAACTGAGGTAGACAACCTTGTCACTTGGGATAGAGCAGTCATGGCGGCTGCATTGCTCGTAGGGATTGAGATAGATTTCCCCCGCTTGATATTGGCAGAGATACATGATAGGGAGTTCAAGACCACCCCCATATTCCCATTCGCTTGTATGATATTTCTGATTTCTAGTGATGCTGGAGTGCTTATCTGGCACTGTGATAAATTGGTGCATGCCATAGGGACGCTGGATATAAGGCTGATACAATATGAGGCTAATGTTGCAGCACCACATAGAGGGCCTCGAGTCGATGTGCCTTTGGGCATTGATCTTGTAGATGTGGTTGAGCAGATGCAGGGATATGGACATGTAGCCCATACTGAGGATGCACCAACTTCCTCCTCATAGGAATCTAGCCAGGCTCCGAGCTAATCTAGTGCCACTCATTCTTCCGGAACCACTATGTTACCACTGGACTGACTATAGAAATTAGAGGCTCAAATGGACACCATATTGCACACATCGAGCTCTAGATGCAGAAGTTGATTGCTGAGTCAGAACGGAGAGTTATGAAGAGGATAGAGGCTATAATCGACCAAAAGGTCCAAGTGGTTCATAAGCGACTTGATGCTTTTGAGTGGAGATTTTTAGAGAGGTTGTCCCCACCATTGATATGCCCTCTTTCCATGCCGATCTAGCTAGTGTCCAGGAAGATGTTGATGCCATCCTTGCTACATCAGTTGTTGAGCCACAGGCTGCACCCTCTGCACTTAGCAATGATTCAGTCCTTGGTGCGCTATTTAGTGGAGATGATGTGGAGGAGCAGCCCGAGCCCGTACATGCCCAAGTAAAAAGGCTCCTTTCTAGTAAAAAAAACTAAAAGTACTGAGCGTAGAGGGTCGACAAGAAACAACGCAGCCTATAAAAGAATACAAAGAAGGAATCCATCATTGATGAGCAATTGAGGAAGCAGAGGGTTCATGAGATAATAGCTAGGGCATCGAGTTTTGTGCCTGTTACTGAGGTTCTTCCTACTAGGGAGGAGGATGTGCGCACTACTAAGGGTGAGGTGACACTAGTAGACAACACTATCGAGGGTGTTGTGACAATTTATGTGGGCACTACTGAGGGTGGACCCATTGTTGAAGCAGAGTTCGGGAAATCGGATCCACCCTCTTGTGGATGATTTCTTTGACGCTAAGTGCCACAAGTTTGCTTCACCCAAATCTATTACTTTAAATCATTTTTTTGTGTGTTGGGGACAATTTTACCTATTTATTTTGAGGATGGGGTAAATTGATTGTGACTGATAGGGTGAATTCTGAGTAACCCAACTCACAGTCCTCTCTTGGGGTTTTCTTGCTTGTGTTCTTTTGCCTCAAGAGACTGCTTAATTTTCTATTGAACTGACATGTTTTAGGAATTGTATGTGTAGAAGAATGACAAAGAATGAGGCATGATGACATATTCTTGTTGAAAAATGATACCCGTCAAAAATTTGAAAAACATATGCTAAAAGTTGTAGACTAGAATAAGTTGAATGTGTTGTCTCTGAGCGTGACATGATAATAAACCGAATTGATTTAATGACATAGCTGGAAATTGAACTGGGTAAAATTCTAATCGTGTAATTAAACTATGTGCCAAGAGTGTGTGAGAATTGTTGATGATTCAAGCAATGTTGTGCCAATCTAGAACTTGTGTGAGAAACTGAAAAAAATTGATAATAGTGAAGGAAAAGAGGAAAAGAGAAAAATAAAGAGCTACAAATTTTTAAAGTTACATCAATGGTTGGAAAGAATCAAGGGAGAGAAAAGAAAAGGGTAGCATGTTAAAAAAAGGGCAAAGAGAGGTATAAAAGCCTAAGGTAATGTCAAGGAGGGCAGAAAGTCACTAAAAATACCCAAAAGTTCCACACCTGACCCTGAGCCTACTTAAAAGTCAAGAAAGTCCTATAGTGATCCTAGAATCTAGTTCGGAGAGTCTAAGCAGTGAAAATAAGGGCTATGGTATTGAGCACTAACTGGGACATGAAATTACTTCTGAGCGTGAGTGTTGAATGAACCCTTGTACTCAACATCATCTGTATTGTGTCAAAAAGGGGATTTCATTGAAGTAAGGGCACTAGTGACACTATTAAAAAGTTGGTACCAGGGGATAGTGAAACATTGTCTGTTGTGTGTTGATTGATCTATCATTGTGATGTTTGGATCCGCACAAATTAGCTTGTTGAGTCTAGGAGAAAACAATCTGCATTCTAAAAGGAGAGTTGAGATAAAAGGTCATGTGATTGCTTGTGCTTGAATTGCTTGCTTCTATACAAGTGTCGTTTAGAGTCTCAGTGTGTCGCTTGAGGACAAACATCGATTTTAAGTTGAGGGTCTTGATGTACCGTGATTTTACGGTACTTTAATGCATTTCGCTTAGAAATTGTATGTGTCTAGGGCATGTTTGTGTTTGTTTAATGTGTTTTTTTGTCATGATTTCAAGAAATAAACTCAGGCGTGGGGCTTCGAGGATACAGTTGAAGTAAGTGCAAAACAGGGCATATACGGAGGCAACCTACGGACCGTAGGTCAAATTATGCCCCATAGATGATGATCGTAGAAGGGCTAGCCAATCATTGCTTAAGATTAGGGAAGTCTTGACTAAGTGTGGGACCATAATGATGACTTATGAACCGAATAGTGATCTACAGACCATACTACAGCTCCATCGAAGTGATCTGAGAGGTGGTTTCAGTAATTGTTGCTGAAAAATCTAAGTGTGGAACAACAGAGCAGAGTTACGAACCGTCCTCTGACTTACGATTCATATTTCTAGATCGTAAAAGTCGACAAAGATCCTGAATATTTTGAAGGTTGAAAATTTCCTAAGTCCTGAGCGTTAAATGTGTTTAGTTGCTTAAATAATTTCAAATAAATAATGTGGTTTAGTTGTTTGAATTAAGTCAAAACTAGTTAGAGTTAAAGTTGTTTAGTTATTTAAAAAAGTTCAAATAAATAATGTGGTTTAGTTGATGGAGTTAGTTGTTGGAATTAAGTCAAAACTAGTTGTCAAAGTTGTTTAAATAAGTTCAAATAAATAATGTGATTTAGTTGGTGGATTTAGTTGTTGAAATTAAGTAAAAACTATTTAGACTTAAAAAGTTGTTTAGTTGAAATAAGTTCAAATAAATAATGTGGCTTAGTTGGTTGACTTAGTTGTTGGAATTAGAAACTATGCTTATAATCTTACTGTAAAACCTATTTTATGAACACATCGACCAGTGTCCTACCACCTCTGGTGGGGCCCCAAAAATTATCACTCCTTATTTTCCTTCTCTACCTTTAATCAAGAACACTGAACCGAATGTAAAGCCTAGTATATTTTTTTACTTTTGTAGATTTACTAAATCAAACCAATGTAAATGTCCAGGAAAATGCCTCTTTAAGAAAGGAGATCACCATAGTGGAAGGAATTCCATTGATTAAATACTCAGAGAAGGATGTGAATCTAATGAACAGAATTGAAAGACTCCAATATGCAGTTATTGGAAAATTCACGTTTGATTGGGAAGATTTAGATGAATTGAGGAAGATTATCCATCAACAATGCGAGGTGAATGGGAGTTGTTAGATTGGATTATTTCATAGTAAACATATTCTGATTCGGTTATCCAAAGAAAAGACTTTGTTAATCTAATTTTGAAAGGTGCTTTTTATCTCACATGTAAAGATGGGTATTCTTGTCTCATGCGTACGCTTATCTATAATTCAAAATTCAATGTCAACGAGGAAACATCTATGGCCATGACATGGTTTTCTTTTCCTAATATTCTTCCTACTTTCTTTGTTAAAGAGTGTATGTTCTCTTTAGCATCAGTTGTTGGAAAACCTACTCAATTGGACGAATCTACCATTAATAAGACAAGGCCGAGTTGTACACGGGTGAAGGTGCTAGTTGATCTAAAAGGAATTTTTCCTAAATTAATGCATATCAACATTGAAGATAAAGATACTCGAGAAATAAAGACTAATGGTGTCGACATTCGTTATGATTATCTACCCAAGTATTGTGGTGAATGTATGTGCGAGGTCATGACAAGCATAATTGTATGGTCATTAATCAAGTAAATAGCACAGAAAAGTCACTAGAACCGAACCACACACAAGAAACACAAATGCAACTAGTGATACTATTTAGAAAGGAAAAGTTAGGGTCTTTTAAAGTGGCAAAATGGTGGGGTATCCAGAGAATAGGAATGTTCTGCGAGACAATCACAAATTTGTCAACAGGAACAACACACTTCCCATTAATGTGAAGAACGCATTTCAGTCACTTAATCAAGAAGAGGAGATACAAACAGTGCAAAGCAATGATAAAGTACAAGAGACAACTTCAAAAGAGTGGGTTACGAAATCCTTTGGTGCAATGTTACCAACTCATGGGACCGACCAATCAGCAAGCCCTGCAAAGCAAAAGTTTTAGAGAAAAATCAAGATGCACAAAACAAAGCGAAAGAAGGGGAGGACAAAGAAGTATCTGGTGGGGGAAAATCAGGCCGAATTGATAGTCAGAAAGACGTCATAAATGGTGCCTATTAGGTGAAGGATAAAAATTCACATGGGAACTGTTTGGAGACATCTCTCTCTGCAAAACAACAAGGTTTAGATAATATACAAGAATTAGTAGAGAGTGGTGTAAGATCCCGAAAATGACTTAGATGAAGCTAGAGCCTAACGATGTTTTCATGATGGTATAAGGTCCTAAAATGGTGTATAATGTGGTATTGAGGCAGTGTATAAGAGTTTAGGTGCATTGGAATTCAAATGTCAAGGGACGACCAAGACGTTCGACGACTAAGTCACCAATGTGCCTCATATGTGGTTTTATGTGTTTATGTGTGTTTAATAAGGTTATAAGGTTCTTAAATGATTTATTATTATGTATATAGGAAGTATGTCAAGGTTTGAGAAGTTTGGAGGTCAAACGTCCAAGAACGTTCATGACGTTCGAAAGATGTGCCTTGAAAAGACCTTGTTTGTCTTGAAATGTTTCGTCAAGTTTTACGTGTTCGTTTTGGGTGAAATTCATGTGAGAGGTCCTAAACTTATATACGGTCATGTTTGGGTTGGAAACTTCCGGGAAAGTATTCCCAAGGACCATCCAAGGGTCCTTGAGGAAGGACCCAAAGTTGGTGTTAAGGTTGCCCAAGACAGCCCAAACCACGGAGGCAATCGACGCACAGTGGGTCAGTCGACACCCCGTTGGTAGGGTCTCATCATTTTGGACTTAGTCTGGGAGAGAAGAGACAAATTTTGAGTCTCTTAACCAATCAACGGAAGGACAGGACGGTCTGTTTGTGGACAAACGGTCCGTCGACTGCCCAACCTTGATGGTCCTTGTTCTTGCGCAGTCATTGTTAAGTGAAAGGGGTGAGATTGTAATTTCACCTCGCGTCCAAATTAAAGGTTTGGTGGTTCCTAGGGTCTTTTGGGTATTCTAAATGTGTATATAAGTCTTAAACACTTAGAAGATTTCACTCTTCCAAATCAAAACCCCCAAATCCCTTAGAAATTCCTTAAGGCTCCATTAAAGCTAAACCTCAAGGAAGAGCTTGGATTAGAGATTTGGGTGAAGATTCTTCATCAAATGAGAGGATTAACATTGTTGAGGTATGGTTTTTGATCCTTGAAACTCGTTTCATCAAAGAGCCCAACTTCAAAGATGTTTCCTAAAGTTTTCAAAGTTGAACTTGACCTATTTCATGATCTATCCATGAGTTCTTGCATTAAAGGTTTTTAATCATTGAATAGTGATTGAATTGTTGTTATTTAGATGATTTTAACTTAAATAACCTATGAGCCCGTGTAATTGATGAACCCTAGCTTTTGACTACTTTATGGGTTACTTGATATTACATCAATGCTTATGAATTGTGGTATAGTTTTCTATGGGTTCTCTAATGATTTAAGAATTGTATTCAATTTATATATAGGTTGTATGAGATTTATAAATCTATGTTGAATTAGCCTAGTTTCATTGAGTATTATGATTTATGCATTGAATTGATGTTCATGGCCATGGGTAAGGTCCTTATGATATTGAATTGGGTTATTTAGCATTGGATTGAAGTGTTGATGATGGAGTGGTGGTACACTGCCCTATTCTCCTTTATTTAATGTTAATTAGAGTTCAATTATGTTGTGATTGGTTTGTTCCACTTATGGTGGCGGTGTTATGTGAATTGATGTGTCCTTGTCGGCGTTATTTTTAAGTACTATGATTATTATGGCCTTGTCGGCAACTACTTGAAGTTATATTGATATGTATAGTTGATTATGTGAAGTATGGTCTATCTACCTATATTTGAAGTAATGTGAAAGTATGTGTTCTTATATTGAAGATATTAGGTAATCCTGTTAGACTATGACTTTGTGTTCATGTGTGTAGTCTTAGAGTTGATGCATGATTGTTCCTACTTGACTATATGAGTCTATTATGGTTAATATTGATGATGATATAGTAGTGTATAGGATGACTTTAACATGATAATGGTTGTTCTTATGTGCTTCTAGATTGACATGTAAGATGTGCTAAAGTGAAGTAATGATTTGTGTTGTTTAGATTGACTTGTATTCCTTAATTGATGCATGTATGAATGTGAATATGTCATGTCTTTAATTAGGATGTAAAAGCTCTTAGTCTTGAATGCATGAATGTTATATGAACCTTGAACCTAGTGGTAAGGTTATGAACCTTGAAGTAGAAAGTCATAATGGTATCCTTCATGTAATGAATGATGAACTTAAGATTTATTGGCTGGAACGACATCATATCAATCTTTAGGAAAGTCATAATGAGCTTCTTGTTGCCATTGTAAGTCAGCTCCTAGAGGACCTCTTTGTTAGGGTAAATGTAATTGGGTTATGAACTTGATATGAAACCCCTTTGTATGAACCTTAATGTGAATTAATCTACGAGAAAAAAGGCTAGCACCGAGTGAATATGGTAAGGGAAGTAGTTCTAGTTAAAATATGAGACTAGAATACAAGGTAAGCCCTTCATATTCCTTAACCATGTGCCTATATAGGATGTGTCCAAGTTCTACCACTGGCAACTAGAACAACCTCATCGGAGTAGGATAAATCTCCGGATTCCATGTTTTGCCACCACAGTCTATGTCGGTTATTGCCTATTCTCATCATGCGGGATACCTATTAGCATTAGAGAAGTTCTATAAAGTTTAAGTTGTGGTATGGGACGCTATCTAGACATTGCACAATAGACTATGAAGGTGCTAGTGAGAGTCCCTAGGTATTGTCCAAGACCATAACTTGAATGTCCTTTATGTGATGAATGTTTTTTATGAACTAATGAATTAATGACTTATGTTAGAAAGTATATAAGTGAATGAGTACCTAATCTAGAGTGACTTAAGGATTTCTTAGTTAAAGTGTGAAGAGGGCATATGGGATGATCTCTTTATATCTTATCTATGGAAGTCTTGAGAATGACTCTAGTTAGGGAAGTTGGTTGATTCCATTAGGCATGATCTAAACCTAGGAAATCTTAAGGATTATTTAGGTAACCTTGAAGAGGGTGTATGGGCGTTCTCTTCTAGGAGTACTTAAGTAAGTCTTTTGATAGCTTTGGTCAAGAGAATGTCATGTCTTATAAATTATGCATGTTGGTGTATTGTAAGTGTGTATATGTCTCATTATGAGTAATCTTAAGTATCGTTTAGGCCGATTTAGAGAGGGTGTATGAGCGGTCTCTCTTTGTGTGACTTAAGTGAACCTTAGGATAGCTTTTAGTGGGAAGTCTACATGCTAGACGGTGTGTTTAGAAAAAGTTAAGCACTTCACTGTACAGTGAAGGGACTTCACTGCAACAGTGAATTCGAGTTACTGGAAAGTGACTCATAAAATTATGATATTTGGTTTAAATGTTATCTTATATTTTTCTAAGTTGATAAAGGTTGTTCTTATGATTACATTATGATATTTAAATGAAAATATGTATATTTCTAATAAATGTCCATTTTCATGGTTTTTATGCATTATGCCATACTTAGTACATGTGGTTGTACTAACTCCATGCTTTTATCTACCTCTATAGTGCTTGGTGGGTGAGGAGCATTTGGGAAGCAAGACTTGGATCGTAGCACCGTTCAAGTGAAGTTTAAGTATGTCCTCATTTGACTCGAGGGCATATATGTCTTTATGTTTCTTATTGAAGTATTGTAATAGACTTATTAGTACTATATTTCTATTTTCGTATGGGCTGTGTCCCAAGTACTCTTGTGAATAAGATTGATGAGATTGAGACTTAGTATTTCCTATGATTTTATATGAAAGAGTTTTTAAAGACTCATAGAATGTTTTTGTGAAATTTTTTAATTTCGCACTACTTTTCACTATGTATATGCGATGAACTATATGTAAGGGTTTGTATAAGACCTCCGAGAGTTCGAGTACGCCGGTTGCACTCCAAGAGTTCCATATCTTCTAGGGTATGGTCTTGGGATGTGACAAGCTTTGTATTAGAGCGTAGGATGTAAAAGTAGTCTTAGGAATCAAAAAGTTTCATCAAGTCATGTCTAGTAGAGTCTCGACCATCGGTGTGAGTCGCGAAACATCTATGGGAGAGAGGCTATAAGATGATAGAGTTTTCCTTCTTTTCTACTCCTATGTCGTTCGGTAGAGTAAATGTTATGAGTATCATTCTTAATGTGTTTCCTTGTGTTTCTAGGAGATGAATACTAGAAGGATGGCCGCTAGAAGGTTGGAAGAGGAGAGGGTGAATGAGGAGATTCCTCCTCAAGTGGAGCAAGTTGAGCAAGTTCCTCAAGATGGGCAAGGATTCCAAGGTGCTCAAGTGTATCACCAAGGTGATCATGTCCCTAATGTGGAAGGAGCTAATGAGGTTCCGGAGGTTCATCCGGAGTTGACTAATAGAGAAATTAGAGAGGCTTTGTATGCTTTAGCCCAAGCCGTGACTACTCAAGTGAATTGGAGTATGGTGCCTAGGGTGAATGTTGTGGAGAGCACTATGACCTCTAGGTTGAGAGATTTTGTGAGGATGAATCCTCCTATCTTTATTTGCTCTAAGGTGAGAGAGGATCCCCAAGAGTTTCTTGATGGTGTGTACAAGGTGTTGAGTTCTATGGGGGTTACATATAGGGAGAAGGCGGAGTTGCCTTCGTATAAATTGAGGGATGTTTCTCAAATATGGTACACTCAATGGAAGGACAATAGGCCAGTGGAGTCGGGTCCTATTGAGTGGGAAGAATTTTAGGAAGCTTTTCTAGGCATGTACTTTCCCCGTGAGAGGAGAGAGGTTAAGGTAGAGGAGTTTATCAATCACAAGCAAGGCAATATGAGCGTTGAGGAGTACTCTTTGAAGTTCTCAACATTGTCTAGATATGCACCGTCCTTAGTTTCAAATCCGAGGGATGAGATGAGTCGTTTTGTTACCGGGGTCGCCGACTTAGTGATGGAAGAATGTCGTACGACTATGCTATATGATGATATGACCTTAGCTAGACTCATGGTTTATGCACAATCAATTGAAGAGTCTAAACTTAAGAGGATTGCTAGAAACTTGAAAAGAAGTGGTGCAAGTGATCAAGGGCAACCTAGGATTAAAAAGAGGGCTCAAACTCAAGAAGAATCTAGGGGTGCTAAGTTCAAGATTGAGAAAGGAGGTAGTTCCAAAAATGGCAAACCTACATGTGTCAATTGTGGCAAGAAACATCATGGAGATTGTCTATTGGGTACCGGTAGTTCTTTTGGATGTGTAAAATATGGGTACAAAGTGAGAGATTGTCAGAGATGGTAAGAAGGCTGCTCCTAGTGTTCCAAAGGATGATGCTCCTACAAAGAGGTGTTTCTATTCACTCCGGACTAGAGGAGAAAATCCGGATAAGAGTGATGATGATGTTGGTAAGTCTTTGTAATTCTCTTTTTAGTGTTATGAGTTCCTTCCAAGTAAGGGAGTATGGTTAGTAGATGGGCTAGATAAGTCCTAGAAGTTGTTGCTTGTGCATGATGTTTAGGAGTTTGGTTGAAATTGAATTTCATTAACTTCTTGTATTGTGTGTTTTATGAAGCTATGATCATGTTGTAAATGGTTTTTATATGATGTTACTTTGCATATTAGCATGTTTATATAATGAATTGCCAAGAAGTAGCATTTTTGAAAAAGTTGCCTGATTCACTGTAGCATTGAACTGCTCACTGTTAAATTTTGGAAAAATTGACTAACTGATTCTTTGGTCTAAAAAAGTTTTAAAGTGGTTAGAACTGATGTGTATGAGTATAATAACGAATACAAAATGAGTTTCTACTATTTGGAATGAAGGATGTGAGTTTTGTAGCATGGTGAGTTATAAAATTGTCTTCTAGTTTCTTGTTGTGTTATGAATCGCTTGACAATGTGAAATGGATGTTTTATCCTTGATTGTGTGTTATATGCTATGGTTTTGATCTGCTAGTTGAGTCTATATTCTTGGAAGTGTTCGGAGAGTGGAAAGTGTCATTCGAGCACGAATGTTGTCCAAGTGGGGGAGAATGTAATATCCCAAAAATGACTTAGGTGAAGCTAGAGCCTAACGATGTTCTCATGATGGTCTAAGGTCCTAAAATGGTGTATAATGTGGTATTGAGTCAATGTGTAAGAGTTTTTAGGTGCATTGGAAGTCAAACGTCAAGGGACGCCCAAGACGTTTGACGACTAAGTCACCTATGTGCCTCATATGTGGTTTATGTGTTCTTATATTGAAAATATTATGTAATCATGTTAGACTATGACTATGTGTTAATGTGTGTAGTCATAGAGTTGATGCATGATTGTTCCTACTTTACTATATGAGTCTATTATGGTTATATTGATGATGATATAGTAGTGTATAGGATGACTTTACGATGATAATGGTTGTTCTTATGTGCTTCTAGATTGACATGTAAGATGTGCTAAAGTGAAGTAATGACGTGTCTTTTTTAGGTAGACTTGTGTTTCTTACTTGATACATGTATGTATGTTAATATGTGCTGTCTTGACTTACGATGTTAAAGCTCTTAGTCTTGAATGCATGAATGTTATATGAACCTTGAACCTAGTGGTAAGTTTATGAACCTTGAAGTAGAAAGCCGTAATGGTATCATTCATGTAATGAATGATGGAATTAAGGTTGATTGGCTGGAATGACATCATATCAATCTTTAGGAATGTCATAATGAGCTTCTTGTCGCCATTGTAAGACAGCCCCTAGAATACCTCTTTGGTAGGGTAAGTGTAATTGGGTTATGAACTTGATATGGTACCCCTTTGTATGAACCTTAATATGAATTAATCTATGAGAACAAAGGCTAGCACAGAGTGAGTATGGTAAGGAAAGTAGTTATAGTTAAAGTATGAGACTATAATACAAAGTAAGCCCTTCATATTCCTTAACCATGTGCTTACATGGGATGTGTCCAAGTTCTACCATTGGCAAGTAGAACAACCTCATCGGAGTAGGATAGAACTCCGGATTCCATGGTCTATGTCGGTTATTGCCTATTCTCATCATGTGAGATACCTATTAGCATTAGAGAAGTTCTATGAAGTTTAGGTGGTGGTATGTGATGCTATCTAGACATTGCACAATAGGCATTGAAGTTGTTAGTGAGAGTCTGTAGATCTTGTCCAAGACCATTACTTGAATGTCTTTTATTTGATGAATGTTTTCTTATGAACTAATGAACTAATGACTTATGTTAGAAATTATGTAAGTGAATGAGTACCTAATCTAGAGTAACTTAAGGATTCCTTAGTTAAAGTGTGAAGAGGGCATAAGGGATGATCTCTTCATCTCTTATATATGAAAGTCGTGAGAATGACTCTAGTTAGGGAAGTTGGTTGATTCTATTAGGCATGATCTAAACCTAGGAAGTCTTAAGGATTATTTAGGTAACCTTGAAGAGGGTGTATGGGTGTTCTCTTCTAAGAGTACTTAAGTAAGTCTTTTGATAGGTTTGGTCAAGAGAATGTCATGTCTTATATATTATGCATGTTGCTGTATTGTAAGTGTGTATGTGTCTCATTATGAGTAATATTGAGGATCGTTTAGGCACATTTAGAGAGGGTGTATGGGAGGTCTCTCTCTCTGTGTGACTTAAGTGAACTTTGGGATAGCTTTTAGTGGGAAGACTACATGATAGATGGCGTGTTTAGCAAAGGTTAAGCACTTCACTGTACAGTGAAGGGACTTCACTGTAACAATGATTCGAGTTACTGGAAAGTGACTCATAAAATTATGATATTTGGTTTAAATGTTATCTTATATGTTTCTACGTTGATAAATGTTGTTCTTATGTTTATATTACGATATTTAAATAAAAAGATGCATATTTCCAATAAATGTCCATTTTCATGATTTTTATGCATTATGCCATACTTAGTACATGTGGTTGTACTAACTTCATGCTTTTATCTATCTCTATAGTGCTTGGTAGGTCAGGAGCATTTGGGAAGCAAGACTTGTATCGTAGCACCGTTCAAGTGAAGTTGAAGTATGTCCTCATTTGACTCGAGGGCATATATGTCTTTATGTTTCCTATTGAATTATTGTAATAGACTTAGTAGTACTATATTTCTTTTTTCGTATGGGCCGTGTCCCAAGTACTCTTGTGTCTAAGATTGATGATATTGAGACTTAGTATTTCCTATGATTTTATATAAAAGAGTTTTAAAAAATTCATAGAATTTTTTTGTGAAAAGTTTTAATTCCGCACTACTTTTCACTATGTATATGCGATGAAGGATATAAAAGGGCTTGTATAAGACCTCTGAGAGGTCGAGTACGCCGGTTGCACTCCAAGAGTGCCATATCTTCTAGGGTATAGTATTGTGATGTGACAAGTTGTGAGGCACATGACAAAGAAAACCCCGAGAATCATTCTTTTACTAATTAAATATTGGAGTTTCTCCATGACAAAGATAAATCCAATGGAGAAAGCCAGCGTGTAGATGATAATAATGATGAGAAAGAATTCAACTTGAACACCAATCGTAATACAACAATGCATCTCCTTATTCAAGGGTACGAAGGCAAAATAGTGAGTACGAACAACACAACAATAGTAAAGCAATACACATAGTGTTAAATTACATGACTTTGTTAGATTCTATCCTAGTTTATAGGAGCTTCTTGGCGGTAGGTTTCAATTCATAGGTGTAGTTATGATTCTATAATTTGATTCAGAGTCAATAACTTAGTAGGATATTTTATCTTTTACTGTTTTAACAATTATTAGGCTACCAGTTATGTTGGTTCCTATTTTTCTGCACTTAGTCGTTGCAACTCACTTGTATAAAGAGAGCTTGCAACAGTACAATAAAGACCCACTTGCTTGATACATTTTTTTTATTATTCTTTGTCTTTCTACTAAATTCTTTATAACATTTGGTATCAGAGCTGTAAAAAGAGTTTCTGATATCGAGTGTAAGTGTTGGTACTGCATATTGAGAGTTTTTTTTTGTAGAACTATTGCAGTAGCAAAAATAATGTGGCCTCCTAAATTTTGTTCAACCTGTTATTCCACGCTTTGATGGTCATTACGACCATTGGAGCATGCTGATGGAGAATTTCCTTAGGTCCAAGGAATTCTGGCCATTTTTCAGTACTGGCGTGCAAGAGCCAGCGGCTGGCACCGGCTTGTTGGACGTACAAAAGGCGGAGTTGGACAGTTTAAGGTTGAAAGATCTTAAGGCAAAGAATTATCCTTTCCATGCTATTGATCGCTCAATATTGGAGACTATTCTTTGCAAAGATACTTCTAAACAAATATCAGATTCCATGAAAAAGAAGTATCAAGGATCGGCGAAAGCAAAAGGAGCATTATTGCAAACACTTCGTGCTGATTTTGTGACATTATAAATGAAGATTGGAGAATCAATTTCAGATTATTTCTCAAAGACTACGTTCAATAGCAAATAAGATACAGATTTATGGTGAAAAGATGGACAATGTCACCATTATTTAAAATATTCTTCGCTCCATGACATCAAAATTCAACTATGTTGTTTGTTCAATTGAGGAATCAAAAAATACTACTGAACTTTCAATTGATGAATTACAGAGCTCACTATTGATTCATGAGAAGAACATGAATCGATAAAGTAGTGAGGAACAAGCTCTTCAAGTCTCATCTAACAAAAATCTTCAAAAGGTGGTGGTCGCGGAAGAGGTAGAGAGAGGAAACAATTAAGGTGGTGGCAGACACTCACACCAGAAATTTCAAGAAAAATCTTCAAATTCTCAGGGAAAGGGAAGAAGCTTTGACAACAACAATAATTCAGTTGATCATAAGCCGAAGTCAATTGACAAGTCAAAGATTGAATGCTACAGATGTCACAGGTATGGACATTATAAATCAGAATGTTGAACTAACTTGAGTAGATAGGGTGGACGCTAGTCTAATTTTGCAGAAAAGGAAGAAGAAATCTCTTTGTCGAAGTCCTATCAAGAGAAAGAACAAGCGACGAAGGAAATGTATCAAAATATATTGTACTTAGACACGGGTTGCAGCAATCATATGTGCGGAAACAAGTTAGCTTTCTCCATATTAGATTAGTCATATCGAGATTCTGTGAAGCTTGGAAACGATGCAAAAGTTCCAGTCAACAATGCAACTCCTTATTCAGAGGTGGGTCCCTAGAATATTGTCATATTCTTTATTTCCTTCATTATGGATAGGCTTAGGGTACCTAGAACATCAAATTATTGCTTTGATATAGTTGTTAGACTAATCTAAATAAGAATATTGTGTTTTCGTAACTATGGTTCTTTTAAATTCAGAACCTTAGTTGTGAGACTTCATTTTATATATCTATATATATCTATCTATCTATATATATATATATATATATATATATATATACATATGCATTAGTTTACAAATTTTTCCTTATCAGTACTTAATATTTCGTTTAAGTTAGCATGTCAGAATCTTGAGCTATCTAGTTTATATAAACGTTGAATCATTTACATTTAATGAGGAGTAGGCTTAATACCGAGTGGACTAGGGTCATTTACCCTCATAGACCATAGTCCGAGAATTACGAGCCCCCATAGATTAAGTTCCCTCTGTGGGCGTCATATTTAGTGCCTTTAGATCCATGTCAAGATATATTGGGTCCTCCCGATAGAGTGTATACATCTGACTCCACGTTTAGCTCATGTGATTTTATTTCAGTTATTAGTAGCTCCCACAGTCAAATTGTAGTGCATTGAGCAGGTTACCAATTATATCTCAGTATTCAGTTTCAACATATTATGTTCTTGGTCATTACTGTTAGTTTAGTTCATTTTTGGTATAGTCAGTATATTCATCATGTTCATCTTATATCATTTCTCAGCATGCTCTAATTCAGTTATGTATATATTGTTCAACTTTATCCTATCTTGTATGCTCAATACCTTTCAAGTACTGATGCATACTCTGCGCTACATCTTCTCGTGATGTAGATTCAAGTCCTCAGCATTCAGATCACACATAGATTGGTTCCCGATCTCCAGTTCAGCAATATCAGTGGTGAGTCCTCATTCTCCGAGGATAATAAACATGTTTTATTTAATGTTCAGTTTTTTTGGTTTCATTTTTACTATAGTTATTTGGCGACATGTCCCAACATCTCTACTCAGTCAAAGGCTTTTATTTGGACATAAATATAATTTGTTGTAGTATTTTGAGTTATAGTATAGTGTTGTAATCGCCTATTCAGTATGTTATTCACACAACATTAGGTATTCCTCATCATTTCTGTTATTATGGTTTTAAGCTTCTACATAGTATTTCTTATTGCAGTAAACGTTAAGTATGCTTATAATATGTAGTACAGGGTTAGCTTGGCGTTACTCATGATCCTAGGCCCTGTGTTACATCAAGGGGGTAGACTTGGGGTGTGACACTCAGAGATTCGTTCTTTAGAGTGAAGAATTCCGTTACCATTACCTCTCTTAACTCGCTCAGCTTTAACAACATGCATAACCTCACACACCTTCTATAACTCTTCCACAAAGTTTTCAATATACTCAGTGACACTTGAACCGGTCAAGTGTAGAGTATTCATCCTTAAGAACTCATAGATACTGTATGTATCAGCCACATCCTATCGATCGACTCTCTACTAACAGAATTGGTCTACCACTTGACTCAACATATAAACGACATCCCAAAACTCAACATTTGTGACCACTACTTAGGGTTGCACTTCTAGTGCATTGGGTACCACTTGATCCATATGATTAACATTCCTTCTAACAGGAGGACCTCAGACAACTCTTTGTGGATGCATGATCTAAAATATACGAGCAAGAACGAATTAGAAAGAAGCTTTATAGAGTTGAACTCTATCACAGGAAAAAAGTAAGAAAGAAGTTAGATAGTTCCTAAATATCGCAACCTCCTAATTATAAATTTGACGCGCTTCACACCTATAACTAGTACTCTACAAACATGGAATCATAGATACCCTAGGACTCTTGAACTCTGTGTTCTGATACCATGTTTGTCACAGCCCAAACCTACACCCTAGACCTGGCCAACACCTGACAACCATCGCTAGCCCAAGCAAACCCTTGGACATGCTCAACTCTTAGAGGGAGACTTACTCAACATTAAATAAATCAAAATATAAACTTTAACTCAAATATCTCAAAATATAAACTCAGATATTTATAAATAAAACATTCAAACTTGCCTCAAGGGCAAGTCAAGTCTAGAACATAAAAAGTGAAATCAATAAGATCCATGAACTACTACAGTCTATCTATCTATGAAGACTCTACTAACTTAGATGGACGTCAGGAAAAAGACCCACGTCATCCTAATAAAAAAATTGAAATGATGAAACATAAATGAGGGATCCTTCGAAAGTAAGAAGGCTCACCAATCAACTCTGAAACTCAACTAGATCAATGAAGTGCTTGTTGATGATCCTCATTACATGTATCTGAATAATGAAATATACAGGCAAAATGACGTCAATACATAAAATGTTTGCGTATGCAAGGGAAAATCTAAAACACAACATAAGCTTGAACTGGATATGAAGAAACAACTTACATCGTCTCAACTCAACTCCAACTAAACCTCAACTAAACCTCAACTCAATCTCAATTCATTTCAACATAAAAGTAATAACAATAATGCGATATAAATTAAAGGTTTTAATTTAGTAGATAAACACTAAATGTATTGGAAAATTTAATACAATTATATTTGTATGTAAAAATATAAAATCAACTCGGTTTGGGAAATTCTCTAACCGACAACCATTACTATGAGCTCTCTGATGATACAATGTCTCGCCACGCTACAAGAAATGTCCTATACCTTTCTGAGGTATATAAATCCTCAGCTAAGTTGATCCACTAATTCTATAAAATAAATAAGGAATTATCTAAAAAGTATGACCCTTTCTACTCACATTGTCTACATGGTTTATGAGGGCGGTGAGTTGTTTGAACTCTCCCACATAACGATACTCAATACTACTACCAAAATATAACATATCTCACATGTTTTAAAAAAGATTTCCTTTTCCTCAATTTTGATATTATTACTCAAAATGTTTCTCTTAAAATAGATAGTACTCAAAACTCCTCATAAACTCTTTTAAAAATCGGTGTTTTCTCTTTTGTTAAATGTAATGACAATTACTCTTAGGAATACTTAGTTCTCATATATTCATTTAAAAAATGACAATCAACTTTATTCTTCCACAACTCAAGTACTCAAGTCTTAAGACAAGTTTAAAGGATTGTAAAAGACTTCTCAGAAGGACTCGAAAGACTCTCTCAAACTTGACTTTTAACTCTATCTTGAATTTTAATTATGAATTCAAGAGTTATGATTTATCATATAAAGGATCTTGTAATTATTAAATGTGTTTTCGATGTTAAATCATAAGAAAAGAGAAAAAAGCATTGTCGATGCAAAGAGTACAACCCACATATGAATTAAAACATTTGGTCACGAAATATTTTTTGAAACAGTGGGGAGCATGTCCGCGATACGGAGCTAGCACCTATTGTCTGCCCGATATTTTCTTCCTCTCCCAAACTCGATTAAACTCATATCCACTGAAATTCTAAGGTAAAAACTCTCGAATTCTTATAACCTAGAACAATTAAACGAAAGCCAGCCAAGAACTATCAATTAACTCACGAATTAACAAGATTCTCGCCTAAAAAACTCAACCAAACATCAAAATTCAAGAATGGAGAGCAACACTTCAAGAACACTCATTAAGAACTTAATTCATCATTTATTTTTATGGACAAATTCGAATAGGTAAATCATGACTGGAGTGTGGGTGAGCGAACCCAACACTATGAAAACTTACATACCTTGATTTGGCGAAATTCCTCAACAGATCTCCCAAATTTTGACGAACGCCTTGACCCTTTTCTCTTTTATCCTCTTCTTGAACTCCTCTCAAAAACCTAAATGTAATTTATTATTTGTAAACTAACCCAAATAAGAGTTTACCCCAAAATATTACTAAAAACATTTTGATCTGATTGGAAAAGAAAAAGACCAAAATACCACTCATTAATGCGGGTAACTTTCCTTAACTTGACAACCTAACTTTAAATGGGAAAATCTCCCTCACCTGAACTCAAAATTAGAAAATGTGTGGCGTTAGATAGAGGATTCCATGACCTTTTATTTGATACTCATAATGTGCTGAATGTTATGACCATTTAAAGTTGACCCAAAACTCACAACTTAAGCATGACTGTAAATTCCAGATTTGGCTCTTTTTGATTAGTTCATGAGAGAGTTCCCTAAGAACAAATATTATAATGGTAATGGGGCAAATAGATCCCAATCTTCTTCAGCGGCTCTGGTACACAAAGTTGCACTTATAGGAAGTACTTTAGGGACATGCAGAGGAGAAAACCATCTATATGCTATCATCAGCCGCCAAGAGCAAGATAATTCACCCGATGTTTTCACTAGTATGATCAAAGGCTTTACTTTTGATATATATGCATTGTTTGATCCAGGTGCAAGTATATATCTATGGGTTTTGATATTCTTCCCAAGAAACTTCTTGAGCCCTTCGGTGTTTCCACACCTATTGGTGAGTCTATTCTAACTAAGAGACTTTATCGTGATTGTACAATCTCTATCAACCACAAGGACACCATGAATGACTTAGTAGAGTTAGACATGGTGGACTTTGATGTTATTCTAGGTATGGACTAACATCATGATTTTTCTGCCTCGGTTGATCATAGAACTCGAGTAGTTAAGTTCCACTTTCCTAATGAGCCACTATAGAGTGGAGGAGTACTTCAGTAGTGCCTAAGGGTCGATTTATTTTGTATCTTAAGGCCAGAACGTTAGTTTCCAATGGGTGCATCTATCATTTATATGAGTTAATGAGTCTAGTTTTGAAACTCGACCTATTTAGTCATATATAGTTGTGCGTGAGTTTCCAGGCGATCTTCTTGGAGTTCCTCCTGAGAGATAAATAGACTTCAGCATAGATATTCTTCCAGATACTCGACCTATCTCCATTCTACCATATAGAATGGCTCCAGCTGAGTTGAAAGAGTTAAAAAAGCAATTGAAATACCATATTGATAAAGTTTTCATTCAACCCACTGTCTCATCTTGGGGCGCTCCGATCTTATTTTTGAGGAAGAAAGATGATTTTCATAGGATGTTAGTATCCCCTTTCGAGAATTGACAATCTTTTCGATCAACTTCAGGAAGCCATTTGTTTTTCTAAGATAGACATCAAATATGGTTATCATCAATTGAGAGTAAGAGAAAGTGACACCCCGAAGACAATGTTCAGGATCCGCTATGGTCATTTTTAGTTTCTAGTTATGTCTTTTGATTTGATTCATGCTCCCACAACATTCATGGACCTTATGAGCATTGTTTTTAAATCATATCTTGATATGTTTGTTATCGTGTTTATTGATGTCATTCCTATTTATTTGAGGAATGAGGAAAATTATGAAAGTCATCTCAGCGTAGTTCTCCAAACTCTCAACGATAGAGAGTTGTACGTCAAATTTTCCTAGTGTGAGTTTTTTCTTGAGTTAGTGGATTTATTAGGCCATATTATTTCTAGTAAAGGGATTCGAGTTGCCAATTAGTAGACTAAAGTAGGATAGAACTGGCCCGAACCCATATTTCTAACAGATATAAGAAGTTTCTTGGAATGGATGTTTATTATAGAAGGTTTGTAGAGGGGTTCTTATCTACTTCGTCCCCATTAGAAAAGTTGACTTAGAATACAATAAATTTTCAACAGTCTGAAACTTTTGATAAAAAATTTTAGGAATTGAAAACGTTGTTGATTACTGCCCAATGTTGACCTTAACGGAGGGTAGACAATGCTTTGTTGTGTATTATGATGCGTCCAGAGTTGGACTGGGTTGTGTATTGATGCAGAATGGTAAATTTATAGCTTATGCCTCGATGCTTCTTAAGATTCAAGAGAAAAATTACCTAACTCATGATCTCGAGTTTGCTGCAGTAGTGTTTACTTTGAAAATATGGCATCACTATCTCTAAGGTGGTCATGTTGATGTGTTAACAGCTCCAAAGAGTCTTCAGTGTGCGTTCAATCATAAAGATCTTAATCTTAGACAAAGGGGATGGTTAGAGTTATTCAAGGATTATGACATAAGTATTCTCGATCACCCAGGTAAGGTTAATGTTGTTTTTGATGTTTTGAGTTGGTTGTCTTAGGGTAGTACTACCCATGTTCAGAAAGGCAAGAGAAATTAGGCAAACATGTGCACAGACTTGCACGATTGGGAGTACGATTTTTGGATTCCAATGAAGGTGGAGTGGCGGTGATGCATGGAGTTGAATCAACAGTAGTATCTGAACTGAAGAAGAAAAAAGACCAAGACCCTATATTTTTTGAATTGAAGGAAAATGTGCATAAGAAAAAAGTGATGGTTTTTGAACAAAAGGGAGATGAGGTGTTGAGGTAGAAAGGTAGATTGTGTGTACCAAAGGTTTATGAAATCCAAGAGAGGACCAGGGAGAAAACTCATAGAGCCAGATATTTGATCCATCCTGGGTCCACAAAGATGTACCGTGACTTGAGATAAGTTTATTGGTGAAGTAGTATTAAGAGGTGTATTGTAGAGTTCTTTGCTAAGTGCGTGAATCGCCAAAAGAAAAGTCAGAAAACCAACGGCCTGACAGTACGGTTAGAACCTAGACATTCGAGAATGAAAGTGGGAAAAGATTAACATGGATTTTATTACTAGTTTGCTGCTATCTCGCATACAACATGATTCGATTGGGTTATTGTATATCAGATGACTAAATCAGCCCATTTCTTACCGCTGAAGACTACTTATTAAAGAAAATATTATGCGAGATTGTATATTCAAGTGATAGTCAGACTTTATGGAGTTTCGGTTTCTATCATTTCAGATAGAGGTGCACAGTTCACCAAACAATTTTTGAAGTCTTTCAGAAAGGAATGGGTTTGTGAAATTTAGTACTGAGTTCATCCGAAAAATGATGATCAAGAAGAGCATATGACTCAGAAATTTAGAGGATATGTTGAGGGCCCGTGTGACAGATTTCAAGGGTAATTGGGATGATCACTTACCTCTCGTAGAGTTTACTTACGACAATATCTATCACTCTAAAGTCCATATGGATCCTTGTGAGGCTCTTTAATGAGAGAAGATGTAGATCTCCTATTGGATGGTTTGAGGTTGGTGAAGCTTGGTTGATAAAACCATACTTGGTTCATCAAGCTTGAAGAAAGTGAAGCTCATTCAAGAAAGGCTGAAATAATGCAAAGTCGTCAAAAATCCTATAAATATGTTAGGAGGAGAGACTTGGAGTTTGAGGTGGATGATTGGGTTTACTTGAATGTTTCACCCATGAAGGGTTTTATGAGATTTGTTAAGAAGGTAAAACTTGGTCCTTGATATATTGTTCATTACATAATATCCAAGAGAATTGACAATGTAGCTTATGAGTTAGATTTACCGTCAAAGTTAGCAATGGTCTATCTAATATTCCACATGTCAATGTAGAAAAATTGAATGGGCAACCTTTCATTTATTATACGTAAATAGAGTATTGGTACTAAGGAAAACTTATCAAGGAGGTACTGATGCTTTAATATGGGTATCTATTAATATTTTGTGATCAACGACACTAACCTACAGTTTGAGTGTCTACGAATCGAAGCTGCTAGTAAAGTAACCCAACCAAGGGTTGGGATCGTGTACAAGGTAGTGGTAGTGAAAGTATTAGCTACTTAGAATTCCGTTCTTAATAGTGATAGTTTAAGACATTTTCGAATATTAAAACAAAAAAAAGTGAAGTGTCAAATATAAAGAAGAGGTTTCTTATAAGTAATAAAATAGCAAAAATAGAAGAGAAAACAAGTATGAGGGAGAATACTTGGGGTGTGACCGTAATATATGTTGACACAAACTAATGGGTCATGCTTTTAAAAGTGAAATTCGCAAGACAATGGTGACTAGTCTAAGGTTTAGGTGAAAGTAAATACCCTCTCGGGCAACTTAACCCGTATAAAATGGGTTTCTCTCAGACACCCACTCGTCTAAACTAACCAGCCTACGCCTTACCCACACCCTACTTTTTAATAGAAGGTTCTTGTATATGGGACTAGGGCTCACCCTTTTGGGATGAACCTCATGTTGACCCACTCCTTAGGTCATCAGTCTTGTGGTCTTGGTTTCGCGATCTCCCTCTCGGGCAAGCCGAAAACTCATGGGTGGTTTTGTATTTGCAACTACAAACCCATTAAATCAAACCACAACCACTAGGTGAAATCACCATTAAATTGCATCTAATCATATCGGTAAAAAAAAAACCCCAACAATAATATCAACACATATTTTCTAAATCAAATCCTAAGAATGGGGTTTTTTAGCCACACATCAAGCAATAATAAAATATACTTAAAATGATAAAGGATTCAAATGGGTATAAGAGATTAAACCTTTAAAATGGCAAAGGAATGTAAATGGAGAAGACCCACTTCCAAGATTGGAAGAAGATTCTTCAAGCTTCCTCAAAACCCTCTCCAAAGTTGAGAGAAAACTTATGAACAATGTTTCTAAGATAAAATATTAAGTGTCGAATGTTTCACTCTCTAATTCTCTCCAAAAACACTCCTCAAATAACAGAAGAGTTTAGTATTTATATGCTTCAGATTTAGTGCTAGTGGATCCATTCAGCGTCTTTAGTCGTGATTCTCTAAGTGATTCAGCAAATCACCTTTTTTCTGGTTCTTCGCCGTTTGCTCCTTTCCTTTTCATCCATACATGCTGTAATATTAGGCGGAATAATTGTGCTTCATGGAACTATTCGGTGAAGCACCGACTGCTCCTTTTTCCCCCGTTTTGATCCACTTCCTTCAGGGCTCACTTGCTGTAACAGAAGGTGGAACTCTGCTAAATGGCGTATCCCCAAGTGTGCATGGTGATGCATACTTTGTATCTTCAGCTCTTTGCTTCCATTTTGCACCTATGTGTCCATGCTCTTACCAGATCCTCAAATACCTGAAACTTAGAGGTTTTTACGACATATCGAGATAAAATACACAATTTAAGACACTATTTGCATTAAATACAGCCCTAGATAGTCCAATTTGAGGACTCATCAACACCCCCGACATATACTTTTGATTGTCCTCAAGTAAAACTTAAGTTCAGCAATTCAAAGAGGATATCTCAAATAGTGCTACACAAGATTCAATCATGAATGTACACAACAGGACTCAAACTACTCATGCATATCTCAATTGTATACTCAAAGATTAAAGTTGTGACATACCATTACCAAATATTCTTGAGCTCATAATACTTGCTACTAGTGCACGTTCAAGATCAACAAAAGTATCTACATACCTCACACCAAGAATGATTCCATTTTGACACACGTAAATTTATCAACTTAGGATCAGGAATCTGATGCAATACTCACACTCACAAAGAGGAGCACAATGCATTCTTTTACCCATAGGTTTGCCCTTATTTTCTAATTGACATTCGTTTCGGTTCACTCAAGAGTAAAAAGGTCTTACAGAGGCTTGTAACGGGGCTTAGTGTAAAGGTATGGTAATTTGGGCTTGGTGAATTTTTCCTAATGAGATATGATTTCCTTAATCTATCCCCTATCTACCTTTCTCAATACTTGGTCAAATGCTTCTTGGTCATCTTTATTTCCCTTCATGGATTACTTTGAAACCCGATTTGTTTTCATCCCGTGCTTTTATTTCATGACTTTTCTCTTTTTTTTTTCTCCTTTTCTTCTTTTTTGTATGGAGGGTGTGCATTTCTCTACAATACCATGGGTTTGCAAGACTTCTCTTGCACTTCTCGACGTCTTCTTGCCCTTCTCAACACCCCCCCCCCCAACTTAGGATTTTGGCCTATGTTGGCTATTTACTTCTATCACATCTCAAAAATGATTATAGGTAGTGGATGGCGTAACGTTTTAGGATTCATTAAGGTTTTTCCAAGGAAAAGATATGGCTCAAAAGGTGTTCAAAAGAGTTTCACACACTCACGGGTAGGCCACAAAAGAGGTATATGTCAAAGTTTGTTCACACTCTTAAGAATTGCCTAAGATCATGTCAATAGGATACCTTTCTAAATCAATTAGACTACCCAGGAAAATTCTAGGTTTATTCATGCAAGGTTCAAGGTAAGCTCATCACGCAAGGCAGTGACACTCAAGTCAAACAAGACAACACAGTTTTGCTAGTGCGCAATGGTCGTTGAAAAAGAATCAATTTGATAATTGACTAATCACAACGAGATGCAAAGAGTTCACATATTGCCTATGTAACTTCATTATTTCTCGTTGTAGATGCACATTCATGTTTGTTCGATTGAGAGAACTTTTCAAGTCATCGGTATTGATAAAAAAACAAGACTCAAATTTGTACAAGAACAATCACTTTCAACACAAGAGGTGGCAGAAATTTCAAAAGTGTATTTTTTTTGAAAGGTTAAAAATTATTATGAAATTAGGACCCAAAAGGGAGCCATAAGTTCAAACATTTGCGAAAGCAACTTTTAAAACTTAATTTGAACAGACAACCCAAACATGTATCAAAACATATAAAATACGCATTCAGAATTAACAAAACAAAGTTGGGTCTCACCCCATCATAACAAGTGTTTGTCCTCAAATGCAAGTAATGACAATATGCAGATTTTAATTAAGATAAACAAACAGAAGAGAAAGTGAAAGGGAGATCTTTTTCATGCATCTTCTTCATCAATCGGGGTGTGAGCACCCGAAGTGTCTTCCCAAAACAGGACAACTGCTCCTAAAGTGTTGCTACTCTGAGCTTCACCACTGTTTTCAGCTACCCTAGCCTCAACAATGATATTAGCTGCAATAATCTTGTCTATCTCATGGCCTGCCTTGAAGGCATGTATGGCATTAACAAACCCTCGTGCCCATCAGGTCATATTAAGGTCGACAGGAATTCATCTTTTGGCCCTAGCTTCCTTGGTGTAATTTCTCTGTATAGCTAGATCTTCTCTGTTTTCCTCGTCTCTAACTCGTGCTCTAATGTGCCTAGGTGGATCATTTCTCCGTGCGACCTTTGGTCCAGCCATTTTTATAAAAACTTCGATGACAAGTTAGGCAATAATTCAGAAATGAGGATAGGGAGATTCTAACTATAGAGTCACTTTACCAAACAAAATTGTAGTGACTTGATTCTTCTAGGGTCTTCATTATAGAGATGCGTAGATGATGAAAGGGTTGTAGACAAAGGGAGAACAATAAATATTGTGGTGTCCCGCCGAGTGCAATTTGTAATTAAATTCGACCGTCTGAAGTTACAAATAAGTCAAACACATAAGATATTCATCTAAAGGTGAAATATTGACATGAATAGAACCGCCGAGAAGTTCCGCGAGCTGCTCTTAACTCACCAAGCATCCCAATGTGCCTATTTTTAGGTCATCTTTTCAAGTTTGACCCCGCAATCCCTTGACAATTCGACTTAAACCTTTTTCAATATCATTTTTTGACAAATATCCCTAGTATTTCTGCCAACAACATATATAGTTTAGCTCGCAATACATTCGGATGGGATTTTACCAATCACACACAAAATATTGAGTAATAATCGACAAAAACTTCTATCCCATCACTCAGAGACTTAAAAAAAAATTAACACTATTAATCACTACCTCAATAAGTACAACTTTCAATAAAATAACTGCAGAGTTCGATTACTAACCTTTGGTGTTGAATTAAACTATAATGGCGTACTAGGCAGCAATGTGATCTAAGTCCAAGAACAATCCAACACTTAGAATACTAAAAGGTGCAGGAAAAAAAAAACCAGCGTGAAAGTGTGATTTTGTCAAAGGGAAAAAGTGAAGGAAAAGTTTGAAGTAGGACTTTTGAACCTGGTTCTTTTGACCATCCGTCTTTTGCTTATTTGGAGATATTAACTTATCTCACTTAATGGCTCAGCGAAGCGCCGAGTGTCTATTTTGTCGCTAAATTTAACAGGATTCCAGTCTTTTGAGAAAGTTGCATTGGCAGTCTTTGTCGAGATTGCCTACTTAGTTGGTGAATCTCCGATAAAAATTATCATTCCCACCTAGTTTTACAAACATAACCATTCTGTGCATAGAGTCAAATGACTTGGATTGATTAGTTGCGATAAATTTGTCCGCATTCCGCCAAAAGGACCTGTTCACCGTCACTTTGCATTTTTTAAAGCACTTTTACTCCAAAAATTTGCACAACCTACACAAACTTATTTTCTAAAGATACCAAAAAGAAAGCAAGTAAATGGTTTTAGGTTTGCCTCCGAAACAACGCCTTAGTTAAGATCGTGGCACGACGCAAGTTGCTTTGTAGGGCTCCAATTTTGTAGGTTGCTACACCACCACCATGTGATTCTCTACTTTCTTGCGAGTGGAGAAGTAGAAACTCTTGACCCATGATATTTTCAAGCACATGGACAGGTCTGGAGTGAGACCAAATAGCTCGTTTCACCCCTTCGATGTCTCCTTTCAGTTCTTCCAGTGCTTCATCCTGTTTAGTGACCTTTAGGAAAATGATTGAAATCATTTCCTCAATGTGTCTTGCCTCATGAATTTTGAGGTTTTTTCACTCATGAGGGTGAATATAGTTATCCTTCCTCTTGCACTGGGCTTCAACCTTTGTCGTCTTTTTTCTACATCTTCCATCTGGGTTATTATTGTGTCCACCATGAAGTCTTTTTCCATTTCTATGTTCATCTTAGCCATGTCATCAAGCAGTGGTACTGCTGGTACATATGGTTGCCAACCTAGACCTCTTGGAATAAAACTATCAGCAAACCTTTTGGTTCTGGGGCTGAGACATTGATAGAAGCAATCGATGAGTATCTCGTTGGGTAAATCATGATTCGAGCATTGAACGATCAACCATGTAAGTCTGGCCAAAGATTGGTGAATATTTTTCACCTTCCATTCATTTGAAGGTTAGGATTTTATCTCTCCCAATCATCACCTCCAGTGTAGGCCATTCTGTCCTGTTACTAACATTGGTACTCATGCTTTCTAAGAGATTTTAAACAACAAATAAAACAAAATTAAATGTTAAATTAGTGGTAAATACACTACAAAGAACTAAAAACTATAAGTAACTACATTTTCATGTGACACCACTCCCCAGCAGCGACATCATTTTGATGCTTCAATATGTGTATGTTTTTTCGTGATCAACGACACAATCCTACAGTTTGAGTGTCTACGAATCAAAGCTAGTTTAGTAACCCAACCAATGGTTGGTTCGTGTCCCAAGGGAGTGGTAGTGAAAGTAGTAACTACTTAGAATTCCATTTTAAATAGTGATAGTTCAAGACATTTATAATATTAAAACAAAACAAGTTAAATTGGTCACACCAAAGTGTCAAATATCAAGAAAAGGTTTTGTCACAAGTAGTAAAATAAAAAAAATAGAAGAGAGAACAAGTATGAGAGAGAGTTCTTGAGGTGTGACCGCAATATATGTTGACACAAACTAATGGGTGCATGCTTTTGATAATAAAATTCGTAAGACAATAGTGACTAGGCTAAGCTTTAGGTGAAAGTGAATTCTCTCTCAGGAACTTACCCCAAATAAAATGGGTTCCTCTCGGACACCCCTCGTCTAAATAATCCAGCCTACGCCTTACCCACATCCTGACATTTCGATAGAAGGTGCTTGGATATGGGACTAGGGCTCACACTCTCGGGCTGAACCTCATGTTGCACCACTCCTTAGGCCATCAGTCTAGTGGTCTTGAAGCCGAAAATACATGGGTGATTTTGTATTTGACACTACAAAACCATTAAATTAAACCACAAACACTAGGTGAAATCACCATTAAAATGTATCTAATCCTATCAACAAGCAAGACACAATAATAATATAAATACATATTTGCTAAATCACACCCAAAGAATAGGGTTTTTAGCCACACATCAAGCAATAATTAGATATACTTAAAATGATAAAGAAATCAAATGGGTATAAGATATTAAACCTTAAAAATGGTAAAGGAAGGTAAATGGAGAAGACCAACTTCCAAGATTGAACAAAGAACTTCTTTTCTCAAACTTCCTCAAAACTCTCTCCAAAGTTGAGAGAAAACTTAAGAAAAATGTTTCTAAAATAAAATATTAAATGTCTAATGTTTCACTCTCTAAATCTCTTCAAAAACTCTCCAATAAAAGAGTTTCATATTTATAGGCTTCAGATTTAGTGTTGGTGGATCCATTCGGTGTTTTTAGTCGTTATTCGGCGTGTGATTCGGCGAAGCATCCTTTTTGTGGTTCTTCACCATTTGCGCCTTGCCTTTTTATCCATACATGTTGTAATGTTGGAAAGAATAACTCTGTTTCATGGAACTATACAACAAAGCGCTGACTGCTCCTTTTCGTCGGCTTTTGATCCACTTCCTTCAGGGTTCGCTTGCTATAACAGAAGGTGGAATTATGCTAAACGGCGTATCGCCAAGTGTGCATGGCGATGCGCACTTTGCATCTTCAGATCTTTTCTTCCATTTTGCGCCTAAGTGTACATGCTCCTACAAAACCCTCAAATACCTAAAACTTAGAGGTTTTATGAGATATCGAGATTAAATGTACAATTTAGGACATTATTTGCATTAAAATAAGACCCTATATCAGTCCAATTTGAGGACTCATCATATACTCATTGAGATATTTTGTAATCTGTTTCGCAAGTTGTGAACAAAAGAGGTAGCATCAGTAAAGGTCTTATGGAGGAATCAGTTTTTTGAAGAATCTACGTAGGAGGCTAAAGAGGATAAGACGAAGAAATACCCACATATATTCTTATCTGGGAGGTTCCAATCAAAGGTATTAACTTTCTTGGTACTCCTTAAATTGATATGCTGTATTGTGTTAAATCACATGTTGGGTGTTTGAGTTGGGTGTTAGATGTTCCTACCTCCAATATTGTTTAGAGTCATCTCATTTGAGGATGAATTTTCCCAAGGGAGGGATATTGTAACACCTCGGTCTTAGAAATATCTAAATCTTGAAAGAACTAAATTTGAAAGAGCTAAATTGAGATTTTGTTCAAGATACTTTTAAATTGTGAGTTTTGGGACAACTTCAAATGATCATAACTTTCAGCACATGATAATTTAGGTGTCCCATGAGATATAAAATCCAAGGTTGCTGAGTACTCTTTCCAATTCAACAAAGTTTGCTAAGTTATGAGTTCAGATGAAGGAGATATGGTCATTTCAGTACAACCTGTCTAGTTAAGGAAAATAATCTATTTTAAAGAGGAGTATTTTGGTATTTTCCTTACCCCAAAAACATTTTCCCACCTAAGTTAAGGGGTATAATCAGATCAATTCAAATGGGATTCATTCAAATCATTCATGAAACTAGGGCAAAGTTAAAGAGGACCCTCATTAACCATGTATTGCCAGCGTTGGTACAGGATCATACTTTTTAGATAAATTCTAAGTGCATTCGGGCAGAGCTTTGTGGATCAACTAAGTTGAGAGGTCATATATCCCGACACGATATAGGATAGTTCTGACAGTGTGGACAATATAATGAATCATCACGTAGCTCATAGTTATGATTGTCAGTTAGAGAATATTCCAATAGAGTGAAAGTGCATTTTATATTTATCACTTATTATGTTGAAATTCGGAGATGAGAAATTATTTTTTGAAGTTAAATGATTTCAATCCATAAATTCTTTAAATTCAATTCAGTGTATGATATATCTAATGCAGTCGTTTCATCAGCTTTTTCTCCCCAACTATATTACATACTCGTGCATTTAACGTATTGATTTCATTCAATCTTCCTCTTTTCTGATGGAGATACAAGTATTTAGGATCATTAACAGGCATTTCGTTGAGATCACATTGCTCTTCACATAACTTTTATGAGCCTCCTAGCTTTCATAAGGATTTCACATTTATTTTTTTTGTTATTATTGAGTTGGCATGAGTCTTGTCTTGATATCTATCCTAGTATAAGAGGCTTCATCAAAAATTAGAGTTAACGAGTCTCCAATTATTTCCCTTTTTTATGTTATACAAATAGTTTTATTTATATGACTCAGTACTTTCAGACATTCTTGTTGAGTTTTACTTTGAGATTGAATTTTTTTCTAAGCCTACTATTGCTTGTGTGAGTCTTCCGCTAATAAGTCATTCAGGCCAAGAATTCGCTTGGGGATCATAAAATGGTTCTTGAGTGTCGTCTACGTTCAGGGTGTAGGCTCGGGGTGTGACACTTCAATCACTGCATACTTCCATTCAGAATGTTCTACTACTTCTCATAACAAAAAATTAAACTTAAACAACCAAAATTTATTCACAAGAAGTATTTACAGTTTTACAGTACTCCGGATTCAATTTATTTTCCCTTGTTTATCTTCTTAGTGGAATAAGATCAACTGAGGATTCATAAGGTGAAGGAGTTGTTGATTGTGCAATTTATGAGCTAACAGATGAACTTACGGGAGAATAATTGGGTTAATTTAAAAAATGTACTGCAGGTTTCAGTATATAGAAATTGGATATTCAATATCACGTTTCCTGAATTAATGTTCGAACTTGCATTCTCATTAAACACATTATTTCTACTTATAATTATTTTACCACTTATGGGGTTATATAGATGATATGCTTTGGATTGAAGACCATATCCAACGAAAATGCATTTTGTAGATTTTTCATCATGCTTAGAGTGAAAATTAATCAAAGCATATGCTATACAACAAAATATTCTTAAGTGGCTTACAAGGTGCTTCTTATAATCCAATGATTCAAGAGGTTTTGTGATCCATACATTCTTTCTTGGTGAGATAATCAAAAGATAAACAGCGGTTGCAACAACATCTCCCCAAAAATAATCTGGTAAACCCATTGCTTCCAGTAAACTTCTGAGCCATTTTCACAACTGTCCTATCCTTCTTCTCGGACACACCATTCTGGTCCAGCGTATCTGCCATTGAAAGCTCACTTTGAATTGCATTATCATCACATAAAAAATTCAAATCATTAGGCAAGAAGTCACAACCTGTATCGGCATGGAGATATTTTATACTGTTAACATTTTGATTCTCTACAAATGCAATAATTTTCTTCAGATTTTCAAAGTCCTCAGATTTAAATTTGATGAAATAAACCCAACTAAAGCGGTTTTAATCATCAGTAAACAAAAAAAAATCGACTTCGACCAAGGGATTTCATTTTATTTGGCCCACAAAAATCGGCATGTACACGCATGTACACGTTCAAGGCAAGTTGTATCCCTGCATGATTTCGAAACTGGAAAAGAATTGCTAGTTTTCTTCCCATAGATACATCTTTCACACAAGTAAAGTTGATTGATTTTTGGCAAGACAATAACTATATATTTTTTAATCAAAAGTTTCCACCTGTTAACGTTCAAATCTCCATAACGTAAGTGCAACAAATAAATCTCATTCTTTCATTTAATAACTAAGGCAGTATTACTTACACATGAAATATCAGGGGGGAAACATTTTGTTTTGAGTTATAGGCACATGAGTATCGTGTGTCTAGATATTACTCAAGTGTTCATCAGTTGACGAACACTTAATAGATTATGATTCAAAGTAGGTACATATTGCACATCAGATAAAAGCTTCATGTTACCTTGGACGGTTTTTATCTCGACTAAACATTTCGCTTCAACGTGTACTTGTTTATCATATCCTAGTAGGACCATACTTTTCTAGGACTCATCAAGATCTCAAAATAAAGACTTCAAATGTCACGACCCAAAGTACCCCCTAGATTTATCATGGCGCTTAGTATCCTGAAAGATCCTACACAAGCCACTTAAAATACATCAGACAAGATAATAGAATTTAAGAGAATAAAAGACATTTATATAATAAATATATTTGGCAAAATGAGTCTAAATAGTCTCTAAGGCATCTATTATATCAACAGTGATTGAGACGTACCCCATTCATTACATACAATATTTGAAAAGTAAAGACGATATGTAATAAAAGTTTCCCTCTTCAGCAAATGATGTCTCAAATCTTCAAAAAAATACTAAATTAATATTTAGCCATGACGATGCGATACTAGAGCGACGTCAAACAATGTAGCTAAGAAAGAATATGCGTTAGTCAAAACAATGAACCAAATACAATAGCAATACATAAGAGTTATACATTTTTGCTCAAAAAGACTTTTCGTGATATGCGAAGATCAATATATCACATAAGTTACGAGATTAGAAGCATAATCATAATTATGGTTAATAAAAGTAAAAGTCATCTTTTAACACATGTAAGATACTTCTAGAAGTAACCTTAATTCATCATTATTGTGGGAGTTAGCATTAACTGACATAGAGTCTATGTGTGCTATAAACATTGAATTTTGTGTCAATTTCACACGCAAAAGGGATATCATTACCTGCCAAAGTAAGAACTATAATGTCTACCTTAAGTGAATCACTAGCTAATGTATATTTAAGAAAAACATGTGGTGTCATATAGTTATGGGATACGGATAATCGTCAATTGTCACTCGGTGCTAAGCCTAATTCTCACAGTATTTTCATCAATAATATTCATCTTATCTATTAATGACATGGGTAATCGCCTCTTGTCTTATAATCAAGGGACGGGCACATCAAGTACCTAATCCAAGATAAAGTTCATTACAATGCCTCCTAGTTATTCATTCATCGTTTAGTAGAGAAAACCTTTAAATCTCTAAGAATCCTTTATGTGTGAAAACACTTTCACATTCATGTATTGGGTAGTATGTGAGAAATCATTTCACCACAATAACATCATTGATTCTTCACTCTCAAAGCATTCTTATATCATTTTCATAAGAACATGTATATCTTCAAAAATTAATCTTTCATAGTTTAAAACTCACATTGTATCACCATAATATAAAAAACTCAAAAAAAATTCTTTTTCTTCTTTAGAGAGAGAAAGATTTGAGAGGATGAACTTCCTCAACCTTTGGGAATTAAGAATCATGAATAGAATTGGGTGATTTGGGGGTTAAGAATCATTATATATGGCCTACAGTAAAGGTAAAAATGACATAGCATTGGGTTAAAACTTTAAGGAAAAGACACAAAAAGCCCAAGTAAAATAATTGCCAAACCGTCACTAACGGTCAGGCCTACAATTTGTAGGTCCTATTACAGACTATCCTACTCTAGCGTGTGTGGGTTCATAGACCACAATTTTGGACCCTAAATGACTAGACCTTGTGTATGGTCTGTGGGTGCACTTACATATTATACATCACAATCGTCGAAACCAACTTTTGATCATAATTTTCACTAAGTCTGATATAACCTACGATATATACCTACAACTCGTACATTGAATGACCGACCATTCTTTTGAACTTTAAAGAGTACTCGGACTAGAAATTTTCTAGACTTTTGAACTTTGCAACTAGAGTTCCACCTACGATCCGTGGTCAAACGTACAAATTGTCGGTAGTTTCGTCAGAGCTAACATATAATTTTTAGAAACTGTAATTTTTTTTATTTCTTTTTTAATTTTAGGTGTTACAATATCTCCCCTTTTGGAATATTCGTCCTCTAATGGAACTCAAGATATCACAAGGAGGATAGGAACTAAATCATCAAACATGAATGAAATCTTCTAAATGCACATATCTGAAGAGGAAAAATCAACTCCAAGATAAAGTTTTTTTCAAACATCATTCCACAAGGTATATATCCGACTCATATTCATATGCACATAATCGTGGAAAAATTGAACACGTGAACTCATTTTCTAAAGAATCAATTTTTTCATGAACATGCATAAATGAGCAATCATGGGAATATCTAAGACACATAACACCAAAAGAGTAAGCCATGAGGAACTGGATACCCCAAGTTAGAGTACGGACGGAGTGAATGAGATGAGTATAACGGGATATGATACTGGCCTCATCCTCCGAAGAAGCATACTCCACTATTATTCTCCCTATGAACCTTCACTAAAGAAATTTGTTTATTTCTAGACTTCAGAACATGTCTATCCTAGATGTCAACTTGAACTTTTATAAGAAAGGATCCTTTATGCCCAGACTCTCCTATGGTACTATAGATGTCATATCACCAACACATTTCTTCAACAAAAAGACATGAAAATTTGGATGCACCAATTACAGGTTATTAGGCAATTCAAGTTCCTAAGCAACTTTACCAATACGTCTCAAAATCTTATATGGGCCCACATATCTGAGACTAAGAGCCTGTTTGGCTCAGCTTAAAAGCTGGTCAAACTGACTTAAAAGCTGGTTTTTGACTTATTTAGCTATTTGGCAATTCTCAAAATAACTTATTTTAAGTTAAGAAAAATTTATTTTAAGCCAAAAGTTAAAAGCTGGGGTAGGGGTGCTCTTTTTTTTTTAGCTTATAAGCTCTTTTAAGTTGACCAAATTTTTACCTTTTTGCCCTTATTTCTTTTATTTTTATTATTATTATTATTATTATTATTATTATTATTATTATTATTGTTATTATTATTATTATTATTATTATTATTATTATAATTATTAGTATTATTAATTTTTTTTATTATTTTATTATTATTATTATTTATTTTATTACTCTTTATTATTATTATTATTATTATTATTATTATTATTATACATTATTATTATTATTATTTTATTATTATTATTATTATTATTTATTTTATTATTCTTTATTATTATTATTATATATTATATATTATTAAATATTATTATTATTATTATTATTTTCATATTATTTTATTATTATTATTATTGTTATTATTATTTATTATTGTATATTATTATTATTATTATTATTATTTATTATTAATATTAATATTTTATATATTATTATTATTATTATTATTTATTTTATTATTTATTATTAATATTATTATTATTATTTTCATATAGTTATATTATTATTATTATTATTTAATATTATTATTTCTATTTAATTATTATTGTTATTTTTTTATTATTATATATTATTATTATTATTATTATATATTATTATTAATATTTTATTATTTTATTATTATTATTATTTATTTTATTATTCTTTATTATTATTATATACTATTATTATTCTTTATTATTATTATTATTATATATTATATATTATATATTATTATTATTATATATTATATATTATATATTATTATTATTATTCTTTTCATATTATTTTATTATTATTATTATTATTTATTATTATTATTATTATTATTATTATTATTTATTATTATTATTAATATATTATTATTATTATTATTTATTATTATTATTATTATTTATTATTATTATTATTATAAATTATATATTATTATTATTATTATTATTATTATTAAATTAATCAACTCTTATTATGTTAACAGCTTTAAGGGTATTTAAGACATTTTGATTAAAAAAAGTGCTTACCAGCACTTGTTTGCCAAACACATCAACAACTTTTTTTTTAACTTCAGCACTTTTATCCAAACACCTAACTATTTATTTTAAAAATAAGTTCCAGCACTTTCAAAAGTAATTTTTAAAAGCTACTTTTTTTAAGCCAATCAGAACGGGCTCTAAGCTTTCCTTTCTATTGGAATCTTATTACACCCTTCATGACTGAATTTTTTAAGTAGAACCAATCATTCACATCGAATTGAGTATCTCTTCTTCTAATATCAGGATACTACTTTTGTCGACTTTGAGTCGTGTTCAACCTTTCTCTAATAAGCAAAACATTCTCCGTAACTTCATATACAAACTTGGGGCCTATAAATAAAACTTAACCCACTTCAAATCAACCTATAGAATATCAACACCTCATACAATATAGAGTCCCAAATGTATCCATACCAATACTTGAGTGATAACTATTATTATACCAAAATCCAATCAAAGGCAAGTGATCATCCATATTACCATTGAAGTCAATTAGACACGATCTAATCATATGTACAAAAGTTTAGATAGTTCGCTTCGCTTACCCATCAATTGATGGATGAAAGGCCGTAATAAGCTTAAAACGATAACCAAGGGTTTTTGGAAATATTTCTTAAACTAAGAAATGAAGTAGGTACGACGAACGGAGATAATGGACAAGGACAGCTGATGTAAGCTTACCATTTCTTGCAAGTACAATTTAGCAGCGTCTTTCGCCGAATAAGAAAAGTTGATGGGAATTAAATGAGCAGATTTCATAGTATGGTCTATTATAACCCTTATCTAGTCATGCTATAGCCCTGTTCGGGGTAAATAAACAATGGAGTCCATGTTCACATCTTCCCACGTCCAAGAAGAAACACTAATGGACAAACCTCTCAAATATTGATGCTCAACTTTTTCTTGTTGACAATTATAACACTTAGCTATAATCTCCACAATATCCTTCTTTATGTTATTTTACCAGTAGAACTCCTGTAAGTCACCGAACATCATGGTGGCTCATAGGTCAACAGAATATCGAGAATTATGTGCTTTTGATTGGATGAATGGAATATCAAGAACTATGGTCTTTTGATAGGATATACTCTCTAAAATAATCTATATTGGGAATACACAAATGACCTTGATATCTAAGCACACTATATCCTCTTAGGGAGAAAGCCTCAATTAACTTCTTAAGCGCTGCTTTCTTATATTCATTTATGATCAGGTCAAAACCTTGCTTGGCTTTCACATGTACAACAAAAGACGATTCCAAACTATTTTGAACCATAACACCACCTTTGGTTGATTCAACCAATCGAACACCAAATCGGGCCAATATTTAAGCATCACAAACCGAATCCTTCTTATATTTCTCAACATAACAACACTAACCATTGGTAACAGAGAGAATTTTCTAAGACATTCATTTTATAACGTTGGTAGAGAATACTACTGTCATAATCCTCTAGTAACTCACGTCACTTTCTTTGGTGAAGATTTTGATCATTTTATTTAAACACATATTGCAAGATTTTATGGTCGCTAAAGATATAAATGGTAACACTATATAAGTCTTTCCACCTAATCTTTAAAGCAAGCAAAACTGCCAATAGTTCCAAATCATTGGTAGGATAGTTCATGTCACATCTGGAATCTAGACCCCAGACGAGACCGGCGTCGTTGACGTCTCAGAGGTCGCAGACAAGCCTACTTACGTCATTCTTACTTTACATAGGTTAATTTTAGCGAAAAATTTGAAACTTTTTGTTTCTAAACATTACTTACTAAACATTTCTAATACATTCGAAATTCGTTCAACATCAACCATCTAAACATTAAGAGATAATCAAATGAAAGACATAGTCCAATAATATAATCGTATAATTGCCAAAATGGCATCCATACATAGTCTGAATAAAATAAGAAAGAAACGCTAGTGGAACATGCTCCACTAGCTCAACTCCTAAACTAAGCTAGAACATAAACAGTAGCATCCTCGAAAGCATGAGGACCTACCAACAACCGGATGAATGCTGGACGTCCGGATAACTGCAGCGATGATCCTGTAGCTCTACCGTCCACCTGTGCCTGCACCTAAAATAGTAGAGTTTGTATAGGGTTAGTACACACTTGTACTAAGTATGGGTATATGCAAGCACACACCAAGGACATGCATGAGAAAGAATAGCTCTTTCCTAACAACATGATTTTTGGAAGTCAAGTCAGTGGACTTGCCAAATTGGGATTAGGAAAGTTTCCTAATTTGGATTAGGAAAGTAAATGATCTTTCCAAATTTAGATTAGGAAAGTCAGTGAGCTTTCCAAATTTGGAATAGGAAAGTTATGCCATGAAATAACATATATAATCATACTTTTCACATTTGTACACAGCACATAACATTTACACATAGCACATAACTCCGTTCATATCATTCATTCATATGCCATGAGACCTTGGAATCATGTACTTGACATTAAGACATCCCAGAAATGAAGGCTCAACATATGGGACCTCAACTGGGAGTCTTCGTTAGCAAACGCAGAGTCTGCTTCATTCATTTATACGTACATCATTTCATTTCGTTCATAGTCCAGTGTAACCACCGGTTATACCTTAAATGTAGTCTAAGACTTTCATTAGGTTCGTTGTGCAATGACCAAGAATGACCTAATGTCATTACTTGAATCTAACTCACCTTTTGATTATCCTATTCTAACACCTTTGGTATCATTCATTTCATTGTGTGCATTATTTGAGGCTGGCCTCATTCATTCATTGGGAACTTTAACTTTAACCGACATAGATCATGTGAGCATCATGAAATCCAGTGTCTCCCCCACACCGAAAAGAGGTGGAATCACCGGCCAAAGTGATCCAATAACATGCTAGCGTACATGGGAATTTAACCCCGCCAGATCCCTATATTGGCAGTATAGGTTCAAAGACTAGGAGATATAAGGAGACCCATACCCAGCAAGCCGGACAGTCTCATCTCACGAGAGTTACGTGAACCTCCGCCCTTTCTGAAAGAAGGCATCACCGCTCATAGCTAGTCTATCGGTGCTCAGTATAAAGTTCTATTACATTCAACTCATACGTCATGGAAGCTGGTTTCTAGTATGAGGACATCATAGCTCAATAGATGATTTTTCATCTCATCATTAGTATTAAGTGTGTTTATCTCAATACTTTTATTAGAGTGTTCATTGAGACTTGTCTCTTCATTATCTTACACTCTCATAGGTGAGTACGATTTTCTTAGGCTCTTTTGAGATTATTCTCATCATTTACATTAGCCTCATATCATGTTGTCACCACATTCATTATCATTAGCACCTTTGCTTTTCATAGTTACTCCCCTCTTATTATGTGAATGTTCATTTCATCATTTCATTGTTCATCTCATCATATGCCAATGCACTTGGCCATTTAGTGTATTTACACTCATACTTAACCCTTCTAGGGTTCATCATTTCATTTCATACATCTTAGGATCACTTACTTTTGAACGTATGTTAGACTTATGAGTCTATACACACAAGCCATGAGGCTTCATTCGTAATTCGTTAAGTAATTCTTACATTCCTAAGATTATGTAGTACAAGACTTGTGTATCTTGTATTTATGCCAAGATCTTGAATTAGATCTAAGTAGGTGGCATTATTCTTGGATATTTTGTTCACGTATGACTTATGTATCAATACGGAAGTTCGGACAAGGAATCCCAAGTCTTGAATCAATTGGATATCATTTACATTTTTAATTGATTTTATTCTAATATTCATAACATTTTAATTCTAAGTCAAATCACAATATTTACTTTGAAGGCTTACGTTTCTATTTTAAATCTCTCTTACATTGGCCGATGGGTTGTGGGTTCGAGTCCCCACAACCCCACCTTTTATTTTTTTATTAGCATGTTATTCTCCTATTCTTTCTTAAACCAAGAGGTTGTGGGGGTCAAACCCCCACAACCTCTTTTATTTTTCTCTTCATTTCTCTCAAGTAAGGAGGTTGTGGGTTCGAACCCCCACAACCTCCTTTCTTTTAATAAATTTTTGCTAAGGGCTGTGAGGTGGTGGGTTCGAACCCCCACAGCCCCATAATTATATTTTTAATATTTTCTCTAAGTTAGGAGCATGTACAGTGAGGTCATGGGATCGAACCCCCATGGCCTCACTTGTTTTATCATTTAATTTTCGCGGGTTTTCTTATTTTATTTTTCCTTCTACTCTTCATGAATTCTGACCGAGGGGTGGTGGGTTCGAATCCCACTCCCCTCCTTAATTTTTCTCTTATTCTAGCACTTGCTCAGACCCAGGATCGAACCCCCCAGCCCTCACCCTTTGCCGTGTCTGTTTCGCCCAAGGATGAGGTCACGGGTTCAATTCCTAGTGGCCTCATTCTTTTATTTCTTTAGTAAATTTTCCAGATTCATATGCATTTTTATTTAGTCTATATTAACTTGTACAATGCTGGAAATTTTTAGTTACTTTTAACTCATAACATCAATGTTTTACTTAGTTCATACATTCTTTCATAATTCCACTTCAACGTATTTTTAAGTGCATCCTTTAGAGAATTTATTGGCTATCAAATCCTTATTCAAGTCAGCCACATTTATTAATTACGAACATCACAATCTTCATGAGTTTGGGTACGTAAATTAACAAACACAACATTAGCAATTTTAAGCCTCAAGGCCGAGACTTCAAATATGGCATACATTTTTCTTAATTTCGAACACACACATGGTTTGTCTTTTCATAAACTAACGTACATCCAACACATTAACATTTAAAACAAACATCACATAATCCTAAGTCTACCAGCATTCATACCAACCTACATTCGTTGGGAGCTAATGACAGGGAGAATGAAAGGGGGAACAATCCTAGTTTCGAAATAGAATTATCTGAGTCCTAAGGGTCTCTTGGGAAAGGGACCAAGAGTAAGAAGACCCATACCTTGTTTTCTTGTTAAATGTCCAGAATGCTGCCCAAGAAACTCCTCCACAAATCAGTCCAAACGCCCACACTCACACCTCACCCGACTAGTGTAGTATGTTCTGCTTAACGTTATCGGATTGCTTCCTCTTTGTGTTTCTATCTTTCAAGTTCTTGATGAACTTTTGCCTTTACTTTATTTTCCTTTTGCTGATTGTTTTCTCACGTTTTCAGCCAAGAAAGAAAAGAGTGAAAGAGAGAGAGAGATCGTTCAAAGAGAGTGGGGGAAATGGGAGGTAGAAGTGTAGTATAAGTAGGACTTTGTGGTATGAATTAGTCAACTTATTAATTAATAAAAATTAATAAAAATCTGATTTCTTTTTCCTAAATCAGCTATTATTAATTATTTATTAGAACTAAATTAACACATTAAAATAAAAGCAAGTTAAATCTTGCTTCTAGTGGGGTTCGAACCCGGGTGACCCCATTTTGCGAAAATGGGTCACTTCGGATTGCCCCACCCGAATTTTATAATTATTTTTTTTAACTTAATTAATTAAATAATTAATTACTCAGGGTAATTACAATATTACCCTTGGCCTGGAAAAGACCATTTTACCCTTGGACCCTCAAAACTTAAAAATTTCTTCTTTTGAGTCTGGTAAAAACTCTTTCGATCAAATCTTCGTTTTCGTGAGCCTCACATGGTTGGTTCAAACCTTTCCAAGCTCAATTAACTCCCCAAGTTAGTTGGCTTGGTCGTAGTAAGGGTTCTGAGGTCTGGTTCTACGCGTATCAATACGTGTGGACCTTGGTCTAATCGCAAGCATTCTTGAAACACCTAAGTCTTGATCCTATTCATTTTTAGGGTTGTTACATTATCCCCCCCTTAGGAACATTCGTCCCCGAATGACACTACTCTTTACTAACAATAAGTATGTCATCTATAGAACCTACGCATACATAGGTACCTCAATACGTTCACTGGTGAATATCTTATTCACATATTAACATGATGGAACACCTCCTTGAAACCTACTAGTAGCTTTACATTAATAGACTAAAGAATTCTTCCCTAGACTAGTCTCATCAAAGGATACAACACAAAGTCAACATAAAAATCATATACATCAGCAACCAATATGATGACTTCAAACCTATTAACCTCATACTAGGGCATAAACACCATATACAGTCAAATATATGAAAGGCTAATTAAGGATACGCACCCGAGGATTCCTCAGAAGTGCCTTCCCCTGTACCCCTGGACTTGAGTGCGAAGAATCGTTGCCTCTTTGGAGCCTCTTCATTCGGGCCATTAGTCTGAACTCTCTCCTTCCCTTGTTCTTGAATCCTCCTACTCGGACAATCTTTCACCATGTGGCCCGGTTTTCCACAGCTGTAACAAGCATTAGAGCCCATCATACACTCTCCTCCATGAAGTTTGCCACACTTCCTGCAAGGTGGCCTCTCCTGAGATGTATCTACTCCATTGTTTCTCTTAACTCTGGACTCAGAATCCCTATCATAGCGACTCTTGGATAAACTTGACTCCCTTGGTGGGAGAGCCCCTTCTTAAACCTGGGCTACTCACGGACGCCAAAGTTGTTCCTGTGGCCTCCATGACTGGGTCCTGCCTGATCTTGAGGCCTAGGCCTCCTAGCATCACGAACACCTCTCTTTCTGCGGCTGTCCTCTACCTGTTGTACATGCACCATCAACCTGGAAAGATCTATATTATCATGGAGCATAGCAGATCGACACTCCTCCTCCAGGTCTCCATTGATTCCTGTGAGGAACCTGCTCATCTCATCCCTGCTGTTAGAAACCAGGGAAGTAGCATACCTGGGAGATTACAACAAGTTTCAGTATTACTCTTATTCTTACTATTAAATATTTGGGGAAAAACAACATACCTTGACAGCTTAACAAACTTCAGGGAATACTCCCTGACTGTCATGAAGCCTTGTTTGAGGTTGATGAATTCCTCAACCTTGGCGTCCCTCATTTCCCTGGGAAAGAATCTCTCCAGAAATGCTATCTTGAACAGCTCCCATGTGACTGGTACTCCAACTAAGACACGGCTATCTTGCCACATCTTGCACCAAGTCTGTGCAACATCCTTGAGCTGATAGGAAGCCAGCTCAGCCTTCTCAATATCAGTGGCCCCCAACTCCACCAGGATCTTATGCACCTCATCTATAAACTCTTGAGGATCCTCCGATGTCTTAACACCTGTGAAAATGGGAGGATTTATCCTCGTGAAATCCCTCAGCCTGTCAGCCATGCTACGAACCGGTGGGTTCTCCCTCTGAACATCCTGTCTGTTGACCTGGGCAGTCATAGCCTGGGCCTGCATGGTAATGGCCTGTGCCATTTGGGCCAAAGATGCCCGCACCTCAGCATCAGTCAACGCAGCTGGGTTAACTGGCATGGCCACTCCTTCAGCTGGAGCCTGGGGTAGATCCTGATTACCCCCAGCAGCTGCTCCTCCTCTCCTCTGACCAAATCCTCTCCTAGTGTTCATTCTCTGGAAAAACAAAAAGGATTGATGTTAGACACGCTCATAACACCAAGAATTCAGACATTTAGAAAAGCACGATAAGATCAGAAGAAGGGAAACATTCCTACACATCATGCAGTCTCTAATCCAGGATAGTGGTGCACTTCACTACCATGACTTAGAAACTACTTAATGTGGTTGATGTGAACTTATTATTTTCGTAATTTAACCTAGTGCTCTGATACGAACTTTGTCACGTCTGGAATCTAGACCCCAAACGAGACCGGCGTCGTTCACCTCTTAGAGGTCGCAGACAAGCCTACTTACGTCATTCTTACTTTACATAGGTTAATTTTAGCGAAAAATTTGAAACTTTTTGTTTCTAAACATTACTTACTAAACATTTCTAATACATTCGAAATTCATTCAACATCAACCATCTAAACATTAAGAGATAATCAAATGAAAGACATAGTCCAATAATATAATCGTATAATTGCCAAAATGGCATCCATACATAGTCTGAATAAAATAAGAAAGAAACGCTAGTGGAACATGCTCCACTAGCTCAACTCCTAAACTAAGCTAGAACATAAACAGTAGCATCCTCGAAAGCATGAGGACCTACCAAAAACCGGATGAATGCTGGACGTCCGGATAACTGCAGCGATGATCCTGTAGCTCTACCGTCCACCTGTTCCTGCACCTAAAATAGTAGAGTTTGTATAGGGTTAGTACACACTTGTACTAAGTATGGGTATATACAAGCACACACCAATGACATTCATGAGAAAGAATAGCTCTTTCCTAACAACATTATTTTTGGAAGTCAAGTCAGTGGACTTGCCAGATTGAGATTAGGAAAGTTTCCTAATTTGGATTAGGAAAGTAAATGATCTTTCCAAATTTGGATTAGGAAAGTCAGTGAGCTTTCCAAATTTGGAATAGGAAAGTTATGCCATGAGAATAACATATATAATCATACTTTTCACATTTGTACACAACACATAACATTTACACATAGCACATAACTCCGTTAATATCATTCATTCATATGCCATGAGACCTTGGAATCATGTACTTGACATTAAGACATCCCAGAAATGAAGGCTCAACATATGGGACCTCAACTGGGAGTCTTCATTAGCAAACGCAGAGTCTGCTTCATTTATTTATACGTACTTCATTTCATTTCATTCATAGTCCAGTGTAACCACCGGTTATACCTTAAATGTAGTTTAAGACTTTCATTAGGTTCGTTGTGCAATGACCAAGAATGACCTAATGTCATTACTTGAATCTAACTCACCTTTTGATTATCCTATTCTAACACCTTTGGTATCATTCATTTCATTGTGTGCATCATTTGAGGCTGGCCTCATTCATTCATTTGGAACTTTAACTTTAACCAACATAGATCATGTGAGCATCATGAAATCCAGTGTCTCCCCCACACCGAAAAGAGGTGGAATCACCGGCCAAAGTGATCCAATAACATGCTAGCGTACATGGGAATTTAACCCCGCCAGATTCTTATATTGGCAGTATAGGTTCAAAGACTAGGAGATATAAGGAGACCCATACCCGGCAAGCCAGACAGTCTCATCTCATGAGAGTTACGTGAACCTCCGCCTTTCCCGAAAGAAGGCATCACCGCTCATAGCTAGTATATCGGTGCTCAGTATAACGTTCCATTACATTCAACTCATACGTCATGGAAGCTGGCTTCTAGTATGAGGACATCATAGCTCAATAGATGATTTCTCATCTCATCATTAGTATTAAGTGTGTTTATCTCAATACTTTTATTAGAGTGTTCATAGAGACTTGTCTCTTCATTATCTTACACTCTCATAGGTGAGTACGTGTTGGTAACATTTTCTTAGGCTCTTTTTAGATTATTCTCATCATTTACATTAGCCTCATATCATGTTGTCACCACATTCATTATCATTAGCACCTTTTTTTTCATAGTTACTCCCCTCTTATTATTTGAATTTTAATTTCATCATTTCATTGTTCATCTCATCATATGCCAATGCACTTGGCCATTTAGTATATTTACACTCATACTTAACCCTTCTAGGGTTCATCATTTCATTTCATACATCTTAGGATCACTTACTTTTGAACGTATGTTAGACTTATGAGTCTATACACACAAGCCATGAGGCTTCATTCGTAATTCGTTAAGTAATTCTTACATTCCTAAGATTATGTAGTACAAGACTTGTGTATCTTGTATTTATGCCAAGATCTTGAATTAGATCTAAGTAGGTGGCATTATTCTTGGATATTTTGTTCACGTATGACTTATGTATCAATACGGAAGTTCGGACAAGGAATCCCAAGTCTTGAATCAATTGGATATCATTTACATTTTTAATTGATTTTATTCTAATATTCATAACGTTTTAATTCTAAGTCAAATCACAATATTTACTTTGAAGGCTTACGTTTCTATTTTAAATCTCTCTTACATTGGCCGATAGGTTGTGGGTTCGAGTCCCCACAACCCCACCTTTTATTTTTTTATTAACATGTTATTCTCCTATTCTTTCTTAAACCAAGAGGTTGTGGGATCAAACCCCCACAACCTCTTTTATTTTTCTCTTACTTTCTCTCAAGTAAGGAGGTTGTGGGTTCGAACCCCTACAGCCTCCTTTCTTTTAATAAATTTTCGCTAAGGGCTGTGAGGTGGTGGGTTCGAACCCCCACAGCCCCATAATTATATTTTTAATATTTTCTCTAAGTTAGGAGCATGTACAGTGAGGTCATGGGATCGAACCCCCATGGCCTCACTTGTTTTATCATTTAATTTTCGCGGGCAGTAGCTAAGGGGTTCGAATCCCCTTAGCCCCAACATCTTTTTCTTATTTTATTTTTCCTTCCACTCTTCATGAATTCTGACCGAGGGGTGGTGGGTTCGAATCCCACTCCCCTCCTTAATTTTTCTCTTATTCTAGCACTTGCTCAGACCCAGGATCGAACCCCCCAGCCCTCACCCTTTGCCGTGTCTGTTTCGCTCAAGGATGAGGTCACGGGTTCAATTCCTAGTGGCCTCATTCTTTTATTTCTTTAGTAAATTTTCCAGATTCATATGCATTTTTATTTAGTCTATATTAACTTGTACAATGGTGGAAATTTTTAGTTACTTTTAACTCATAACATCAATGTTTTACTTAGTTCATACATTCTTTCATAATTTCACTTCAACGTATTTTTAAGTGCATCCTTTAGAGAATTTATTGGCTATCAAATCCTTATTCAAGTCAGCCACATTTCTTAATTATGAACATCACAATCTTCATGAGTTTGGGTACGTAAATTAACAAACACAACATTAACAATTTTAAGCCTCAAGGCCGAGACTTCAAATATGGCATACATTTTTCTTAATTTCGAACACACACATGGTTTGTCTTTTTATAAACTAACGTACATCCAACACATTAGCATTTAAAACAAACATCACATAATCCTAAGACTACCATCATTCATACCAACCTACATTCGTTGGGAGCTAATGACAGGGAGAATGAAAGGGGGAACAATCCTAGTTTTGAAATAGAATTATCTGAGTCCTAAGGGTCTCTTGGGAAAGGGACCAAGAGTAAGAAGACCCATACCTTGTTTTCTTGTTAAATGTCCAGAATGCTGCCCAAGAAACTCCTCCACAAATCAGTCCAAACGCCCACACTCACACCTCACCCGACTAGTGTAGTATGTTCTGCTTAACGTTATCGGATTGCTTCCTCTTTGTGTTTCTATCTTTCAAGTTCTTGATGAACTTTTGCCTTTACTTTATTTTCCTTTTGCTGATTGTTTTCTCACGTTTTCAGCCAAGAAAGAAAAGAGTGAAAGAGAGAGAGAGAGATCGTTCAAAGAGAGTGGGGGAAATGGAAGGTAGAAGTGTAGTATAAGTAGGACTTTGTGGTATGAATTAGTCAACTTATTAATTAATAAAAATTAATAAAAATCTGATTTCTTTTTCCTAAATCAGCTATTATTAATTATTTATTAGAACTAAATTAACACATTAAAATAAAAGCAAGTTAAATCTTGCTTCTAGTGGGGTTCGAACCCGGGTGACCCCATTTTGCGAAAATGGGTCACTTCGGATTGCCCCACCCGAATTTTATATCTATTTTTTTTAACTTAATTAATTAAATAATTAATTACTCAGGGTAATTACAATATTACCCTTGGCCTGGAAAAGACCATTTTACCCTTGGACCCTCAAAACTTAAAAATTTCTTCTTTTGAGTCCGGTAAAAATCAAATCTTCGTTTTCGTGAGCCTCACATGGTTGGTTCAAACCTTTCCAAGCTCAATTAACTCCCCAAGTTAGTTGGCTTGGTCGTAGTAAGGGTTCTGAGGTCTGGTTCTACGCGTATCAATACGTGTGGACCTTGGTCTAATCGCAAGCATTCTTGAAACACCTAAGTCTTGATCCTATTCATTTTTAGGGTTGTTACATTATCCCCCCCTTAGGAACATTCGTCCCCGAATGACACTACTCTTTACTAACAATAAGTATGTCATCTATAGAACCTACGCATACGTAGGTACCTCAATACGTTCACTGGTGAATATCTTATTCACATATTAGCATGATGGAACACCTCCTTGAAACCTACTAGTAGCTTTACATTAATAGACTAAAGAATTCTTCCCTAGACTAGTCTCATCAAAGGATACAACACAAAGTCAACATAAAAATCATATACATCAGCAACCAATATGATGACTTCAAACCTATTACCCTCATACTAGGGCATAAACACCATATACAGTCAAATATATGAAAGGCTAATTAAGGTTACGCACCCGAGGATTCCTCAGTAGTGCTTTCCCCTGCACCCCTGGACTTGAGTGCGAAGAATCGTTGCCTCTTTGGAGCCTCTTCATTCGGGCCATTAGTCTGAACTCTCTCCTTCTCTTGTTCTTGAATCCTCCTACTCGGACAATCTTTCACCATGTGGCCGGTTTTCCATAGCTGTAACAAGCATTAGAGCCCATCATACACTCTCCTCCATGAATTTTGCCACACTTCCTGCAAGGTGGCCTCTCCTGAGGTGTATCTACTCCATTGTTTCTCTTAACTCTGGACTCAGAATCCCTATCATAGCGACTCTTGGATAAACTTGACTCCCCTTGGTGGGAGAGCCCCTTCTTAAACCTGGGCTGCTCACGGACGCCAAAGTTATTCCTGTGGCCTCCATGACTGGGTCCTGCCTGATCTTGAGGGGTAGGCCTCCTAGCATCACGAACACCTCTATTTCTGCGGCTGACCTCTACCTGCTGTACATGCACCATCAACCTTGAAAGATTTATATTATCATGGAGCATAGAAGATCGACACTCCTCCTCCAGGTCTCCATTGATTCCTGTGAGGAACCTGCTCATCTCATCCCTGCTGTTAGAAACCAGGGAAGTAGCATATCTGGGAGATTACAACAAGGTTCAGTATTATTCTTATTCTTACTATTAAATATTTGGGGAAAAACAACATACCTTGACAGCTTAACAAACTTCAGGGAATACTCCCTGACTGTTATGGATCCTTGTTTGAGGTTGATGAATTCCTCAACCTTGGCCTCCCTCATTTCCCTGGGAAAGAATCTCTCCAGAAATGCTGTCTTGAACAGCTCCCATGTGATTAATACTCCAACTAAGACACGGCTATCTTGCCACATCTTGCACCAAGTCTGTGCAACATCCATGAGCTGATAGGAAGCCAGCTCAGCCTTCTCAATGTCAGTGGCCCCCATAGCCACCAGGATTTTATACACCTCATCTACAAACTCTTGAGGATCCTCCGATGTCTTAACCCCTGTGAAAATGGCAGGATTCATCCTCGTGAAATCCCTCAGCCTGTCAGCCATGCTACGAACCGGTGGGTTCTCCCTCTGAACATCCTGTCTGTTGACCTGGGCAGTCATAGCCTGGGCCTGCATGGTAATGGCCTGTGCCATTTGGGGCAAAGATGCCCGCACCTCAGCATCAGATAACCCAACTGGGTTAACTGGAATGGCCACTCCTTCAGCTGGAGCCTGGGGTAGATCCTGATTACCCCCAGCAGCTGCTCCTCCTCTCCTCTGACCAAATCCTCTCCTAGTGTTCATTCTCTGGAAAAACAAAAAGGATTGATGTTAGACACGCTCATAACACCAAGAATTTAGACATTTAGCAAAGCACGATAAGATCAGAAGAAGGGAAACATTCCTACGCATCATGCAGTCTCTAATCCAGGATAGTGGTGCACTTCACTACCATGACTTAGAAACTACTTAATGTGGTTGATGTGAACTTATTATTTTCGTAATTTAACCTAGTGCTCTGATACCAACTTTGTCACGTCTGGAATCTAGACCCCAGACGAGACCGGCGTCGTTGACCTCTCAGAGGTCGCAGACAAGCCTACTTACGTCATTCTTACTTTACATAGGCTAATTTTAGCGAAAAATTTGAAACTTTTTGTTTCTAAACATTACTTACTAAACATTTCTAATACATTCGAAATTCGTTCAACATCAACCATCTAAACATTAAGAGATAATCAAATGAAAGACATTGTCCAATAATATAATCGTATAATTGCCAAAATGGCATCCATACATAGTCTGAATAAAATAAGAAAGAAACGCTAGTGGAACATGCTCCACTAGCTCAACTCCTAAACTAAGCTAGATCATAAACAGTAGCATCCTCGAAAGCATGAGGACCTACCAAAAACCGGATGAATGCTGGACGTCCAGATAACTGCAGCGATGATCCTGTAGCTCTACCGTCCACCTGTTCCTGCACCTAAAATAGTAGAGTTTGTATAGGGTTAGTACACACTTGTACTAAGTATGGGTATATGCAAGCACACACCAAGGACATGCATGAGAAAGAATAGCTCTTTCCTAACAACATGATTTTTGGAAGTCAAGTCAGTGGACTTGCCAAATTGAGATTAGGAAAGTTTCCTAATTTGGATTAGGAAAGTAAATTATCTTTCCAAATTTGGATTAGGAAAGTCAGTGAGCTTTCCAAATTTGGAATAGGAAAGTTATGCCATGAGAATAACATATATAATCATACTTTTCACATTTGTACACAACACATAACATTTACACATAGCACATAACTCCATTCATATCATTCATTCATATGCCATGAGACCTTGGAATCATGTACTTGACATTAAGACATCCCAGAAATGAAGGCTCAACATATGGGACCTCAACTGGGAGTCTTCGTTAGCAAACGCAGAGTCTGCTTCATTCATTTATACGTACTTCATTTCATTTTGTTCATAGTCCAGTGTAACCACCGGTTATACCTTAAATGTAGTTTAAGACTTTCATTAGGTTCGTTGTGCAATGACCAAGAATGACCTAATGTCATTACTTGAATCTAACTCACCTTTTGATTGTCCTATTCTAACACCTTTGGTATCATTCATTTCATTGTGTGCATCATTTGAGGCTGGCCTCATTCATTCATTTGGAACTTTAACTTTAACCGACATAGATCATGTGAGCATCATGAAATCCAGTGTCTCCCCCACACCGAAAAGAGGTGGAATCACCAGCCAAAGTGATCCAATAACATGCTAGCGTACATGGGAATTTAACCCCTCCAGATCCCCATATTGGCAGTATAGGTTCAAAGACTAGGAGATATAAGGAGACCCATACCCGGAAAGCCGGACAGTCTCATCTCATGAGAGTTACGTGAACCTCCGCCCTTCCCGAAAGAAGGCATCACCGCTCATAGCTAGTCTATCGGTGCTCAGTATAAAGTTCCATTACATTCAACTCATACGTCATGGAAGCTGGATTCTAGTATGAGGACATCATAGCTCAATAGATGATTTCTCATCTCATCATTAGTATTAAGTGTGTTTATCTCAATACTTTTATTAGAGTGTTCATAGAGACTTGTCTCTTCATTATCTTACACTCTCATAGGTGAGTACGTGTTGGTAACATTTTCTTAGGCTCTTTTGAGATTATTCTCATCATTTACCTTAGCCTCATATCATGTTGTCACCACATTCATTATCATTAGCACCTTTGCTTTTCATAGTTACTCCCCTCTTATTATGTGAATGTTCATTTCATCATTTCATTGTTCATCTCATCATATGCCAATGCACTTGGCCATATAGTGTATTTACACTCATACTTAACCCTTCTAGGGTTCATCATTTCATTTCATACATCTTAGGATCACTTACTTTTGAACGTATGTTAGACTTATGAGTCTATACACACAAGCCATGAGGCTTCATTCATAACTCGTTAAGTAATTCTTACATTCCTAAGATTATGTAGTACAAGACTTGTGTATCTTGTATTTATTGCAAGATCTTGAATTAGATCTAAGTAGGTGGCATTATTCTTGGATATTTTGTTCACGTATGACTTATGTATCAATACGGAAGTTTGGACAAGGAATCCCAAGTCTTGAATCAATTGGATATCATTTACATTTTTAATTGATTTTATTCTAATATTCATAACATTTTAATTCTAAGTCAAATCACAATATTTACTTTGAAGGCTTACGTTTCTATTTTAAATCTCTCTTACATTGGCCGATGGGTTGTGGGTTCGAGTCCCCACAACCCCACCTTTTATTTTTTATTAACATGTTATTCTCCTATTCTTTCTTAAACCAAGAGGTTGTGGGATCAAACCCCCACAACCTCTTTTATTTTTCTCTTAATTTCTCTTAAGTAAGGAGGTTGTGGGTTCGAACCCCCACAGCCTCCTTTCTTTTAATAAATTTTCGCTAAGGGCTGTGAGGTGGTGGGTTCGAACCCCCACAGCCCCATAATTATATTTTTAATATTTTCTCTAAGTTAGGAGCATGTACAGTGAGGTCATGGGATCGAACCCCCATGGCCTCACTTGTTTTATCATTTAATTTTCGCGGGCAGTAGCTAAGGGGTTCGAATCCCCTTAGCCCCAACATCTTTTTCTTATTTTATTTTTCCTTCTACTCTTCATGAATTCTGACCGATGGGTGGTGGGTTCGAATCCCACTCCCCTCCTTAATTTTTCTCTTATTCTAGCCCTTGCTCAGACCCAGGATCGAACCCCCCAGCCCTTACCCTTTGCCGTGTCTGTTTCGCCCAAGGATGAGGTCACGGGTTCAATTCCTAGTGGCCTCATTCTTTTATTTCTTTAGTAAATTTTCCAGATTCATATGCATTTTTATTTAGTCTATATTAACTTGTACAATGGTGGAAATTTTTAGTTACTTTTAACTCATAACATCAATGTTTTACTTAGTTCATACATTCTTTCATAATTCCACTTCAACGTATTTTTAAGTGCATCCTTTAGAGAATTTATTGGCTATCAAATCCTTATTCAAGTCAACCACATTTCTTAATTATGAACATCACAATCTTCATGAGTTTGGGTACGTAAATTAACAAACACAACATTAGCAATTTTAAGCCTCAAGGCCGAAACTTCAAATATGGCATACATTTTTCTTAATTTCGAACACACACATGGTTTGTCTTTTCATAAACTAACGCACATCCAACACATTGACATTTAAAACAAACATCACATAATCCTAAGTCTACCAGCATTCATACCAACCTACATTCGTTGGGAGCTAATGACAGGGAGAATGAAAGGGGGAACAATCCTAGTTTCGAAATAGAATTATCTGAGTCCTAAGGGTCTCTTGGGAAAGGGACCAAGAGTAAGAAGACCCATACCTTGTTTTCTTGTTAAATGTCCAGAATGCTGCCCAAGAAACTCCTCCACAAATCAGTCCAAACGCCCACACTCACACCTCACCCGACTAGTGTAGTATGTTCTGCTTAACGTTATCGGATTGCTTCCTCTTTGTGTTTCTATCTTTCAAGTTCTTGATGAACTTTTGCCTTTACTTTATTTTCCTTTTGATGATTGTTTTCTCACGTTTTCAGCCAAGAAAGAAAAGAGTGAAAGAGAGAGAGAGATCGTTCAAAGAGAGTGGGGGAAATGGGAGGTAGAAGTCTAGTATAAGTAGGACTTTGTGGTATGAATTAGTCAACTTATTAATTAATAAAAATTAATAAAAATCTGATTTATTTTTCCTAAATCAGCTATTATTAATTATTTATTAGAACTAAATTAACACATTAAAATAAAAGCAAGTTAAATGTTGCTTCTAGTGGGGTTCGAACCCGGGTAACCCCATTTTGCGAAAATGGGTCACTTCGGGTTGCCCCACCCGAATTTTATTATTATTTTTTTTTAACTTAATTAATTAAATAATTAATTACTCAGGGTAATTACAATATTACCCTTGGCCTGGAAAAGACCATTTTACCCTTGGACCCTCAAAACTTAATTTTTTTTTCTTTTGAGTCCGGTAAAAACTCTTTCGATCAAATCTTCGTTTTCGTGAGCCTCACATGGTTGGTTCAAACCTTTCCAAGCTCAATTAACTCCCCAAGTTAGTTGGCTTGGTCGTAGTAAGGGTTCTGAGGTCTGGTTCTACGCGTATCAATACGTGTGGACCTTGGTCTAATCGCAAGCATTCTTGAAACACCTAAGTCTTGATCCTATTCATTTTTAGGGTTGTTACAGTTCATTTCTTGAACCTTAAATTTCCTTGATGCATAGGGAATGACTTTCCCATTTTGCGTAAGGACACATCTAAATCAAATTCTTAAAGCATCACAATAAACAAAAAAATCATAGATTCCTTCCGATAAAGTCAACACCAGAGTAGAAGTAATTCTATTATTAAATTATTTGAAACTCTTATTGCATGTTTCCGACCATGTGAACTTAACCTTCTTTTAAGTCAATGTTGTCAATGGAGAGACAATTGAGTAAAACACTTCAACAAATCTTCTATAGTAACCAGCCAAACCTAAAAAAATCATATATCAGAATGGAATAAAGGTATTAACAACTGTCAACCGCATCCATCTTGTAAGCATATACTTCAATACCCCTACCACAAACAATGTGATAAAGAAACGCCACAAAGACACGCTAGAGATCTCAACCACAACTTTCATATGCTAAACTTTACAAAAGTTGTTGGTCCTTGAGGACTCGTATCACAATCCTCAAATTATCGGTATGCTCATCTTTACTCCATGAATAGATCAATATATAATCAATAAACACAATGACAAACATATTCAAGTATTGTCTAAACACCCTATTCATCAAATCCAAAAATACGACCAGATCATTGTTCAAGACAAAGGACATCACTAAGAACTCATAATGTCCATACAAAGTTCCAAAAGTAGTCTTCGAAATATGCTCTTCTTTGACCCTCAATTGGTAATTACTTAACTGGAGGTCAATTTAAAAGAAGTAACTTGATCATTCTAGTTGATAAACAAAAATACATCTATCCTTGGAAGATGATACATATTCTTAATGGTAATCTTGTTCAATTACCGATAATCATTACGCAAATAGAGTTAACCATCTTTTTTCCGAACAAACATAACAGGAGCACCCCGTAGAGAAAACTCAGTCGAATGAAACCCAGATCAAACAAATTCTTGAATTTCTCCTTTAATTCCTTAAGTTTTACGATACCAATTAAATAAGGAGGAATAAAGATAGGTTGTGTGTCTAGGAGAAAGCCAATACCAAATTATATTTCCCTTTCGAGAGGTTTTATAGGGTAGATCGTCCTTCTGGAAACTTATTAACAACAGGGACCAATTCAAGAGTAGAAGTTTTGGAATCCATATCCCTCACCTGAAAAAAATGGTATATGAAACCCATAGAAATAATGTTTGTAGCTTTTAGAAAAGAACATTTTGGCTCATTGGCATAGAATTTCCCTCTTTGCACTCTAGAAGTTACTCATTTTCAATGGAATTTGACAACTTGGGCTCTACATTGATTATAGTCAAAACAATAATTCAACAAATCAATGCCAAGAATTACATAAAAATCTTGCATATCAAACTGTAAAGATCAACATGAGTTACTCTATGTGATGAGGAGACGAGACAATTTTCGTAGACTCTGTCAGCTACAATTGATTTACCGAAAGGAGTAGAGACCAAGAAAGGATCTAAAAACACATCTGGAGGCACATAAAACCTCTTATCCACATATAATATAACAAAATACAATGTAGCACCGGGATAACACAAAGCATAAGCATCAAGATTAATGACTTTTAAATATACTAGTAACCATATCTGGAGAACCCTGTTGCTCCTAGCGATTTTAAACTGCATAAAATCGATTTTTCTTCTAACCCCCACTAGGACCGGACAAAGTATTTGGTTGATCCCATCGATGAATCTCCTTCGTTCTTAGAAACCAAGGGACAATCCCTTATCGTCTGATCCTTCTTGCAACAACCTAAACTTGCGTTAGAGCTTGCTAGAAATCTACCATCATGATTCCTTCAACACTAAGCTCTAGTAGACAATGAAGATCAACTACCATTTCCTCTTTGAGGCTTAGGGTTAGATACCCTATCTTTGTAGAACCTAGGAGGAGCATTTGAAGAGACTTGAATGGAAAATATTTGGCGGAACCTTGAGATACCATCTACATCGAACCTCAAATGTTAATAGTAAAAATTATCGGTCCTTGCCTTCTTTGTCTCCTTAGATATCCCTTTTAGTTTCTCTTCTTATATTTGTTTAGTATGCACCATTAGACGATAAATTTCCATATCATTTGTTAGCATGGTTGTATGACATTGCTGTCACGACAGGGGAGCACCCCCTAGAATTAACATGGCGTACTTGACCTCTCGAAGGTCTTATACAAACCCATAGTTATCATTCATCGCATTGTCATAGGTAAATTTAGCGGAAAATTTAAAACTTTCATAGCACATCATATGCTAGAACATCACTTCAAATATATACAAAAATATGGTAATACGTAGTAAAAGACTCTAAGTCTCTTTGCTATTTTACAGTCCACATCATTAGAGTATATTAGGGACACGACCCTTATTACATAAAAGATTTACTAAACTATTACATGAATTTACATAAACATAATGTAGGGAATCCTTGAAACATAAGGATCCCTTTCCTTGAGCTTAGGAAACACATATCAAGACCTTAACCTTAGAGACATCCTTTAAACATCCATAACCTACAGTTTGTGTAAAAAGTAAAGAAGAATGGTGTTAGTTATGACAACCATGTAAAAACATGTATTTAAAGGGGGCCTTTTACTTTGAAATTATGTATCATGTCTTTTGTGAAAAACTCATAAAACTTGACACAATAATCATCATGTCATTCAAATACTTATTTTAGGCATATATAATAGTCACAACATCACATAAAACACTACATTGCATTGAATTCATATTAGTCACCACTTTACAGTAAGCTCATTTTACTTACAGTGAGTTTATATCATTTTACAATGAACCCCTTCCTTTTACTTTAAATTCTTATCTTCCCAAGTAACCCTCTAGTGATGCTTAGTGAAATGTATAGAAAATGTCCCATAACACTATCCACACTCAAGAATCACCTTTAGGCCACAAGGAAATAGTGCATACAACCTTCATTAATCAACCACATACATTCATAGAACTATTTCATATAATAATATACATAACTCACATTAGACCCAACATACTTTAGGGACCACATAAGATGACCCATTACAAGAACATATAGCATTCAAGACATCCAACATGATCATAGCAAGGCAATAGTCACATAAACATACTTTGACTTTTCTTCACAAAGACATCATAGAACTCTACTCACAATCCCATTCTAAGCCTACTTGTGCAATGTACATGTCAAGTCCCATAACCTAACAAATACTAAGTAAACCTACAAAGAGACTACAAGCCTTAACACACACTTCATGCATCAACAAGACAAGCATAGACCACCTTCTTCATGTCGAGCAAGACCTTCATCATATAGTTACTAAGACCAACATTATGCGTATAAAGGTAAGACCACATCATATAGAATAATACCATGCATATCATCACAACAAGTAAACAACACTACAATGTCATCCATAAGGAACATAAACATATATATTTACATTAGAACACTTTTCTAGAACTCCCTTCCAGAGCTACTTGTGCAATGCATAGTTGAAGTCACATACCCCCACCTACACTAAGTAACTTCTCTTAGGTTATCCTAGTTAGGATCCTTATTTTATTTACATTGTCCATTTTACTTTAAGGAAACTATAGCCTTAACCGAAACTAAGACCATGAGTGCTAAACATGTAATTTGGAGTTGTAAAAACTTACACCAATGGAAGGTTCCCAAGGTAGAATATTAACATATGCTAGCACATTAGGTGATATCACTTGCTAGATCCTATGGGACAAGCATAGTTTATGGAACTAATATATGAATTGGACCCTCTCCATGACTATAGGCATTGGAGTCCCCATCTCATGAGAAACCTTGAGTGAATCTTCCTCAAGGGAAGTCAACACCTCATGGGGAGCCATAGGTGAATGTTTCTCCAAGGGAATTCAACACCATATGAGAAACTAATGGTTAATGTTTCTCCTAGGAAAGCCAACACCTCTCATTGTCAAGTTCACTCGGTGCTAAGATATGTTCCCTTTATTGAAAAGCCTTTATTAACATTACTTTACAAAATTAGTCTTAGGAGAGTTACCCCTCATATGCTTAGCTCATAGGTCATAGATGAGAGTTCATCAACCTAAATCATGTGAGAAGTTCTTTCACATGGGCATAGTATGTATAAAGCACCATTAGCTTAGGATACTCTTGAGAACACCTTTCACATGCATCATGGACATATTTCATGTGGGAGTGTGTATACATATATGTGAGTAAATCTCTCACACAAACATCTTTAGACCACACATGTTCGTACTTCATTATATGGTATACTTAACATCATAACCCATAATTCATATTCATAACATGCTCATGCATTCATATTCATGTATATAAATCACAAACCAAGAAACTATCCTATCACGGCACACATGTGCAATGCATAGACAGTGTCCCATACCCTTATCCATACTAGTACACCTATCAAGTCATCCTAGTTAAGGGATACATCACATACTTCTTAGACATAAGCTTTACATTCATAGTAGTAGACACAAGGGCTTATGAGAATACCATTTCATTATACACCATGAACCTATACTACTTGTAAGAATACATGAAGTGTAAGTGTGTGTACATTGGTAAACATGATCACATAATGGCTATTAACAACACATTGAGGCATCCACCCTCTAAGGACCACAATGCACAACCTAGCATAGACCACACAACACAATTTATCATAGGATACAAGCTAACTTCATATTACACTTAAGACTCCTAACCTTAGCTATTCACACATTCACATAGTGGTACATAGGTAACGATTCATTTATAATTAATACTTAATCAATGGAAGCACCTAAACATAACCCTAGCATAGTCATTTACAAGCTTGTACATTAACAACACAACCTAGATCACAACTAGAATAGAAGACTACGCATGCTTCACATTTGGGGATCAATACCAACACACATTCATAATACAATTGCATTCAAGGCCATGATCAGGTCACATATATATTGACACTAAAGTACACACCGCTACCATATGTGGACCATACCACACAATGCCATACAAGGGCAATTATCTAGCAATTCTATAGAGGAATAGAGAGGTAATCAATCTTACCAAAACTCCCTTGCATTGATTATCTATGATCACTACTCATAATTAATCATTAATTCATATATAGGATAGTATGTAAAAGTACAATAACATAATCTAAATCATAATTCAATCATCATAGGATCAAGATCACATATGCACACTACATCATCAATTTTATAGAAAGAAGGAAAGTATATATCAACTCACCAAATCCTCAAGCCATGATCCACATTGGATCAAACATACATAATTCAACATTAATATACATAATTGGTAGTAGATATAAGAAATTCAACATGCTAGGATCATAATTCAATCAACATAAAGTCAATATCACAATGCCCATAATATAGGCTAATTTGAGAATTGGAAGGAACATGGGTTCATCATGAAATATGATTGAAATTCACTTTAAATTCAGTACACAAACATCAATTCATCATAAGCATGCTTTGGAAACGAATTTTACAAATAACCCTTGGCTAGATTGAAAGATTGAAGGTTTGATCATGAAATCTCATTGAAAATCTTTGAAGGAACTCTTTAGACTATCCAAAGATGAAAGATCACCATACCTTTATACATGAGAATGCTATATGAAATTAAAGAAGAAACCATGAAAATCCAACCTCTAGCTTGAACTTGAGTTTTCCCTCCGGTGGAGGTTTGAGAGAATTTTCGAAGAGAAGAAAGATTTGGGATTTTGATTTCTTAATGAGTGTTGGGATTTTCGACTTGGAAGAGAAGAAAGATTTGGGATTTTGATTTCTTAATTTAAAATATTTATATTTAATGTATAAAACCTTTAAAATAAGTCCCAATTACTAAATAACCGAATGGAATTTATTTGGAAAATTAAACTTGGCTAGCCCGCCCAGGGACCACGGCCACGTTCACGGTCTGTGAATGTGGTTCACGACCCTTATCACGGTCCGTGGTCCTTGGGTAAGTGGATCCCTTGAATTTATAATCCCCCAAGTGTCTAAATAAGTTCCAATACCAACTTCACGGACCGTGGTCTACTCCACTGGCGGTGAAGGCCTCCGTGAACACTAAGGCAATAAGCTGCAAACTTGGGACAACTTGTGCCCACAAGTTGGGTCCTCCTCAAGGACCCTTTAGTTGGTCTCTAGGGAATTTGGCCTGGACGTTTCCAACTTAAATACACTCATATAAATGTCAAGGACCGTCCATACCAGATTGAGAATCAAGCAACACACGCAACACATCAAAACATGCTAGGCGCACTTAACTACGTCCAACGGCTAACTTTCGAATGTCTTGGGCATTCTTGGACGTTTGACATTCAATTGATTTGAAATAAATCATACATGATTTAAAACACTTATCAACATGTTAAAAATCTTATTAGGCACAAGTGAGACTCTAGACAACTTAATTCATTTTGGGGGTCTTACAATATCCCCCACTTGGGAACATTCGTCCTCCAATGACAGTTAGAACATTTTAATCACAAAAAGGACTTCAATGAATCATCGAGAAGCTCACAATATTCATAACATCATCACATAGAATTTAATGCACCACATTAAAAGGAACAGTAACCTCCAGGATACTTATAACACTCAATGCAACACAAGCAAGCACAAACTTATATTCACTCACTTTCAAAATGCATCAAACACTAACATTCTTGTCATGTTCATTGGAATAACATCCTTCTCCTAATCATAACATGGTCATTTTCATTAAGATCTCATTATTAAGTCACACTTAGGCGGATTTAACAATTCTGAAGAAACTAATAAGCACTCATACTTCAACGCACATAGACTTGAGTCAAGTAGATCAACAATGAATTCTTATTAGTTAGGCCTAATTCCATGAGGGTCATACTCAACCATACCATGCTTAGTTATGTTTATGGATGAATGTTCTTCTCCTCACAACACTTACATGTCTTATGAGTTCATACCCAAGAAATGCACAATGGTCTATTCATTTTAAATGAGAATTTCTCAACTTTTAACAAATACATGCTCATACTTTCTTCCTAATGAGGTCAAAATTGCAATTCACACCACACACATCACAACAATAGGAAGTCATTTCACAACATTTCAATTTCTAGCATATCACTATCCCTCATCAGAAAGCATCCATTTGGAAAAATAACACAATTTATAGGCACACACACATGGACACTAGGTAAACATGCCTTCATATTTCAAGAGTGGACCTACAATCGTGCTTTCCAAACCATAGAAGTCACATAATTTTTTAGAGACTCAACATTTTTAATTTTAAAGAGGATCAATTTCTCATTATAAGGCAAAACCTTATACCTCAAAAGTGACTTCAAACATGCTTCTTACCTTATCTCATGAAGTTAGATGCACAACTAGCATATCAAGATGAACAATCAACATGAGAAAACTATAATTTGATCAAAATCCTTTTTCATGTACTTTAGAATCTTAAAATATTCTTAACATAGTGTCAATCAAAATATACATAACATATGAAGAATATGCAATTCATACTTTATGCAAGACTCCTATCATGAACAAGCTTGCTAAGAATTCATTAGTTTCAAGTTCAAAGTAAGAATAGAAGGACATGATAAAAATATCTACAACCTTACTACTCCATCACCATCCCCCACATAGGGTAAACCCAATTAAGAGAAACTTAACCCAACCTCAAGAGGATCTTAGCTTATCAACCTTCATCACCATCACTTGAAATTGATTACCAGTCTTAAAAGGAATTACAGTAACTCACCCTAGGATTACAAAAAGGGCATTTACCATCTTACCATCTAGGCACACTATCCCCCACTTGGGTTGTAACATCCCATATCCAAACAGACCAAAAATTAGCTTTTTAGAAATTTTGCAGGTGCAATGAACGATGAATATCGACGGACCGTAGTCTGATCTACGACCCATACAACACATCCGTCGCTTTCCAATAAAACTCTCCCAAAACTCAGTTCAGAAATATTGGCTAAGTCTCAACCCACGGATAGACCTACGGTCCATAAGTCAGACTACGGTCTGTAGTTTGTGTCCGTGGATCAAGACCCCATTTACACCAGCCTGTGACAAGAACCATAGTTGACCAGCACGGACCGTTGTTCGATCTACGGTCCGTAGGTATGATCGTAGGTGGAAGTTAGCAGTAAGTTAGGGGGGAATGTTGTTGGGTCAACTTCAAATGGTCATAACTCTTAGCACATAATGAATTAGGTGTCCTATGAACTACCAAAAAGATATATAATTGAATTAGCTTTCCCTATCCACTTACCTTGCTAAAATAAGACCTCCGAGTAAAAAGTTATGCTCATTTTAATAAAAGCTTGTCGAACAGACCCAACCTACGGACCGTCGATTGAACGACAGCCCGTCAGTCCAGGTCTCTGTTTGGTCCGACAACAATTAAATCATGGGTCTTTTGGTCTTTTGTTACTTCATTTAACCCCTAAGATACGTCATTTTGCCCCTAAATCATCAGATTTTAGTCAGTTTAAGCCTAGAAATATAACAAGAACTTACCTAAGTAAAAATCATAAATTAAAACTTAGAAAATTAGAAGCAATAAAAGAGAAAAAAGGTCAAGAACCCTAGTTCAAGAAAGCAGCAAGGTTCCAGCAATTCCAGCCCCGAAATCTAACTATTTCTCCGTGGATTTCATTACCAGGTATGTGAAATTTCACTAGTGGGTTCCTTTCAACCATTAGATCCCTAGATTTCAGTTAGATTATTGATTCTCATATCATGATTAAACATAGGGCTTCTAGAACTTCAACAGATATTTATGAATAAATTAGTTATATGTTCCAAATCAGATAACCATGTTATTACTCAGATTATTGCATAAATTTCAGAACCCTAGCTATGTTTTTCTTTAGTTCTTGAGTTACACATTCTAGTTCAAATATTACAATTACTTCATATATAAATGCCTTAGTTATTCATGCATGATTACTGGATTAATTATTGCATTCCCAGTTTGCATGTGGAATTTTGAGTTATCTAGTATTTACAGAAATTCAGTCATAATCAGTTAACTACATAACTCATTGGGAGTAGCATAATACCGAGTTGGACTAAGGTTCAGCGTACCCAAATGGTCCTAGAACTACTAGACAACTAGGTTGTAAGTCCCATCTATGGGCATCAGTTTAGTGATCACGCCAGCATGCCTTTATACCTCTGGCAGGGTATATTGGGTCCTCACGATGGGGCGTATACATCGGACTCCACATTTAGCTAATGTGGTTTTATTATCGGTTAGTATTAGCTCCCACATTTGAGTCAGACTCTATTACATTGACAATTTATCAGTATATTCACTATTCAGTTTCAGTATGTTATAAATTCTTTATTGCATTCAGTTATCTCCGCATTTAGTATATCATGTTCAGATTTCTATACTTGCTTTTGTGCTTGTTCAGTTATGTTTTTTTCAGCTTTACTCTATCTTACATGCTCAATACCTTCAAGTACTGATGCATACGTGCGCTACATCTTCTCGTGATGTAGGTTCAGGTTCTCAGCATCCAGATCGCGCTTAGATCAATTTCTGATCTCCAGTTCAACAAATTCAGTAGTGAGTCCTCATTCTTCGAGGACGATAGTTATGAGTTTCTTTTCAGTGTTTAGTCCTTTAGTATCAGTTTTTGCTAGACTTAGCTGGGGCATGTCCCAACATTTGTAGTCAGTTTAGAGGATATTTTCAGACATAGTTAGTTTCAGCTTAGTATTGAGTTAATAACTTCTTTGTATTAAACTCATCAGTTTTCATATTATCTCAATTTTAGCATATGGGTATTCCCCATCTTTTAATTAAATTATGATTTAGCTTCTGCATCAATTTATATTCTTTAGTATGCTCATGATCATGCCAACAGTGTTAGCTTGGGATCACTTGTGGTCCTAGGTCCCATGTATGCGTCTTGGGGATAGCTCTGTGCATGACAAACTTTGTGTGAGAGCACTACGTTTAAGTGTCCTAGGATGTCTGAAAAGATTCACTAAGTAGAGTTCTTTTCATGGGTGTGAAGTGTACCACATCTAATGAGAGGGAGGCTATGAAGTGTTTTAGGAAAACATCACTTTGTTGTTCCTCTTATCGTGCGTAAGGTATGATCTAATTCCATTCTAACTTGATGTTCTACGTATTAGATCATGACTCATCGTAGAATTAATTCTAGGAATATGAATGCCAGGAATGCTAACGCAGCTCCTCCAGTCCCATATCATGAAGTCTCCAATTCTTAATTTAGGAGTTCCATTCAGATGTTCGCTTAGAGTGTCACAAACTAGAAAAATCAGCGGTTCAAGATCATTTAAAAGAAAATGGTGGATCGATAGCAGCAAGGGTTTGTGACTTTGTTAGGATAAATCTGATTGAGTTCTTAGGATCACAGACTAATGAGGATCCCCTGAATTTTTTCGATGAGATCAAGAAGATCTTTGAGGTGATGCAGGTTACTAGGAATGATTGGGTTGAGTTGGCATCATACCAACTGAAAGATATTTCTCATATCTGGTACACTCAGTGAAAGGATAATAGGGGTATAGATGCAGCTCCTATAACTTAGGATTACTTTAGTGAGACCTTTCTGGACAGGTTTTTCCCAATAGAGTTGAGAAAAGCAAAATCCCAGGAATTCATGAACTTAAGGCAGGGTAACATGACAGTCCAAGAGTATGGACTCAGTTTTAACCAACTCTTCAGGTATGCTCCTCACATGGTTGCTGACTCGAGGGCTTAGATGAATAAGTTCTTGTATGGAGTGTCAGATTTGGTGAAAACAAAGTGAAGAAATTCTATGTTACCGGGAGATATGAACATCTCTAGGTTTACGACTCATGCTCTCTACGTTGTGGGTAATAAGCTTAGGGAATAGTCTAAGGAGAATAAGACGGCTAGGAATAGGGACTATGACTATTCTTAGCAGAAATAGAGTGGTGGAAATAGCTCATAGAGTCAGCAAAAGTTTTCATCCCCAGCCCCTTCATCAGCTAGTGTTCCATCCTCTAAGAACAGGTTTGACTAGAAGGTTAGAGCACCAGGCTCTAAGTGTCAGGGAATTGTTTTAGGCACCAAGACGTACCCCACTTGACCTAAGTGTGGTAAGAACCATACGTGAAAGTTCCTCGCACGAAAATAAGGATGCTTTGGGTGCAGTCAGTCTGGTCACAAGTTGAGGGATTGTCCTTTTACATAGGGTCAAGGAGGTGGAAATGGTAGAGCTGAGTCTACAAGGGTAACTCATCTGGTACAGCTGGCGGTCAGCGCCAGTAATGGTTGTATGCTTTTCAGGCTCGCCAAGATCAGGAAGGTTCTCCTCATGTAGTCACTGGTGCGTTATGAGTATTTGACCTCGATGTTTATGCATTGTAGAAGAAGGGGCTACTCTTTATTTTGTAACTACTTACATAGCAGTGCAATTAAGTGTCATTCCATAAACTCTCTCAAAACCTTTCTCAGTCTCTACTCCAGTCGGTGACCCAGTTATAGCTAGACGGGTATACAGAAATTGCCCTGTCATAGTCTCTCAGAAAGTCACCACAACAAATCTTGTAGAGTAAGAAATGGTAGACTTCGATGTCATTCTAGGCATAGATTGGTTACATTCATGTTATGCCTCAGTTGATTGTAGAACTAGGATTGTTTGTTTTCAGTTTCCAGACGAACCAATCATAGAATGGAAGGGTAGTAGCTTAGCACCTATAGGTCGATTTATTTATTACCTTAAGGCCAGAAAGATTATCTTTAAGGGTTATCTCTATCATCTAGTTCGGGTTAAGGATTCTAGATCTGAAACCGCAACTCTTGAGTCTGTTGTAGTAGTCATGAGTTTCCAGAAGTGTTTCTATAAGATCTTCCCAGAGTTTCTCCCGATAGGGAAATCAACTTTGGAATTGATCTCCTTCAAGATACCCATCCTATTTCTATTCCTCCTTACAAAATTGCTCCAGTAGAGCTTAAGAAATTTAAGGAGCAGTTGAAAGACCTTCTAGATAAGGGTCTCATAAGACCTAGTATTTCACCATGGGGTGCACTAGTGTTGTTCGTAAAGAAGAAAGATGATTCTCTCAAAATGTGCATTGACTATAGAAAGTTGAACAAGGTCACAATCAAGAATGAGTATCCCATCCCCAGGATTGATGACTTGTTTGACCAACTTTAGGGTGCTAAACATTATCAAAGATAGACCTCAGATTGGGTTATCATCAGCTTAGACTAAGAGATAGTGACATTCCGAAAACAACATTCAAAACTCGGTATGGTCATTATGAATTTGTAGTTATGTAATTTGGACTAACAAATGCTCCTTCAGCTTTCATAGATTTGATGAACAGAGTGTTCAAATAGTACTTAGACTTGTTCATTATCGTCTTTATTGATGATATCCTCATTTACTCTAGGAATGATGAAGAACATGCAAGTCATTTGATAGTTGTTCTGCAAACTCTCAAAAATCACTAGTTATTCGCTAAGTTTAGCAAATGTGAGTTCTGGTTGAAATCTATTGCTTTTCTTGGTCACATTGTATCTAGCGAGGTGATCCGAGTGGATTCACAGAAGATAGAAGCAGTGAGACAATTGCCTAGACCTACCTCTACCACAGATATCAGAAGTTACTTAGGTCTAGCCGGTTATTATAAGAGGATTGTGGAAGGATTGTTATCCATTGCCTCACCATTGACTAGGTTGACTCAAAAGATGATAAAGTTTCAATAGTTAGATGATTGTGATAAAAACTTTGCAGAATTGAAAACTAGATTGACTACAATTCCTGTCTTGACTCTACCAGAGGGTTCATATAGTTATGTGATCTATTGTGATGCATCCAGAGTGTGCCTAGGTTGTGTGTTGATGCAGTGAGACAAGGTTATAGCTTATGCTTCTAGACAACTTAAGGTACACGAGAAAAACTATCCAACTCATGACCTCGAGCTTGCAGCACTGGTATTTGCACTTAACATCTGGAGACACTACTTGTATGGTGTTCATGTAGATGTGTTCACTGACCACAAGAGCCTTCAGTATGTGTTCACCCAAAAAGAGTTGAATCTTCGCCAGAGGAGATGGCTTGAGTTCCTTAAGGATTATATATGAGTGTGCATTATCATCCTGGTAAGGCTAATGTAGTAGCAGATGCTCTTAGTAGACTATATATGGGTAGTGTAGCCCATGTTGAGGAAGAAAAGAGGGAGCTAGTGAGGGATGTTCACAGACTTGCTCTCTTACGAGTTCGCCTTATGAGAATATCAGACAGTGGTGTTACAGTTCAGAATGGGGCATAATCTTCTTTGGTAGTGGAGGTAAAGTAAAAGCAGGACAATGATCCCATCTTGCTTGAATTTATGGGTGCAGTCCATAATCAGAGAGTGAAAGTTTTCTCCAAAGGGGAGATAGTGTACTTCGCTATCAAGGTAGATTGTGTGTTCCGGATGTGGGCGAGTTGAGATAACAAATTCTTAAATAAGCCCATAACTCTAGATAATCTATTCATCCAGGTGCCACTAAGATGTACCGTGATCTGTGGGAAATCTATTGGTGGAATGACATCAAGAGGGATATAGAAGAATTTGTGAGTAAATGCCCCAATTGTCAGCAAGTCAAGGTAGAACATCATAAACTAGAGGGTATGACTCAAGAGATCGACATTCCTACTTGGAAGTGAGAAGTTATCAATATGGATTTCATCACTGGGTTATCGGGTACTCGCATATAACATGACTCCATTTGGGTGATAGTTGATAGGATGACTAAGTCTTCTCGCTTTTTGGCGGTCAAGACTATAGATTCGGCAGAGGACTATGTCAAGCTTTACATTAATGGAATTGTGAGGTTACATGGGGTTCCTTTGCCTATCATATCAGATAGAAGTCCTCAGTTTACCGCTCATTTCTTCAACTCATTTCAGAAGGATCTTGGTACTCAAGTTAACCTTAGCACAACATTTCATCCGCAGACGGATGGACATGCAGAGCGTACCATTCAGACCCTAGAGGATATGTAGAGATCTTGTGTGATCCATTTAAAAGGTAGTTGGGATGATCACCTTCCTCTGATTGAGTTTGCCTACAACAATAGCTATCATTCCAGCATTCAGATGGCCCCTTATGAGGGACTGTATGGGAGTAGATGTAGATGTCCTGTTGGTTGGTTTAAAGTAGGTGAAACAGTTTTAATAGGGCCAGATTCAGTCCTTTATTATATAGAGAAAGTGCAACTTATTAGAGATAGACTTAAGACAACCCAGAGTCGTGAGAAATCATATGAAGATATAAGAAGGAGAGAACTAGAGTTCCAAGTTGATGATTGGGTTTTACTGAAAGTGTCACCTATGCAAGGGGTGATGAGATTTGGAAAGAACGGAAAACTCAGTCTTAGATATGTAGCCCCTTACAAGATTTTGAAAAGGATTGGAAAGGTGGCATATGAGTTAGAGTTGCTGATACGCTCAAATGATGCTTCCCTAAAGAAGTATAAGCGGTCGTATCAAGTAAAGAACCCAATTTTTAGGTTGGGGTCGTTCCCATGAGGAAAATGGTTTTGACTTAACTTTAATCTACGATTACCTCTATTTAGTCAAGTCCTTTCCGAAAAACAGTTCAATAAAAGGGGGGTTTTGTGTAACAAAAATGTTCAATCATTTCTATGTAAACAAGTAGCAAGATTAAAACTTTGGTCTTTATCAAGTGATGAGAGAAACTAGGGCATAAGTGTTCCCCATAGGTTCATAACGCGATAATCCTAGCTATAACAACTAGTTCCTAGTGTCTTGCATGCAAAATGGTAAGTTATGTATCTCTAATTCCTTGGTCCGGCAACTAGAGAATTTCACCCCGTTCCTTGGTCCGGCTACATGTGTTGAATTACTAACCCTTACCTTTACCTCATATTAAGCATCATATTCAATGTATGGCTAAGTTACTACTTCGCACCAATTGAGACTAGCCTATTAGATAGTGTATACTAAATCTATGTTGATAATTATTTTCCTATTAACTACTTCCTTGGTCTGGCAAGTAGAAATAGGGCAAGTTCTAACGCGTGCACTCGTTAAAAAAAGTTCTAAACGAAAGAATTATCGATACATGCAAGAACCTATTATAGAATTGTTATTTAGCTAGTTTTATCTTGTTAATTACACATGGTTCCCACAACCCTAGTTGTGGATTTAGTTACCCATGCTTAGAATTACACAATTCATGGTTGTTAAACAAGAATTCATGTACTTACTTTGACAATTTTGAATAAAATCCAGAAACATCACTTGAATTAACGAAAATATTGTAAGAATCGATTCCGGAAACTTTAAGTAATTCCCAAAATCCAAAATTCAACTTCCAATAACAAGAGTATGGAAAATAATAAAAAGTCTAACCCCAAAAATGAGGTTTTTAACCCTATTTATAATAATAAAGTCCTAAATTAAAAAGAGTTCTAAATAAGGAAAATCTATCGCAAAACGCGTCTTCAATCAACGACCCAACTGATGATCCGTCGATGGAACGACGGACCGTCGACTGCCTCCGTCGGTCCACACTTAACTTTTTCTTCATCCTTCACTTTTGCATCCTCTCTGTTACAATCGACGGACCAACAACACGGTCCGTCGTCTCACTTACGGTCCATCGATGCCTCCGTCCTTCCTTACTTAGTGATTTCTTCAAGTCGGGTACTGGGACTACTCTCTTTTAGAAACGACGGTTTGCCAGGACGGTCCGTCGATCAGTCGACAGACCGTCAATCCTTCCATATCCCCACACTTGGTCAGATTTCCCCAAATTTCTTCCAAATGCTGAACCTCCAGTCGACGTTCACCACCGACGGACCGTCGATGGGTCAACAGACCATCGATGGCTTCGTAGGTCATCAATTCTGCACTGATTTCAACACAGTCTTCTGCATTTCTGTTTTGGATAGCTTTCCTGCAAACACAGATAAAAATATATTAAATTTACTACATAAAGGCCTTAGACACACACTAAACTTAAGGAAAAAACATTGAAAGTACTCTAAAACTACGGTACATCAACACCCTCAACTTAAATTTGTTGTTTGTCCTCAAGCGACGCACTATGAGTCACCACAATCCTTTTGTACAAAAGTACACTCTTTTTAAGCTTTCACAATCATATGACTATCAATTCCGAATTTTTATTGCTTTTAGTGCATGCTTTTACTCTTAGGCTCACTAGGCTCCTTCATGTGGATCAGACCATGACACAGACTCATCACGCACCGACACCTCTCCTCTTTTTTTTTCATCAAGGAACCAACTTTCTGATATTGCAACTAGTGTCCTCACTTAAAAAAAAAACATCCTCTTTTTTCACACAGTGATTTCAAATTTGAGTACAAGGATTGTTATTCAACACTCACTGTCAGAACAACTTCACACCTAATTGATACTTGTCTCCATAGGCTTGCCCTTATTTTCACTATTTTAAGTTCACCATATTAGACTCTTAGGATCACAATAGGACTTTATTGGCTTGTAACGTAGGCTCAGGGTCAGGTATGGTACATATAGATACATTTTAATGACTTGTTGCCCTTTTTGACATTACGGCTAAGCGTCCTACCTTTTTCATTGTCTATTATGCCCTATTCTTCCTTTTCTTGTGCAAATGACTCTTCTTTCATTTTTAATTAATTTTTTTATTTCAAATTCTTACTTGATTTAACCTTTAATTGAGTCACTTCTCTTCTTCATTCTTTCATTTTTTTTTTTTTTTTAAATTAATAATCTTCTCAACCCCACTTTTCGGAACATTACTCATATAGACACCCTCAACTCATGGTATTTCCATGAGTAGAGGTACACAATACCCAAGGTTGGGTCAGGGCCAAGACGATATTGGTTTCTGCATTAGCCACCCTCAACTTATGCTTTTGGCCTAAGTTGAGGTGCACATGTCCAAGGAGGGACAAGGGCAAGCAAATTATCCCCAGAAAAGATTTGTTGGGGTAGAAAAGAAAGGTTCATTGTAAGCTCAAGATATTTGGATCAAACATGGATTAAATTCATTTGGTTTTGTTTCATTTAGGCTAAAAATTGGCTAATTTGAACAAGGGCCTATGATCCTTTCCTAATTGACTAACACAGATTACTTTTGCAGGACTAACCGGACAAATTCTGCCTAGGTACCAACCGTGGACTATGTTACTTTCCTCACACTCTCTTAACACCTCATTAACCTAGCAGATTATCGGACACCTAGTTCGAGTTTAGATTGAGGTTCATGCAGTGGTCTATCTCTATGTCATGCTTAGAGCCAACACATTCACATTCACTATGCCTAATAATGCAAGAATTCTCTTTAGAATGGGATATCATTGTATATAGCCATCATGCTTCAGATTTCACATTCATACTTTGTAGAAGATACTAAATAGTCCAGTTCAATAGTAAAATAACCAGTATCTTGGGGCAAAAGAACACAGGCAAGAAAACCCCAAGAGAGGATCGTGAGTTGGGCTACTCAAACTTCACCCTAACACTCACTTTCCATTTATCCCAACCCAAACAAAAAAGCATGCAGTTGTCCCCAATGCATAAGAAATATAATAATAAGGTGGTAGCTGAAGCAAACCTGAGGCGCATAACGCCGAAGATCAACAAGCAGGCGGGTACGGTTGCCCAGAACCCGCTCCATCAGTAGTAGGGACATCATCAGCAGTGTCCGCAGCAATGTATGCACCTTCAGTAGTGCTCCTCTCAATATCCTCAAGCCTGGATCTAGACGCCCCAGGGGCCAACTCACGAGCCCTCATCTGCCGGGCCTCCTCATCTACCAAAGAGGATCTCCGCACGACCTTCAACTCAGTGCTCTCCTTATTCCTAGCCGGAGCCTCATCACTCTCTCTAAGCCAGTGCCTCTTGGCACTCTTACATGGCGGAGGCGGTGGCGCAACGGTGGTCTGGAACAGTGCACTGAGCACCGTATCCTCAGCAAGCTCCGTAGGTGTGCCTCAGGACCAAGTAGCCACACATCCAGAATGGCATTCACATCAGCCCTCAGACTCGCCACAGCAGCCTGGAGAGTAGTCAAATCATTAGTAGGGGCTGGCCTGGCGAGAACTCTCAACTCGAACGCATCAAGGCGCTGGTGGACTGCCAAAATCTTTCTCGCAGTCTGCTGGGCAATCTTCTTCTCGTTCTGATCCTCCGCCTCAACAATGGACCTCTGCATCCAAGGCTGGATATGATGCAACAATGTGGCCATCTGGGGCTCTAACTTCTAGACCCTAGCAATCGGGACCAGTGCTGCTGATGGTGTAGATCGGTAGGAACTCAGGGCTCTGCTAGTGCGCGGGATAGACTCAACCAGGGTGGTGTTGGTAGGCTCTGATGTAGACTGATCAGCCCCTTGGGCTTTGTCAACCATGTCCGCCAAGTTCTCACCTAGCGGATGCACCTCTACTCTGGGCCCTGTGTTGGGTGCCGCCTCATTGGCCTCATCCCGGATGAGACCAATGTCCACTGTCCCAGTAGGAGTCTTGAGAACATCAATGTGCCAAATGTGCACTCCAGCAGAACTGCACAACTAAAAAATCATACAGGGAAAGGGGTAAGTGGTCGAGGCCTTAAAGGCCCTCTCATGGATGACTGCCAGCAACAGCCTCGGAAAATCAACCTCGAACCCTGCAACCATAGCAGCAACCAAGACTTCTCTATCCCATGTAAGAATGTTGTCAACGGCTGTGGGGGATAGGCAATGGCGGACCAATAGCCAGATGAACATGGCAGCAAATGTGAGGTTGGCCTTCTTGATAAGGCCTCTGGGCTCCAGTACCCATTTTGCACCCTCATGATCCACGGAAATGTGTTGGGATATCCACCTTTTGGTGGTCTCTCTCACAACCTTGTCTCGCTGGAAATGGATTTTCTTAATTAGTTTCCAATGATAGTGGAACTCGGGGGTGAGAGGGTCCCTGGTGATATCTGTATCAGCACCATATAACAAACAGCGAATAGTTGGCAAAGAGATATCCACCCTGCGGCCACTGACTTGAACATGGGTAAGTGGTGACTGTTTGACGGGATTAGACTGCCTATCAAAAGAAGCTCACAAAGTCGCTATGTACGAAGCGTAGAACTCTCGCACCAACTCCTCACTGTAGCGTCCCATGCTCCTAGCCATCCACTCGAGCTGATGGCGGGTGAAGAGATCATGTATAGCAGGGACCGTGTGGAGACTCCCTGTAAGAACCCCCCGCTCGACTGTCAGAGTCCGAGTCAGGACCCCCTTATCATTGAGAAGCTTAGCATCCCTTTAAACCTAGTATTATATTTTTACGCACCACCGGTTGGGCTGATAGCAACCGGTGCAGGGACGTCGAACTAGGGTACTGGAGTAGAATGCGCACTATCGGCCTCATCAGACGAGGCAGAGTGGGCAGGTGCAGCAGGAACAGTGGCACCATGCGATCCTGAAGAGTAGGCCGACTCAGACCCAGAAGCCTCCTCGGAGCCAGACGCTCCCTCAGAACCTGCGGCAGACCCAGACGGTGTGACGGTCAGTGTGCGCTCCTCATCAGATTGGGATGTAGTGACTACGCCGAACGCCAACTTCTTGGGCGTGCCCAAGAGGTCCTAGCAGCAGGTGTTGGTGTCTGGGTGCCTGGTGGCACGTATTCGGGATCAGTCTCATCGTTCCACGAGCCAATCACCAACCGTCGTGAAGGGGCGACGGACTTGGATCATCCTCGAGAGTAGACAATATCGGGCTTGGGGGCCATTTATACCTGCAAAGGAGGGTTATTAGTTCTAGTATAATCATTCAAAACACTCGAAAGAATCAAACACCAAAGTTGGAACACAAAAAATAGTGAAGTGTAGAACTGAATGACGGGCACTATGGACGGTCCATTGATACGGTCCGTCGGTGAAAACTTAGTACATTTCAGAAGTTATAAGTCCACAGTAGTTGCAGTAAGAAACAACGTTTTGCCAGGACGGTCCGCCGATCAGTCGACGGACCGTCAATCTTTCCGTAGCCCCACACTTGGTCAGATTTCCCAGAGTTGCTTCCAAATGCTTGAACCTCCAGTCGACGATCACCACCTATGGACCGTCGATGGCTTCGTAGGTCATCACTTCTGCACTGATTTTAGCACAGTCATCTGCATTTCCATTTTGTACACCTTTCCTGCAAACATAGATAAAATATATTAAAATTACTATAAAAAGGACTTAGACACACACTAAACTTAATAAAAAAGCATTGAAAGTATCGTGAAACCACGGTACATCAGTTTCCAGCAAAATTAGCAGCAGTGCATCCGGTCTTCCACATTTCACTCTTGAAGAAGTGTGTAGGTGACCCAGCCTCTGTAGTGCCATTAGAGAGTGTGGAGGTGAAACATAGTCTTTCTTATGAGGATGTACCAGTTGATATTCTTAACCGTCAGGTTAGGAGATGTAGAAACAAAGAAGTCGCTTCAGTTAAGATTTTGTGGAGAAGTTAATCCGTAGAGGGAGCTACTTGGGAAGCAGAAGCAGCCATGAAAGCTAAGTATCCTCACCACTTTCTTTATGATTCTACTCCAGCTTGAGGTAATAGCTCCTCTTCAGTTTTTGAGTCATTCATGCATGAACTCAGTCTTAGAATCATGTTCCCTCAGTTTGTACTTGTATTTTCAGTGTATTTGCATGTTCTTGGAACTCAGTTAAATCAAAAATTTAATCCTTAGTGTTTAGTAGTAGGGATTGCAGCTCTCTCCCTCTATTTCAGCTAGTTTAGTCTTAATTCGAGGACGAATGTTCCCAAGGGGGAGATAATGTAACATCCCATATCCAAACAGACCAAAAATCAGCTTTTCAGAAAATCTGCAGGTGCAATCAACGATCACTATCGACGGACCGTAGTCTGATCTATGGCCCGTAGTGTACATCAATAGTTTTCCATAAAAACTCTCCCAAAACTCAGTTTAGAAGAAGTGGATAAGTCTCGATCCACGGACAGACCTACGGTCCGTAAGTCAGACTATGGTCCGTAGTCTGTGTTCGTGGATCAAGACCCCATTTACACCAGCCTCTGACAAGAACCACAGTTGACTAGCACGGACCATCGTTCGATCTACGGTCCGTAGGTGTGACTGTAGGTTGAAGTTAGAAGTCAGTTATGGGGGGAATACTATTGGGTCAACTTAAAATGGTCATAACTCTTAGAGCATAATGAATTTGGTGTCACCTGAAACACCAAAAGATAGATAATTGAATTAGCTTTCCATAGACACTGACCTTGCTAAAATAAGACCTCCGAGTAAAAAGTTATGCCCGTTTTAGTAAAAGCCTGTGGAATTGACCCAACCTACAGACCCAAACGACGGACCATTGATTAAACGACAGCCCGTCAGTCCAGGTCTTCGTTTGGTCCGACAACAATTAACTCAGGGGTCTTTTGGTCTTTTGCAACTTCGTTTAAACCCTAAGATACGTCGTTTTGACCTGAAATCATCATATTTTAGTTAATTTAAGCTTAGAAACATAACAAGAACTTACATAAGTAATAATCATAAATCAAAACTTAGAAAATTAGAAGAAATAAAGGACAAAAAATGTCAAGAACCCTAATTCAAGACGCAACAAGGTTCCAACAGTTCCAGCCCCAAAATCTAACTATTTCTTTATGGATTTCATCACCAAGTATGTGGGATTTCACTAGTGGATTCCTTTAACCCATTAGATCCCTAGTTTCGGTCAGATTCTTGATTCCCATATCATGATTATACCTAGGGCTTCTAAAACTTCAATAGAACTTCATGAATAAATTAGTTATATGTTCCAAATCAGATAACCATGTTTTTACTCAGACTATTGCATGAATTTCAGAACCCGAGCTATGTATTTCTTTAGTTCTTGAATTACACATGCTAGGTCAGATATTAAAATTAATTCATATATAAATGCCTCAGTTATTAATGCATCATTACAAGATTAATTGTTGCATTCCCAGTTTGCATTTGAAATTTTGAGCTATCTAGTATTTGCAGAAACTCAGTCATATTCAGTTAACTACATAATTCATTTGGATTAGCAAAATGCCGATTTGGACTAAGGTTAAGCATACCCAAATAGTCCCAGAACTACTAGCCAACTAGGTTGTAAGTCCCCTCTGTGGGCATTAGTTTAGTTATCATGCCAGCATGCCTTTATACCTCTGGCAGGGTATATTGGGTCCTCTCGATGAGGCGTATATATCGGACACCACATTTAGCTCATGTGGTTTTATTATCGGTTATTAGTAGCTCCCACAGTTCAGTCAGACTCTATTGCATTGACCATTTATCAGTATATTCAATATTCAGTTTCAGCATGTTATAAATTCGTCATTGCATTCAATTATTTTCGCATTTAGTATATCATGTTCAGATTTCTATACTTGCTTTTGTGCTTGTTCAGTTATGTTTTTTCAGCTTTACTCTATCCTACAGGCTCAATACCTTCAAGTACTAATGCAAACGTGCTACATTTTCTTATGATGTAGGTTCAGGTTCTCAACATCGAGATCGCGCTTAGATCGATTTTCGATCTCCAGTTCAACAGATTCAGTGGTGAGTCCTCATTCTTCGAGGACGATAGCCATGAGTTTCTTTTTCAGTGTTTAGTCCTTTAGTTTTAGTTTTTGCTACACTTAGCTGGGGCATGTCCCAGCATTTGTAGTCAGTTTAGAGGCTATTTCCAGACATAGTTAGTTTTAGCTTAGTATTGACTTAATAACTTCTTTGTATTAAACTCATCATTTTTCATATTATCTCACTTTTGGCGTATGGGTATTCCCCATCTTATCATTAAAAATAATGATTTAACTTCCACATCAATTTATATTCTTTAGTATGTTGATGATCATGCCAACAGTGTTAGCTTGGGATCACTTGTGGTCCTAGGTCCAGTGTCTACGTCTCAGGGATAGCTCGAGGCGTGACTTGGGGTATGCCTAATCACCTCATCCCCTTAATTACCATGGTCAAAGCAAGTCAAAACCAACCTTAGGGGAAACAATAGAAGAGACTTAGCCATAAGGACCCTTTCGTTTTTTTAAACATTAGAGTAAGGCAACTTCTAGGTCAATCAAACTCACATCATCACCCTACAAAGACAAGCATGCTACCCTCACTTATTAGATCAAGACTATATAAAAGACTCCAATCCATGCAAGGCAACAATAAAGAAACACATATATACACTAGAAGAGACATAGGGGAAATAATAGAAGAGACTTAGCCATAAGGACCATTTTTTTGTTAACATTACAGTAAGGCAACTTCTAGGTCAATCAAACCCACATCATCACCCTACAAAGACAAACATGCTACCCTCACTTATTAGAACAAGCCTATACAAAAGACTTCAATCCATGCAAGGCAACTATAAAGAAACACACATATATAAGGGCAACATATGAACCATTAAACATATATAAGGCAACATTGAACTATTAACATACATATATAGGCAACATGCAGTTTTGGCCATTTACCACACTTCCTAAAGCATTTCAAGTCCAAACCATATAATGAGACTATCATCATGCAAAGTCATCAAGCAACTTCTAATCCAACAAGGAAGCTCAATTCGACTATAACAACTTCATTAATAAGCTTAAACCATGTCATAGCATAAATGTTCACATAAAATGTCATTTCACATAGATCTCATACATAGCCATAATTGGCATCACATCAACAAAGCATGCCAAATTTCACCTTCACATATACACATCCAACCATAAAACCAATATAAGCAGCAAAACTCAACTTTTATCCCTCAAGCATAGAGATACCATCTCATCCAAGCAATCACATCTAAAAGGCCACCGAACAAGAAAACATAAAAGAGAGATCTTATAGAGTTAAGTTCTATGGCACGAAATGAGAATGATGAAGAAGGGAAATTCTATCGTCCTATAGCCTCCCACTCATGGATGTGTCGCGACTCACCACCAATGAACGAGACTCTACTAGACGTGGCAACACGAGAATATTGGAACCTAAAACATGTTTTATAAACCTCATGCTCTAATACCACGTTTGCCACGACCGGGGAGCACCCCCTAAAATTAACATGGCGTACTCGACCTCTTGGAGATCTTATACAAGCCCGTAGTTATCATTCATCGTATTATCATAGGTAAATTAAGTAGAATGTTTAAGACTTCCATAGAATATCATATCTAGAACATCACTTCTAATATATATAAAAATATCATAATACATAGTTAAAGACTCTAAGTCTCTTTGCCATCTTAGAGTCGACATCATTAGATTACATCAGGGACATGGCCCTTATAACATAAAATATTAACTAAACTATTAAATGAATTTACATAAACATAATGTAGGGAATCCTTGAAACATAAGGATCCCTTTCCTAGAGCTTGGGAAACACATATCAAGCCCATGACCTTAGAGACAGTCTTTAAGCATCCATAACCTACACTTTGTGTAAAAAGTAAAGAAGAATGGTGTTAGTACAAGAATAAACTAAGTATGACAACCATGCAAAAACATGCATTTGTAGGGGACCTTTTACTTTTAAAACTTGCATCATGTCTTTTGTGAAAACTTTATAAAACATGACACAATCATCATCACGTCATTCACATACTTATTTTAGGCATATATATATTAGTCACAACATCATATAAAACCATATATTGCATTTAAGGCATATTAGTCACCACTTTACAGTAAGCCCATTTCACTTACAGTGCGCTTATACAATTGTACAGTAAACCCCTTCCTTCTACTTTAAATTCTTTTTCCATGTAACCCTCTAGTGATGCTTAGTGCAATGTATACACAATGTCCCATAAGACTATCCACACTCAAGCATCACCTTAAGGCAACTAGGAAATCAAGCATACAACCTTCATTAATCCAACACATGCATTTATGGAACTATTTCATATAATAAGATACATAACTCACATTTGACCCAACATACTTTAGGGACCACATAGGAGGAGCCATTACAAGACCATATACCATTCAAAACTTCCAACATGATCATAGCAAGGCAATAGTCACATCAACATACTTTAACTTCTATTCACAAAGACATCATAGAACTCTACTAACAATCCAATTCTAAGCATAATTGTGCAATGTACATGTGAAGTCCAATAACTTCACACATACTAAGTAAACCTACAAAGAGAGTACAAGCCTTAACACGCTCTTCCTACATCAACAAGACAAGCATAGACAACCTTTTTCATGTCAATCAAGACCTTCATCATATAGTCATTAAGATCAAAATTATGCATATAAAGGTAAGACCACATCATATGGAATCATACCATGCATATCATCACAATAAGTAGACAACAGTACAATGGCATAAGGAACATAAAAATATACATATACATCTGAACACTTTCCTAGAACTCCCTACTACTTGTGTAATGCATCGGTGAACTCTCATACCTCCACCTACACTAAGTAACTTCCCTTAGGTTATCCTAGTTAGGGTACTTACTTTAATTTCACTGTCCATTTTACTTTAGGGAAACTATAACCTTAACCTACACTAAGACCATGGGTGCTAAACATGGAATTTGGTGTTGTAAAACCTTACACCAATGGAAGGTGATCTTACCTAGCCAAGGTAGAACATTAACATATGGTATTATATTAGGTGATACCACTTGCTAGATCCTATATGGCATGCATATATTATGGAACTAAGAGATATGAATTTGACCCTCCCATGCCCATAAGAATTGGAGTCCCCATCTCATGAGAAACCATGAGTGAATCTTCCTCAAGGGAAGTCAACACCTCATGGAGAACCATAGGTGAATGTTCCTCCAAGGGAAGTCAACACCTTATGAGAAACCAATGGTGAATCTTCCTCCTAGGAAATCCAACACCTATCATTGTAAAGTTCACTCGGTGCTAAGCTAACTTCCCTTTATTGAAAAGCATTTATTAACATTACTTTATAAAATTAGGCTTAGGAGAGTTAACCCTTCATATGCTTACCTCATAGGTCATAAATCAGTGTTCATCAACCTAAATCATGTGAGAAGTCCTTTCACATGGACATAGCATAGTTAAAGCACCATCTAGTTTAGGATACTCTTGAGAACACCTTTCAAAATCCCATCTATTGACTAGATCATCATACATGCATTATGGACATATTTCATGTGGGTGTGTGTATATATATATGTAAGCAAACCTTTCAGACAAACATATTTACACCGCACATGTTCGTACTTCATTATATGATATACTTAACATCATAACTAATAAGTCATATTCATAACATGCTCATGCTTTCATATTCATTTATGTAAATCACAAACTAGTAACTATCCTATCAAGGCACACATGTGCAATGCATAGACAAGGTACCATACCCTTATCCATACTAGTACACCTATCAAGTCATCCTATTTAATGGATACATCACATACTGCTTACACATAACCTTTACATTGATAGTAGTAGACACAAGTGCATATGAGAATACCATTTCATTAGACACCATGAACCTGCACTACTTGTAACCATACATGAAGGGTAAATGTGTGTACATTGGTCAACATGATCACCTAATGGCTATTAACAACACATTGAGGCAGCCACCCGCCGATGAGCACATTGAACTATCCATGTGGGTGAGAGCCCTCACAGCCCAGGGTACAACGACGCAATTATCAGGGGCGTGCCTTTTAGGACCACAATGTACAACTAAATATAGACCATACAACACAATTTAGCATAAGAGACAAACTAACTTTATATTACACTTAAGACTCCTAACCTTAGCTATTCACACATTCACATAGGGGTACATAGGTAAGGGTTCATTGATCATCAATACTTCATCAATAGAAGCACCTAAACATAACACATACGTAGTCATTCACAAGCTTATATATTAACAACACAAACTAGATCACAACTAGAATTAAGACTAAGCATGTTTCATATTTGGTGATCGTCACCAACACACATTCATAATACAATTGCCTTACAGGACATGATCAAATCACATATATATTGACAATAAAGTAAAAACTTCAATCATAAGTGGACTATACCACACAATGCCATATAAGGCCAATTATCTAGCAATTCTATAGAGAAATAGAGAGGTAAAACAATCTTACCAAAACTCCCTTGCATTGATTATCTATGATCACTACTCATAATTAATCATTAATTCATATATAGGATAGTATGTAAAAGTATAACAACATAATGGAAATCATAATTCAATCATCATAGGATCAAGATCACATATGCACACTACATCATCAATTTTATAGAAAGAAGGAAAGTATAGATCAACTAACCAAATCCTCAAGCCATGATCCACATTGGATCAAATATACATAATTCAACATTAATATACATAATTGGTAGTAGATATAAGCAATTCAACATGCTAGAATCATAATTCAATCCACATAAAGTCAATATCACAATGCCTATAATATAGGCTAATTTGAGAATTGGAAGGAACATGGGTTCATCATGAAATCTGATTGAAATTCACTTTAAATTCAGTACACAAACATCAATTCATCATAAGCATGCTTTGGAAATGAATTTTACAAATAACCCTTGGCTAGATTGAAAGATTGAAGGTTTGATCATGAAATCTCATTGAAAAGCTTTGAAGGAACTCTTTAGATGAGAGGTTTTCTAAAGATAAAGGATCAACATAACTTTATACATGATAAGAGAATAATAAATTGTAGAAGAAACCATGAATATCAAAACTCTAGCTTGAACTTGAGTTTTCCCTCCAATGGAGGTTTGAGAGAATTTTGGAAGAAAAGAAAGATTTGGGATTTTGATTTCTTGATGGGTGTTGGGGTTTTTGACGTGGGAAAAGACCTTAAACTATTTATATTTAATGTATAAACCCTTTAAAATAAATCCCAATTACTAAATAACCGAATGAAATTTATTTGGAAAACCAAACTTGGCCAGCCCGTCCAGGGACCACGACCACCTTCACGGTCCGTGAATATGGTTCACGACCCTTATAACGTTTTGTGGTACGTGGTGATGTGGATACCTTTACTTTCCAAGCCCCCAAGTGGCTAAGTAAGTTCCACGACCAACTTCATGGACCGTGGTCCACTCCATTGGCCGTGAAGTCATCCGTGAACACTAAGGGAGTAAGCTGCCAACTTGGGACAACTTTTGCCCACAAGTTGGGTCCTCCTCAAGAACCATTTAGTTGGTCATTGGGGATTTTTGCCTGGAATTTTCAAACGTAAATACACTCATATACATGTCAAGGACCTTTCATACCCTTTTGAGCATAAAACTGTAAAACCCTATATCCAAAAAAGACAAAAAACTAGTTTTTCAAAAAATCTACAGGTATAACAGACGGTGTCCATCGACAGACCGTAGCCTGACCCACGGTCAGTCGATTGGGTCATAAACCACCCAAAATATCAATCCAGAAGATTTGACTAAGTGTCGAATGACGGACGGACTTACGGTCCGTAGGTCAGACTATTGTCCGTAGTCTGAGTCCGTTGATCGACACCCCATTCACCCACTCTGACAAGAGCCACGGATGACCAGCACAGTCCGTAGGTGGACCCACGGTCTATAGGTCTGACCGTAGGTGGGATCTAGCAGACAGTTAAGGGGGGAAATGCAGTTGGGTCAACTTCAAATGGTCATAACTCTTATCACAAATTTAATTAGGTGTCCTATGACCTACCCACAGATAGATAATTGAATTAGATTTCCATATCCACCGACCTTTTATAAAATCAAACCTCCAAGCAAAAAGTTATGCCCGTTTTAGTAAAGGCCAGTCGAACAGGTCCAACCTACGGACCAAACGACAGATCATCGATGGAACGACGGACCGTTCGTCCTGGTCGTCATTTGGTCCGACAGCAACTTACCCATGGGTCTTTTGGTATTTTCCCACTTCGTTTAAACCTTAAGATATGTCATTTTGACCCTAAATCATCAAATTTTATTCAGTTTAAGACTAGAAACATAACATGAAATTAACTAAGTCAAAATCATAAATCAAAAGTTAAAATATTAGAAGCAAGAAGGGACAAAAAGCTCAAGAACCCTAGTTCAAGAACGCATAAAGTTTCCAGCAGTTCCAGCCTCGAAACCTAAGTATGTGTCACGACTGGAGTCTAGACCCCAAACGAGACCGGCATTGTTGACCTCTCAGAGGCCGCAGACATGCCTACATCCGTCATCGTTACTTCATCTATGTTAATTTTTAGCGGAAAATTTGAATTTTTTGTTTTCTTATTTCATGTGAAACATATTATACTTAACATCATAGGCCTTCACAAATCAACCATCTAATATATAAATAATCAAATGAAAGAAGCAGTTCATAAATGCATTAAACATATTCTTGCCAAAACAGCACCAATACAAAGTCTAAAATAAAAGGGGAAATGAAACACTAGTGAAACATGCTCCACTAGCTAAAGCCTAAATCTAAGCTAGATAATAACAGTAGACATCCTCGAAAGCATGAGGGCCTACCAAATCCGAATGAAAGCTCCACGTCCAGATAGATGCAACGTCGTACTATAATCTCTAACGTCCACCTGTGCCTGCACCTAAAAGTAGATATTTATATGGGATTAGTACACACTTGTACTAACTATGGGTATATGCAAGCACACACCAAGGACATGCATGAGTAAGAATAGATCTTTTCTAACAACATGATTTATGGAAAGTCAAGTCAGTGGACTTGCCAAATTTTGATAAGGAAAGTCAGTGGACTTGCCAAATTTGGATTAGGAAAGTCAGTGGACTTGCCAACTTTGGATTAGGAAAGTCATGCCATGAGAGTAACATGCATCATCAAACTTATCATTTTGCAAGCAGCACATAACGTATTGCACATATCATATCACGTAGTTCACATCATTCTTTCATATGCCATGAGACCTTGGAATCATGGACTTGACATTAGGACTTCCCAAAATGAGGGCTCAACATATGGGACCTCAACTAGGGAGCCTTCTTTAGCAAACACAGAGTCTGCTTCATTCATTCATACGTACTTCGTATTAATTCATTCATATACTAGTGCAATCACTAGCCATACCTAGGATGTAGTTTAAGACTCTCATCGGGTTTGCTGTTCAATGACCAAGAACTTGAGTGTAGATCACCTCTTGATTATCCTATCCTAACACCTTGGGTATCGTTCATTTCATTATATGCATTCGTTGAGGCTGGCCTCATTCTTTCTTTGGGAACTTTAACCATAACCGACATAGATCATGTGAGCATCATGAAATCCAGTGTGTAATCCCCACACCGAAAAGAGGTGGAATCACCGGCAAAATGAACCAAAACATGCTAGCGTATATAGGGAATCGAACCCTGCTTGTAACAACCCTAAAAATTGATATGCTAAGTAATGCTTTAATATGTCTAGAATGCCTACGATTAGACTGGGTTCAAATGGATTGATGCGCGTAGAACCAGACCTCTGAACCCTTGCGACAGCCAAGACAACTAACTTGGGGAGTTAGTTGAGCTAGGAAAGGTTGGGTCCAGCCATGTAGGGCTCCCGAATATGAAGATTTATTCGGATGAGTCTTTACCGGACTTAAAAAGGGGTAATCTTAAGTTTGGAGGGTCTAAGGGCAAAATGATCTTTTTCCAGGCTAAGGGTAGTATCGTAATTACCCTAAATCTGTAATTAATTATTTAATTAATAAGGTGGAGGGGCATTTTTGGTAGAGAGGGCCGAAACTGCCCTTTTAGCAAAATCTTCCTCCACCCGGGTTAGAACCTAGGTGGGAGCAATGATTAAATTTGTTTTATTTAAATTGGTAGATTAACTTAATAAATTAATAATTAATGTCTGATTAGGGAAAATCATATTTTATTTATTTATTAATTATTAATTATTAATTAATTTGACTAAGTCTTGCCAACAAGTCCTAGTTCTAAGAGAACACTACCTCACATCTCTCTCTCTTTCACGTCTATATCTCCCTCTCTTCAACACTTTCTTTCACGTTCTCTCTGCCTAACCAAAACACACGAACATAAAAGCTACAAAAGTTCTTCACACTTGAAGAACTTACACGAAAAATATAAAAAAACAAGCTAACAAAAAACGTAAAGCAAAGTTTCATCGGGTTTGTGTTGGAGTTTCGGGATTTGGACGTGAGTTTGGAGAAGGTTTCTGGGCAGAAATTCGTGGGTTGAACAACATTGAAATCAGGTATGGGTTTATCTCCTGGACTCCTTTCTCCAAGAGAGTTTTCTTTCCCATGAATTCAACGAATCTTTTAACTAGGGTTGTTCCCGTTCTTGTCGAACTCCTTGTCCCTAGTATCCCTTTGATCTCAATGTGAAATAGGTTAGAGATCATGTTGTTGGTATGTTTGCTGGTAGTTTAAGTATGAAGTGTGATTTTCGTGATAACGTGTTCATGATTATGTATTTGGAATTGTAAGCATGTTAAGTTATGTCAAACGAAAGTATGTGAAAATGATATGTTTTTATGGTTGAATTTTATGTGCGAATGTTTGTGTAAATCATGAGGTGTAAAAGTGGTGTAATGTTGTTGGATGTAATGTTAATTCTTGGATGAATATAATCATAAAAATATTACACTTAAAGATGCACCAAATGATCCACGAAATGCCTTAAGAATTAACGTATGAATGATGATAAAAAGAAGCTGAAAATAGTGAACAAATTTCCAACATTTGGTAGGTTGGTTTCGGCCAAAAAAAGTAGTACAAAAAGGCAATGAAGAATGAATGTAAAATAAGTGAAATAAATAAGGATTGAACCCAAGACATCGTTACATGAAAGCTAAAAAAAAATCAACAAAAGAATAAGAAAAAAATGGATTGGAAGAGACTAAATTTCCAGCCTGCTGAAATTGTAGTCTCGGCCAACTTTTAAAAAAAATGAACTTCGTTTATTTTTTTTTTAAAATGTGAGGTCATTGGGGATTGAATCCATGACCTCACTAAATGAAAATTTCATAAAATTTTTTGAGAAAAATGCAAGGAAAAATAGATGTGGTGAGTGGGGATTGAACCCACAACCTTTTGGATAGGTGAGAAAGTTAAGAGATAAATTAAAAGAAAAACAATGAGCTTGTGGGGGATTGAACCCACAACCTCCTTGACTTAAACGAAAAAGGAAAAGAGAAGAAGAAAGGAAATATTATGGGTTTGATGGGTATCGAACTAGGGTCCCCCATATCTGAAAAATGCAATTATCAAGTTTAAAATAAGATTAAGTGTTATCCAAGGGATTAAAAATCAGGTTCCCTTTCCCAATTTCGTATTTACACATAAGTCATACATAAGTAAATATTTAATGAATGCTGCCTCTAAAGATCGAAATCAATATCTTGGCATATCTACAAGATGCATAAGTCTTGTACCACATAATCTTGGGTAAACATGAATCACTTAGACAAACTATTAATGAAGCCTCATGACTTGTATGTGTGGACTCATAATTCTAGCATACGTGTAAAAATAGGTTAGCATAAGATGTATGTGATAAAATAATGTAACCTTAGAAGGGTTAAGCAAGAGTGTGAAACACACTAAATGACAAAGTGCATTGGCATGTGATGAAATGAACATTCACGTGAAGGGGTGAGTAATTATGAAAAGGAAATATGTTAAAGTTAATGAATGAGGTGACAATATGATAAGAGGCTAATGTGAAAGATGAGAGCAATCTCAAATGAGCCTAAGTAAATATTACCAAAACGTACTCACCTATGAGAGTGTAAAGCAAATGAAGAGACCAGTCTCTATGAACACTCTAATGAAAGTATTCAAGTTAATGCATACTTAATACTAATGATGAGATGAGAAATCATCTAATGAGCTATGATGTCCTTATGCTAGAAGCCAGCTTCCATGATATATGAGTTGAATGTAATGGAACTTTATACTGAGCAACGATAGGCTAGCTATGAGCGGTGATGCCTTCCTTCGGGAAGGGCGGAGGTTCACGTAACTCTCATGAGATGAGACTATCTGGCATGCCGGGTATGAGTCTCCTTATATCTCCTAGTCTTTGAACCTATACTGCCAAAATAGAGATCTAGCAGGGTTCGATTCCCTATATACGCTAGCATGTTTTGGTTCACTTTGGCCGGTGATTCCACCTCTTTTCGGTGTGGAGATTACACACTGGATTTCATGATGCTCACATGATCTATGTCGGTTAAGGTTAAAGTTCCCAAAGAAAGAATGATACCAGCCTCAACGAATGCATATAATGAAATGAACGATACAAAAGTTGTTAGGATAGGATAATCAAGAGGTGACCTAGACTCAAGTAATGACACTAGGTTATTCTTGGTCATTGCACAGAAAACCCTATGAGAGTCTTAAACTACATCCTACGTCTTACTAGTGATTGCACTAGTATATGAATGAATGAAAACGAAGTACGTATGAATGAATAAAGCAGACTATGTGATTACTAAAGAAGGCTCCCTAGTTGAGGTCCCATATGTTGAGCCCTCATTTTGGGAAGTCCTAATGTCAAGTCAATGATTCCAAGGTCTCATGGCATATGAAAGAATGATGTGAACTATGTGATATGATATGTGCAATACGTTATGTGCTGCTTGCAAAATGATAAGTATGATGATGCATGTTACTCTCATGGATTGACTTTCCTAATCCAAATTTGGCAAGTCCACTTACTTTCCTAATCCAAATTTGGCAAGTCCATTGACTTTCCTAATCCAAATTATGCAGGTCCACTGACTTGACATTCCATAAATCATGTTGTTAGGAAAGAGCTATTCTTACTCATGCATGTCCTTGGTGTGTGCTTGCATATACCCATACTTAGTACAAGTGTGTACTAATCCCATACAAATATATACTTTTAGGTGCAGGCATAGGTGGACGTTGGAGCTTACAGTACAACGTTGCAGCTATCCAGACGTGGAGCTTTCATCCGGATTTGATAGGCCCTCATGCTTTCGAGGATGTCTACTGTTATTATCTAGATTAGATGTAGGCTTTAGCTAGTGGAGCATGTTCCACTAGTTTTTCATTTCCCCTTTCATTTCTGACTTTTTATTGGTGCCGTTTTGGCAAGAATACGTTTAATGCAATTATGAACTGCTTCTTTTATTTGATTATTCCTATATTATATGGTTGATTTGTGAACGCCTATGATGTTAAGTATAATATGTTTCACATGAAATAAGAAAACAAAAAGTTCAAATTTTCCGCTAAAAATTAACCTAGATGAAGTAACGATGACGTATGTAGGCTTGTCTGCGACCTCTGAGAGGTCAACGACGCCGGTCTCATCTGGGGTCTAGACTCCGGTCGTGACACTGCTAGATCCCTATATTGGCAGTATAGGTTCAAAGACTAGGAGATATAAGGAGACCCATACCCGACTTGCCGGTCAGTCTCATCTCATGAGAGGTACGTGAACCTCCACCCTTCCCGAAGGAAGGCATCACCGCTCACAGCTAGCCTATCAGTGTTCACTATAAAGTTCCATTACATTCAACTCATACATCATGAAAGTTGGCTTCTAGCATGAGGACATCATAGCTCATTAGATGATTTCTCATCTCATCATTAGTATTAAGTATGCATTAACTTCAGTACTTTCATTAGAGTGTTCATAGAGACTGGTCTCTTCATTTTCTTTACACTCTAATAGGTGAGTACGTTTTGGTAACATTTACTTAGGCTCATTTGAGATTGCTCTCATATTTCACATTATCCTCTTATCATGTTGTCACCTCATTCATTAACTTTAACACATTTGCTTTTCATAATTACTCACCCCTTCACGTGAATGTTCATTTCATCATATGCCAATGCCTTTGGCCATTTAGTGTGTTTCACTCTCTTGCTTAACCCTTCTAGGGTTACATTATTTTATCACATACATCTTAGGTCACCTACTTTTAAACGTATGCTAGACTTATGAATCCACACATACAAGCCATGAGGCTTTATTCATAGTTTGTCTAAGTGATTCATGTTTACCAAAGATTATGTGGTACAAGACTTATGCATCTCGTAATATGCAAAGATATTGATTTTGATCTTTAGAGGCAACATTCATTAAATATTTACTTACGTATGACTTATGTGTCAATACGGAATTAGACAAGGAAACCCGATTTCAAATCCCTTGGATAACGCTTAATCTTATTTTAAACTTGATAATTGCATTTTTCAGATTTGGGGGACCCTAGTTCGATCCCCATCAACCCCATAATATTTCCTTTCTTTTCCTCCTCTCCTTTTTCGTTTAAGTCAAGGAGGTTGTGGGTTCAATCCCCCACAAGCTTATTATTTTTCTTTTAATTTATCTCTTAACTTTCTCACCTATCCAAGAGGTTGTGGGTTCAATCCCCACTCTCCACATTTATTTTCTCCTTTATTTTTCTCCTAACTCTCTCATCCATTCAAGAGGTTGTGGATTCAATCCCAATTCACCACATCTATTTTTCCTTGCATTTTCCTCACGAAATTTTTATGAAATTTTCATTGAGTGAGGTAATGGGTTCAATCCCCAATGACCTCACATTTTAATTTTTTTTAAAAGTTGGCCGAGACGACAATTCCTAGCAGGCTGGAAATTTAGTCTCTTCCAATCCATTTTTGTCTTAATCTTTTGTTGATTTCTTTTTGTAGCTTTCATGTAATGATGTCTTGGGTTCAATTCTTAGTGTTTCACTTATTTTACATTCATTTTTCATTGCATTTTGTACCACTTTGTATGGCCGAACCCAACCTACCAAATGCTGGAAATTTGTTCACTATTTTCAGCTTCTTTTTATCATCATTCATACGTTAATTCTTAAGGCATTTCGTGGATCATTTGGTGCATCTTTAAGTGTAATCTTTTTATGATTATATTCAGCCAAGAATTACAATTACATCCAGCAACATTATACCACTTTTACACCTCATGATTTACACAAACATTCGCACATAAAATTCAACCATAAAAACATATCATTTTTCACATACTTTCGTTTGACATAACTTAACATGCTTACAATTCCAAACACATAATCATGAAAACATTATCACGAAAATCACACTTCATACTTAAACTACCAGCAAACATACCAAAAACATGATCTCTAACCTATTTCACATTGAGATCAAAGGGATACTAGGGACAAGGAGTTCAACAAGAACGGGAACAACCCTAGTTACAAGATTCGTTGAATTCATGGGAAAGAAAATTCTCTTGGAGAAAGGAGTCCAGGAGAGAAACCCATACCTGATTTTAACATTGTTCAACACTTGAACTTGCTGCCCAAAACCCACCACAAATTCACGACCACCAACAAATCTCACACCTTACCCGACTAGAAATTTTGTTAACTTTTCATTTCTTAGATTAGCTTGTTCATTTGTATTTTTGTAAGTTCTTCAAGTGCGAAGAACTTTTGTTTTGTTTTCTGTTTTGTAAAGTATACAGAAAACGTGAAGTTGAGAGAGAGGCAGACGTGAGAGATAGATAGATAGGCGTGAAAGAGAGAAGTGTGAGATAGTGTCCCCTTAGAACTAGGACTTGCTGGCAAGACTTAGTCAAATTCATTAATAATTAATAATTAATAAATAAAATCTTATTTTCCCCCTTTTTTTAAATCAGCCATTAATTATTAATTTATTAAATTAATTTACCAATTTAAATAAAACAAATTAAATCATTGCGCCCATCCAGCTTCGAACACGGGTGGAGCAAGATTTTGCTAAAAGGGCAATTTATGCCCTCTCTACCCAAAATGCCCCTCCACCTTATTAATTAAATAATTAATTACATATTTAGGGTAATTACAATACTACCCTTAGCCTGGAAAAAGACCATTTTACCCCTAGACCCTCCAAACTTAAGATTTCCTCTTTTTAAGTCCGGTAAAGACTCATCCGAGTAAATCTTCATATTCGGGAGCCCTACATGGCTGGAACCAACCTTTCCTAGCTCAACTAACTCCCCAAGTTAGTTGGCTTGGCTTTCACAAGGGTTCAGAGGTCTGGTTCAAATCGCATCAATTTGTGTGAACCCAGTCTAATCGAAGGCATTCTAGACACATTAAGCATTACTTAGCATATCCATTTTTAGGGTTGTTACATTATCCCCCCCCCCCCCTTAGGAACATTCATCCCCGAATGACACTACCAACTATCTAGCACAATGCCAGTCATAACATAGCATAATCACTATGCACAGTCAAGCAACAACAACAAGGAATGGAAAGATAAGGAAACTTCGACTTAAGAGTAGGGAATCTAACCTCAAGAACTGAAAAGATGGGGATAGCGGAATCTCACATCGGCCTCGGCCTCCCACGTAGCACCCTCAACAAGGTGGTTCCTCTAGAATACCTTCACTGTGGCAATCTCCTTGTTTCTCAGCCGCTTGACTTGTCTGTCTAAGATCTCAACAGGTCCCTCCTCATAGGACAAGTCTTCATCAACCCCCAAACCTTCCACATGTATAATTGATTCTGGATCCCCTAGGCACTTCTTTAATATGGATACATGAAAGACTGGATGGACAGAAGCTAGCTCCACAAGCTATGCCAAGTCATAGGCCACCTCACCCACACGCTGTAGGATCTCAGATGGACCAACATACCTCAGACTCAACTTCCCCTTCCTGCCAAACCTCATCACCCCCTTTATAGGTGATATCTTCAAATAGACCTGGTCACCAACATCAAACTCTAAGGGTTGTTTCATGTTATCTACATATGCCTTCTGCCGACTGTAAGCAGTAGTCAACCTGTCCCTAATTACTCTGACCTTCTCTAAGGCATCATGAATGATCTCTGGACCCAAAATGGATGACTTTCCAACCTCGGACCACACAACTGGAGACCTACACCTCCTACCATATAGTGCCTCGAACAGTGCCATCCCAATGATGGAGTGATAGCTGTTATTATATGAGAACTCTATCAAAGGCAGATGGTCGTCCCAACTACCCCTAAAGTCAATCACACACGCCCTCAACATGTCCTCCAATGTCAGAATGGTGCGCTCTGCCTGCCCATCAGTATGAGGATGAAAGCCAGTACTAAGCTTTACATGTGTGCCTAAGCTCTTCTCGAAGTATCTCCAGAAATGTGAAGTGAACTGAGCTTCTCTATCTGAAATGATAGTCAAAGGAATCCCATGCCATCTCACAGTCTCATCAATGTAGAGTCTCGCATAATCCGCGGCTCTGTAAGTAGACTTCACAGGGATAAAGTGGGCAGACTTAGTCATCCTGTCCACAATAACCCATATGGAGTCATGCTATCTCCTAGTCTTCTGAAGACCAACCACGAAGTCCATATTAATGGCCTCCCACTTCCAAGTCGGAACCTCAATAATCTGAGTCAGACCGCCAGGCTTAAGATGCTCTGCCTTAACATGCTGATAATTAGGACACTTGGACACATATTCTGCAATGTCCTTCTTCATGCCATCCCACCAATAAATCTTCTTAAGATCATGATACATCTTGGTGGAACCTGGATGTATGGAATATCTGGAACCATGGGCCTCTGCAACAATCCTGGTCTGCAAATCATCCATATCTGGTACACACAGCCTGTCCTGATACCTAAGTATGCCATCACCTCACAAAGCGAAAGACTCATTCATCTTCATCAGCACTGAGTCCTTCAGCTCCATCAACACAGGATCTAGATGCTGACCCTGCTTGACACTTCAACTACCAAGGATGATTCAGAACTAGGATGAACTGAGACACCCCCACTGGTAGAGTCAACCAATCGCACACCCAGTCTAGCCAGTCTGTGTACATCTCTCACCAAATCCTTCTTCTCATCCTCAACGTGGGTTGTACTTCCCATGCTCATCCTACTCAAAGCATCAACTACAATATTAGCCATACCTGGATGGTAGTGAACATTCATGTCATAATCCTTCAACAGCTCCAACCATCTCCGCTGACGTAGATTCAACTCCCTCTGCGTGAACACGTACTGGAGACTCTTGTGGTCTATGAATACATCCACATGCAATCCATACAAGTAGTGCCTCCACATCTTCAGTGCAAACACCACGGCTGCCAACTCCTTTTCATGAGTGGGATAATATTTCTCATAAACCTTGAACTGTCTGGACGCATAGGCTATCACCTTACCAACCTGCATAAGAACACAACCCAAACTAACCCTAGATGTATCATAATAAACAATGTAATTCTCACCACACTTAGGCAAAGTAAGCACCGGGGCTGAAGTGAGTCTGTCCTTGAGCTCCTGGAAACTCCTCTCCCAAGTCTCCGTCCACTCAAAACTTGGCTTTCTTCTTAGTCAAAGCTGTCAATGGGGCAGCAATGGAAGAAAAAGCCTCCACAAACCTGCGGTATTAACCAGCCAATCCCAAAAAGCTACGGATATCAGTGGGACTAAGAGGCTTTGGCCAGTTCTTCACAACCTCAGTCTTCCTGGGATCCACCTCCACGCCCTGATCGGACACAACATGACCCAGGAAGGTCACTGATCTAAGCCAAAATTCACACTTGCTAAATTTGGCATACAGCTGATGTTGTCTAAGTACATGCAAGGTTAGTCTCAAATGCTGTTCATGCTCTTCCTTGGTCCTAGAGTAGATGAGAATGTCATCAATGAATACTATGATGAAAAAGTCAAGGTATTCATGGAAGACTCGGTTCATGAGGTCCATAAATGCAGCAATTGCATTTGTAAGACCAAATGACATGACTAAGAACTCATAGTGACCATAATGGGTACGAAAGGCTGTATTTGGGATATCTCCATCCCTAACCCTAAGCTAATGATACCCTGAACGACGATCAATCTTAGAGAAGAAACTAGACCCTAGGAGCTGATCAAACAAATCATCTATTCTGGGAAGTGGATACTTATCCTCTACAGTGACTTTGTTGAGCTGCCGATAATCGATACACATTTTAAGGGTTCCATCTTTCTTTTTCATAAACAACACTGGAGCACCCCAAGGGGATATGCTCGGCTGAATGAAACCCTTATCTGTGAGATCTTTTAACTGCAGCTTCAACTCTTTGAGTTCAGCTGGAGCCATTCTGTAGGGAGAAACTGAAATTGTTTTAGTATCGGGTTCTAAGTCGATACCAAAATCAATCTCTCGAGGGGGAGGGACGCCAGACAAATCATCAGGAAATACATCTAGGAACTCATTCACTAAAGGAACTGAGTCTATGGAAGGAATTTCATGATCTAAATCATTAACACTCACAAGATGACACAACAACCCCTTGGACATCATTTTATTGGCCTTAAGGTTAGAAATCAAGAGGTTAGGACGACTCGAGTTGTACCCATCCCAGACTAGCTCCTCTTCATTAGGGAAACGAAATCTCACCACTCTACTACGACAGTCCAAGCAAGCATAACAACTGTGAAGCCAGTCCATGCCAAGAATAACATCAAAATAATGCATGAGTAACTCAACCAAGTTTGCACACATAGTCTTACCACTTATCACTATTGGGCAATCCTTGTAGACTCTATCAGTTCTTATATTTTCTCCTAAAGGTGTACTAACACCTATAGGATCATGCAGAACTTCAGGCAATATCTCAAAAGTGAGAGCAAGCAAAGGAGTTACAAAGGAAAGCGTAGACCCTGGATCAAGTAAAGCATAAATAGAAGTTTAGAATACTTGCAGCATACCTGTGACCACATCAGCGGACTTCTCCTGCTCCTCCCTGCCCTTCAGGGCATAGAACCTGTTCCTCTTAGGAGGCTCGGCTGCTGGTGCACCCTGTGGATTAGGCCTAGGCTGAGCATTACCTCCAGCCTTACCTCTGTTCTGTGGGCAGTCTCTAACCATGTTCCCACTCGTACCGCAACCGAAGCAGGCATTAGTGCCCTGTCTGCACTCTCCACTATGAGCACGACCACACTTAGCACAATTCTTTTTAGGACGCTGTATCTCACCTCCATTGCCCTTCTTGGGCTCAGGTCTGCCTCCTCTAGGTGCTGTACTCTTCTGAAAATTTGAGTTCCCAGAACTCTGTTGCCCCTTCTTGAACCTGGGCTGCTCACGGACGCCAAAATAGTTTCTGTGGCCTCCATGGCTGGGACCTGTCTGATCTTGAGTCTTAGGCCTCCTAGCATCACGAATACCCCTCTTTTTGCGTCTGTCCTCTACCTGCTGGACATGCACCATCAACCTGGAGAGGTCCATATTATCATGTAGCATCGCAGACCAACACTCCTCCTCCAGATCTCCATTGATTCCTGTGGGGAACTGCTCATCTCATCCCTACTGTTAGACACAAGGGAAGTAGCATACCTGGATAATTTAACAAACTTCAATACTCACCTTATCCTTGATGTTAGATACTAAGGAAAGTATCATACCTGGATAGCTTAACAAACTTCAGGGAATACTCCCTGACTGTCATAGATCCCTGCTTAAGGTTGATGAACTCCTCAACCTTGGCCTCCCTCATTTCTCTGGGAAAGAATATCTCCAGAAAGGCTGTCTTAAACAGCTCCCAAGTGACTCGAACTCCGCCCAAAAGCTCGGCTATCCTGCCATATATTGCACCAAGTCTGTGCCACATCCTTAAGCTGATAGGAAGCCATCTCAGCCTTCTCAGTATCTGTGGCCCCCATAGCCACCAAAATCTTATGCACTTCGTCCACAAACTCCTAGGGATCCTATGAAGTCTTGGACCCTGTGAAAATAGGAGGATTCATCCTCGTAAAGTCTCTCAGCCTGTCAGTCATGCTACGAACATGTGGGTCTCCCTCTAAACATCCTGCCGGTTGACCTGGGCAGTCATAGCCTGGGCCTGCATCATAATGGCCTGTGCCATCTGGGCCAGAGATGCCCTCACCTCAGCATCAGCCAACCCAGCTGGGTTAACTAGTATATCCACTCCTTCAGCTGGAGCCTGGGGTGGAACCTGATTGTTCCCAGCAGCTGCTCCTCCTCTCCTCTGACCAACGTTCCTGCTAGTATTCATTCTCTGATAGCAATAAGAATTGATGTTAGATACGCTCATAACACCAAGAAATCAGATATTAGGAAAAGCACGATAAGATCAGAAGAAGGGAAATTTTCCTACGCATCATGCAGTCTCTAATCTAGGATAGTGGTGCACTTCACTACCATGACTTAGAAACTACTCAATGTGGTTGATGTGAACTTATTATTCTCGGAATTTAACGTAGTGCTCTGATACCAACTTTGTCACGACCGGCATCTAAACCCCAGACGAGACCGACGTCGTTGACCTCTCAGAGGTCGCAGACAAGCCTACATACGTCATTCTTACTTCATCTAGGTTAATTTTAGCGGAATATTTGAAACTTTTTATTTCTTAATATACTTACTAATCATTTCTAATACATTCATAATTTATTCACCATCAACCATCTAACATTAAGATTATCAAATGAAAGAAATAGTCTGATATAGTAATAAAGATGTACTTGCCAAAATGGCACCAATACAATGTCTGAATAACGCCGGAAAGAAACGCTAGTGGAACATGCTCCACTCACTCAACTCTAAAACTAAGCTAGAATATAAATGGCAGCATCCTCGAAAGAATGAGGGCCTACCAAGTCCAGATGAATGCTTGACGTCCGGATAGCTTCAGCGTTAGCCTGTAGCTCTAGCGTCCACCTGTGCCTGCACCTAAAATTATAGAGTTGTATAGGGTTAGTACACACTTGTACTAAGTATGGGTATATTCAAGCACACACCAAGGACATGCACGAGAAAATATAGCTCTTTCCTAACAACATGATTATGGAAAGTCAAGTCAGTAGACTTGCCAAATTGATATTTGGAAAGTTAGTGAACCTTCCAAATTTAGATTAGGAAAGTCAGTGAGCTTTAAAAATTTGGATTAGGAAAGTCATGACATGAGAGTAACATGCATCATCATAAATATCATATTGCACAAAGCACATAACATCTTACACATAGCACAGATCATAGCACATAGCTTCTTTCATATCATTCATTCGTATGTCATGAGACCTTGGAATCATGGACTTGACATTAAGACTTTCCAAAATGAGGGCTCAACATATGCGACCTCAATTAGGGAGTCTTCGTTAGCAAACACAGAGTCTGCTTCATTCATTCATACGTACTTTATTTCATTTCGTTCATAGGCTACTGTGAACACCAGCTATACCTAGGGTGTAGTTTAAGACTTTCATCGGATTTGCTGTGCAATGATCAAGAATAACCTAGTGTCATTACCTGAGTCTAGCTGACCTCTTGATTATCCTATCCTAACACCTTTGGTATCATTCATTTCATTATGTGCTTCATTTGAGGCTGGCCTCATTCATTCATTAGAACTTTAACTTTAACCGACATAGATCATGTGAGCATCATGAAATCCAGTGTCTCCCCCACACCGAAAAGAGGTGGAATCACCAGCCAAGGTGACCCAAAACATGCTAGCCTATATGGGAATTTAACCCCGCCAGATCCTTAAATTGACAGTATAGGTTCGAAGACTAGGAGATATAAGGAGACCCATACCCGGCAAGCCGGACAGTCTCATCTCATGAGAGTTATGTGAACCTCCGCCCTTCCCTAAAGAAGGCATCACCGCTCATACCTAGTCTATCGGTGCTCAGTATAAAGTTCCATTACATTCAACTCATACGTCATGGAAGCTGGCTTCTAGTATGAGGACATCTTAGATCAATAGATGATTTCTCATCTCATCATTAGTATTAAGTTTGTTAATCTCAATACTTTCATTAGAGTGTTCATAGAGACTGGTCTCTTCATTAACTTACACTCTCATAGGTGAGTACATTTTGGTAACATTTACTTAGCCTCATTTGAGATTGTTCTCATCACTTACATTAGCCTCATATCATGTTGTCACCATATTCATTAACATTAGAACATTTGCTCTTCATAGTTACTCACCCCATTTTACGTGAATGTTCATTTCATCATATGCCAATGCACTTGGCCATTTGTGTGTTTCACACTCTTACTTAACCCTTCTAGGTTTTCATCATTTCCTTACATAATAATCATTTCATCGTATGCCAATGCATTTGGCCATTTAGTGTGTTTTACGCTCATACTTAACCCTTCTAGGGTTTCATCATTTCATTACATACATCTTAGGTTCACTTATTATTAAACGTATGTTAGACTTATGGATCTATACATACAAGCCATGAGGCTTCATTCATAATTCGTTACGTGATTCACACATTCCTAAGATTATGTAGTACAAGACTTGTGTATCTTGTATATATGCCAAGATCTTGATTTCGATCTAAGTAGGTGGCATTATTCTTGTATATTTAATTCACGTATGACTTATGTATCAATACGGAAGTTTGGGCAAGGAAACCTATGTTCGAATCACTTGGATAACATTTACATTTTTCATTGATTTTATTTTTAATCTCCATGAGATTGGGACTCTAAATTGAACCCCAACATTAACATTCTATCTTTAATTTTCTACTTGTTTTTCCTCTTAAGTTGGCCGAAGGGTTGTGGGTTCGAACCCCCACAACCCCTTTTTATTTTTCATTAACATCTCATTGCCCCTTTTCGCCCAAAACAAGAGGTTGTGGGATCAAACCCCCACACCCTCTTTTATTTTATCCTTATATTCGCTGGGAATTGGGAGATTGTGGATTCGAACCCCCACAGCCTCCTTATTTTTGCTTTTAATTTTGCTAGAGGCTGTGAGGTGGTGGGTTCTAACCCCCACAACCTCCTATTTTTTTTTTAAATTAAATTTCGCTAGGCTAAGCGTTTTGGGCAGTGAGGTTGTGGGATCGAGCCCCCACAGCCTCACTTTATTTTTTCTTAATTATTTCGCCTTCTCCTTTCTAGCCTTGAGGTCGTGGGTTCGATCCCCACGCCTCACACTTTCTTTTTCTTTAATTTCTCTTCTCTCATTCGCAGCCTGGAGGTCGTTGGTTCGATTCCCACGCCCCCCATTTATTTAATTTATTTAATTACTCTCTCCTTTATCTTCCAGTAGCAATTTCGATTCCCCCCAACCCCATTTTTCATTTCCCTTTTTCGCGAATTACAGCAGCCACATGGGTTCGATTGCCCTTAACCCCATTTCCCCCTTTTTACGTTTTTAGCAATCCTTCATAGGTGAGGTCTTGGGTTCAATCCCCATTAACCTTACCTATTTTATTTTCAATTAAAAACCCAAATTTAACTTTGTTTTTGACCGAAACTAAAGTGCACCAAACTGGAAATTTATTCATAGTTTTTAACTTCCTTTCATCAACCTTTTCACGTTAGTTCTTAGGGTATTTCATGAAACATTTAGTGCATTATTAGGTGTAGTTTAGTAGTTGCATTAGTAAAGAGTTTTTCTCTCAAAACCAATAACTTCACACCCCATATGAACATCACATTGTGTACAACTTTTGCACATAAAATTCAAGGATTAAACATGCTATTTTCCCACCTTCAACAGTGAGTATATTCACTGCCACACATTGCACACACACATCATTTTTTTTATCACACATTGGTTGTCATTTTTGTGATTTCACGTACATAAACATATTCACATTAAACACAAAAACATCACACATACGTAAATCTACCATCAAACAAACCGAACCTACGAATCATTGGGAGCTAGTGACAGGGACATGCAATGGGGAAACACCCCTAGTTTTCGGAGTGAATATCTTGAATCTTAAGGGGTCTCTTGGGAAAGGGACCAAGAGAGAAGAAACCCATACCTTAATTGATGTTCAAACGTTGAATTATATACCCAAAACCCTGTCCAAAATCAGTCCGAGCCTCCTCAACGTACACACCACAGGACGGACAACTTCTCTTTGCCTTAACATTTTTGGTTATTTTGTTTTTCTTACAATTTCATGTGAGTTCTTCGAGTGTGAAGAACTCTTGATATATTTTCTGTTCATACGTTAATTTGGCAGAGAGCAAACGTGAAAGAGATGGTGAAACGTGAGAGAGAGATCCTGAGAGAGTAGTCTAAGTTTAGGAGTTTTAGTTTGGGAATTAGTCAAACTAGGACTCCTTATTAATTTAAATAAAAACCTGATTTAATTAGCTTAGTGAAAGGACCATTATGCCCTTAAAAAATCAGATTATAAAACATTAATTAAATCAGCAACTTGTTGCTTCCAATGGGGCTCGAACTCGGGTGGAGTGACCCCTTGCGAAATAGACCATTTCGGGTCATCCCGAGCCTAATTGGTTCTTTTATTAAGTTAATTAATCAAATAATTAATCCCATAGGGTAATTACGATATTATCCTTGGCCTGGAAAAGACCATTTTACCCCTGGATCCTCAAAACTTAAAATTTCTTCTTTTTCAGTCCGGTAAAGACTCTTTCGAATAAATCTTCGTATTCGAGAGCCTTACATGGTTGGTTCCAGACTTTCCAAGCTCAACTAACTCCCCAAATTAGTTGGCTTAGCCGTAGTAAGGGTTCTGAGGTCTGGTTCTACGCGTATCAATCCGTCTGAACCTTGGTCAAATCGCAAGCATTCTTCACACCTTAAGCATTTATCTTATTCATTTTCTTAGGGTTGTTACAGCCGACTAATGAGTATTACTATGAGGAGGATTCTTATGCGGTAGCTGAGCAGATGGGGGTTTTTTGACCAAATGCTCAAAGCTCCAATCAAGAGAATTGGCGCCAAGGTCAAGGAAACCAAGGTCGGAACTATGGTAATTAAAACCGAGAGGGTCATTATGTCCAAGATGGGAATTACAACCGCGATAAGAACTTCAACCGAGGTAACTATGGTAACAGAAATGATAGGAGTGGGCCCTATGTTCCACCTCAAAATCGTGAAGTTACTCCTAGGGATGGTGGAGGTAGTATGTCGTGAGTTGAGGATATGTTGCAGAAAATGATGAGGAGCTTCGATGCTAGTGATGAGCACACTAAAGAGTTAAGTAGTGACTTAGAGAGTATTTGGAGAATGTTGATACACATGCAATCTCGATCAAGCATCTTGATTTGCAACTGGCCCAATTGTCGTCGACTGTGAACCCATGCCAATCGGGCACTCTTCCTAGCAACACTGTCCAAAATATGAAAAATGTTTGATATTGTATGGCAGTCATAACTCGATGTGGTAAGCAAACCATTGACCCACCGATGCCGTCTGGTGTAGAAAAGTGATAAGAGGTGATGATGAGGTAGTGGAGGTTAGTGGTGAGTTAGGAGATAAAACGGAGAAAGAAGCTGAGATACCCCAGAAGGTGACCCCTATGCCTAGAACACCACCTCCATTCCCACAAAGGTTAGTGAAAAAGACCGAGGATGGTAAATACCAGCGTTTTATCAATATGTTGAAATAACTTCCCATCAATGTACCTTTGATAGAAGCTCTTGAACAAATGCCCGGTTATGCCATGTTCATGAAAGATATGGTTACCAAGAAAAGTTCGGTCAGTTTTGAGGATGATGATAGAATGCAGCATTGTAGTGCTATTGCTACAAGGTCTCTAGTGCAAAAGAAAGAAGATCGGGGTGCCTTCACTACTCCATGTACAATCGGGTTATTACATTTTGCGAAAGCATTATGTGATCTTGGGGCAAGTATAAATCTCATGCTTCTCTCTATTTACAAGAAGTTGGCTTTCGGTGACCCAAAGCCCACTGCGATGCGTCTACTGATGACCGATCGAACGGTGAAGAGGCCTATTGGGATACTCCATAATGTGTTAGTAAAGGTGGAGTCATTCATATTTCCGGCCAATTTTGTGATTCTTGATTGTGAGGTCGATTTGGAGGTGCCTATTATACTTGTGAGGCAATTACTTGCTACGTGTATATCCTTGGTTGATATGGAAAAAGGGCAAATGAAATTTCGGTTGAACAATAAAGAAGTGACTTTCAACATCTGTAGGTCCATGAGACAGAGTGGTGAACTCCAATCAGTATCTGCCATATCTTACAGAGTTGAAAAGTCATCTGAGGTACAAATAGAAGAACGTCTGGGTGTAGAAGCACTAGCGACAGTGATCATGAATTTTGATAGTGATTGCATTTAAGATTATGGGTCATGGGTCTTGGCAATTGATTGAGGTGATGTTCGGTTTAAGCCAAAGAAATTTTAATTAGATATGAAGCATCGCGAATCTCCACCTGCGAAACCATCTATAGAGGAGGCTCCGAAATTACAGCTTAAGTCTCTACCACCTCATCTGAGGTATCTATTCTTATGAAAAGGTGACACTTAGCCGGTGATTATTGCATCAGATCTTAATGTGCATCAAGTTGAGAGCTTGGTGACATTGTTAAAAAAAGTTCAAAAGAGCTATTGGGTGGACTATTGTGGATATTATTGGGATCCCTCCCGGTATTTGTTTGCATAAAATCCAACTCATGCCCAATCATAAACCAAGTATTGAGCACTAGAGACGTTTAAATACACCTATGCAAGAGGTGGTGAAGAAAGAAATCATTAAGTGTTTGGATGCTGGAGTGATATATCCAATCGCCGATAGTAGTTGGGTATGCCCTGTTCAGTTTGTACCTAAGAAAGGGGGAATGACTGTGGTCCCCGATGAGAAAAATGAGCTTGTTCCGATGAGACCGGTGACTGGATGGAGGGTATGTATGCATTACCAGAAATTAAATGCATGGACCGAGAAGGACCATTTTCCTATGCCCTTCATGGACCAGATGCTGGACAGACTTGCAGAAAATGGGTGGTACTGTTTTCTTGATGGTTATTCGGGTTATAATCAGATTTCTATTGCACCGGAGGATCAAGAGAAAACCACCTTTACTTGTCCATATGGGACCTTCGCGTTCGAGAGAATGTCGTTTGGGTTATGTAATGCACCGGCCATATTTCAGAGATGTATGATGACAATATTCTCTGATATGGTGGAAGACACTAGTGAGGTAATTATGGATGATTTTTCTGTGGTTGGTGACTCCTTTGAGCGGTGTTTGAGTAATTTGTCCGAAGTTCTTAAGAGGGGTGAAGACTGTAACCTTGTGCTTAATTGGGAAAAATGTCACTTCATGGTGAAAGAAGGTATTGTATTGGGACATAGTATTTCAGAGAAGGGTATAGAGGTTGATCGAGCTAAAGTTGAGGTGATAGAGAGACTTCCTCCACCCATCACTGTAAAAAGGTGTGAGAAGCTTTCTAGGGCACGCGGGCTTTTACCGGAGGTTTATCAAGTATTTTTCAAAGATTGCACATCCCTTGTGCAAGTTGCTTGAGAAAAAGTGTAAGTTTTATTTTGATGAATCTTGTCTTACTTCATTTGGTGAGCTAAAGGAAAAGTTGGTGTCTGCACCTATCATCATTTCGCCGGATTGGAGCAAATCGTTTGAGGTGATGTGTGATGCGAGCGGAGTTGCTCTTGGTGTTATTTTGGGTCAACGAAGGGATAAAATCCTTCACCCCATTTAATATGCTAGTAAAGCCCTCAATGAAGCCCAAAAGAACTACACCGTGACTGAGCAAGAGCTCCCTGCAGTAATCTTTGCTTTTTGAGAAATTTCGCTCCTATTTGCTTGGCACTAGAAAGATAGTGCATACTGATCATTCTGCTTTGAGATATTTGATGGCAAAGAAGGATGCAAAACCGAGGTTGATTCGTTGGGTATTACTATTGCAAGAATTTCACTTTGAGGTGAAAGTTAGAAAAGGGACCGAAAATCAAGTTGCAAATCACTTGTCCCGATTAGAAGATGAAGCAATGAGGGTGTTGGGTGAAAAGGCTGAAATTGATGATACTTTCCCTGATGAGCATGTATTGGCCGCCTACCAAGATTTGATCCCATGGTTCGCAGATTTTGCGAATTATCTGGCTAGTGATATCGTCCCACAAGACTTGTCCTTTCATCAAAGGAAAAAGTTCATGCATGATGTAAAAAAGTTCTTTTGGGATGAACCATACTTATATAGGAGTTGTGCCGATGGGATTATTCGGCTTTGTGTGCCAGAAGTTGAGATGTTGAGTGTTTTGGAGGCGTGCCATTCTTCGCCTGTAGGTGGGCATCATAGTGGTATCCGGATAGCCCACAAAATCTTGCAATGTGGCTACTATTGGCCAACTATCCACCAAGATTCTCATGAGTTCGCCAAGGCATGTGATAGATGCCAAATAGATGATGGCATTTCCAGGAAGCAAGAGCTCCCTTTAGATCCCATCCTTGTGATTGAATTGTTTGATGTGTGGGACATTGACTTTATGGGCCCTTTTGTAAGTTCTCATGGGATGAAGTACATTCTTGTGGCAGTTGACTATGTGTCTAAATGGGTGGAGTCTATCGCACTTGCAAATAATGAAGGGAATAGTGTCACCGCATTCTTGAAAAAGAAAATATTTTCCAGATTTGGCACCCCAAGGGCTATTATTAGTGATGGGGGATCCCACTTTTGCAACAAGCTATTTAAGGGATTACTGGAAAAGTATGGGGTTCACCATAATTTGGCCACTCTGTACCATCCTCAAACTAGTGGGCAAGTTGTGTTGTCAAACAGGGAGATTAAACAGATTCTGTCGAAAATGGTGAATGCTAGTAGAACGGATTGGTCAAGGAGGCTTGATGATCCTCTTTGGGCCTACCGGACAGCATACAAGACTCCCATTGGTATGTCCCCATACCAACTTGTATATGGGAAGGCTTGTTACTTACCGGTTGAATCAGAACATAAAGCCATGTGGACAATGAAGAAGTTGAAAATGGATTGGAATGAGGCTGCGGAACAAAGGTTAAACGGGTTGAATGAGCTTGATGAATTTCGGTTGAAGGCATATGAAAGTTCAGCCCTCTACAAAGAAAAGATAAAGAAGTACCATGACCAAAAGATTGAGAAGCGCGATTTTTTGGTTGGGGATTTGGTACTTTTATTCAATTCTAGGTTGCGCTTGTTTTCGGGCAAATTCAAGTCTAAATGGAGTGGTCCCTACTTGATCACCCAACTATTCCCTCATGGTGCGGTTGAGTTGGAGAACAAGGAGGGTGTGCGGTTTAAAGTGAACGGACAACGCATTAAAATCTATCTGGGACATGCTGAATCAGCGAATGAAGTGATCGAGGCATACCATCTTGATGAAGTCTGAGTAATCAAGAGTCTTCCGTCGTGCCGTGACGTTAAATCAAGCGCTGATTGGGAGGCAACCCAATATGTAGTATCCTCTAGCCAACTATAGGTCTTTCGTTACTTTCTAGAAATAGTTGCATTATTTTTGCGTTTATTTATGTAATGTTCCGTCTAATTGCTCTTTTCTTTTTCGTTAGTAGTGTTGGCTAGAGAATAGATTAGGGTCCGTGTCCAAAAAGTGTCCAGAAAATACAAAAAGATTAGCTTAATGGGTGCTAAATGTGCAGGTATCAAATCACAATAAATCTGCAGAAAATTGGTCTGCTGCACCCATCGACGGAACCATCAACGGACCGTCGTACCTGCGATGGACCGTCGGTGGGATCCGTTATGCCCAGGTATGTCTTTCAAATTTTTTTAAGTTAGGGCACCCACGATGGACCCTCATGACAGACCGTCGCACCTGTTATGGTCCGTCGACAGGGAATCGTCACGACTTTATCCACAAACCCGACCTGACCCGTCCGGCTGAATATTAAAATTTTTAAACTTTTAAACTTCCCACCACTTCATTTAACGCCTCATAACCGTCCCTCTCTCTATTTCCTACCATTTCCCCCCATTTCATCACCTCTAACTCCCATTCCCTCTCCTATCTCTTGATTCCCATCATTTCCTCCATATTCCCACATCCCTTTTCTCTCCCAAATTCTCCAAGCTCTTCAGTCCATTGGCAGTAGGTGCTTGTGTTTTTGAGTTGCTGTTCAACTACCTATGCTTTTCGTCTTTCTCTTCTTCTATAGTTATCAGGTATGTTCTTCTGATCTATCACTCATTATCGATAATTTTGTGTTTTTCTTGTTTTCAATTAAACTTGCTGTCTTACAGATTGGGACTCCAATTTTGGACCCTTATTGCATGCTAAAACTCACACCCTTAGTGCTAAGTCCCCGTAGACTTTTGCTATTGAATAAGAATTGGGTTATTCTACTAGAACTAGCGTGTGTTTCCGGACTCCATCTCCGACCTAGGGATGATAGACTGTTAGAATTTGCATATTAAAACTCGATAATATTCTTGCCCTAGGGATGATGTGATGCTGGGTAGAAAATTGGTACACTTAGACTTCCCAAAATTAATATATAGGGAATCAATGTGGCTACAAAACTGTGCCCCTGAAGGACAGTACCAGACCCCGTCGATGGACCATCGTTGGGGTCCATTAATCCTAATCCCCCTTGGTTTCCCAGAGTGTCCATCGATGGACCCTGATGACGGACCGTCGTGCCTTCGACGGTGCATCCTGCATATCCGTCGCCCCTATCTGAACCTTGGTTTCTGACGAGTTTAAAATTTATTCTAAGTGTCTATCGACGACCACCCATGACGGATCGTCATGCCTTCGACGGTCCATCCTGCATGTCCGTCGTCTCTGTTAGAACCTTGTTTTCTAACGATTTTAAAATTTACTCTAAGTGTCCCTCGACGACCACCCATGACGGACCGTCATACCTTTGACGGTCCATCCTGCATGTCCATCGTCTATGTAAGAACCTAATGTTCCTGATGTTTTGAATTATTTCTCCAAGTGTCCCTCGACGGACCCCAAGATGAACCGTCGTGTCTACGACGGACTGTCGATGGGTCCGTCCTGCACTCTGTATTTCTGCACTGCTAGTTCTTTTTTCTGCATTTTGCTGCTTCCACTGGTACTAACTATTTCTCTTTGCAGGTATTCATTGCTCGTAAACAAGACTGTGTCTATTCATGAGGACGCTCCAAGTTCGTCAACCCGTCCAACCGACTAGTCATCGGCTCAGACGATGAGCGTGACCCAGAGTACATGCCACCTGGCACCCACACTGCTACACCTGCCGCCCGCCCCACAAGAGCCACTCCCACGAGGGCCGCTCCCGGCGTAGTCACTACCTCCCAGTCTGACGAGGAGCGGATACTGACCGACACACCTTTTGGGTCGGCTACACAGTCAGAGGGAGCATCTGGCTCCGTGGAGGCATCCGGTTCGAAGGAAGCTTCGGTTTCTGAGGAGGTCTTCGGATCTGTGGAGGCCTCTACTTCTGCCTCGGCTAATCAGGCTGATAGTGCTGACTCTACTCCCGCACCCCAGACTGGCGTCCCCTCTCCGGTTGCTGATCAGCCCAACCGTTGGTGTGTATAGGGGAAGTATTAGGTATACACAGATGCCAAGATGCGGAATGACAAAGGGGTCATGATTCGGACACTGACACTTGAGAGGCGGGTTCTCACGGGTAGCATTTCCACCATGCTAGCCATACATGAGTTGTTCACCAGACATCGGCTGGAGTGGAAGGCTCGGGATGTAGGCCACTACAGTGAGGAGATAGTCTGAGAGTTCTACGCCTCCTATGTGGCGACTCTCCGATCTCAACTAGACAGGCGGGCAGCCCCCGTCAAACATGCTCCTTTGGATTACGTCCGAGTCTGTGGCAAACGGGTTTACATTTCCTTGCCAGCCATCCATAGGTTTCTCTATGGTGCGGATGTTGATGCCACCTAGAAACCTCTCACCGCCGAGTTCAACTATCGGTAGCAGTTGATTAAAGATGGTCGGTTCCATCGTGAGCCAGCATTGAGAGAGAACACCAAGCAGTGGATTGTACAGTACCTGTCTGTTGATGGTGAGGCTGCCGATTGGGTGCTGGAGCCCAAGGGAAGTATCAAGAAGGCTAACCTCACCTTCCCTGCCATGTTTTTATAGTTACTAGTCCGACACTGCCTTTCCCCCACTGCAGTAGACAACATTGTCACTTGGGATCGTGCAGTACTGATGGCGGCGATGATAGCAGGGTTCGAGGTAAACTTTGCCTGGCTACTACAGGCGGTGATGCACGAGAGGGCCTTCAATGCCACTACCACTTACCCCTTCCATTGTATGGTGTTTACTTTGTGTAGGTTAGCAGGAGTGCCCATGTGGCACATTGATGTGCTTAAGACCCTGCCAGGCATAGTTGATATCGGCCTTATTCGGGATGAGGACAATGAGTTGGCTCTCCACAGAGGGCCCTGTCCGGAGGTGCAGCCACTTGGTGAGTCCCTAGCGGCAACAGTTGAGCAAGACCAAGCGTCTAACCAGGCTACTTCTGAGACCACCGACACCACTCCGGTCGAGTCTATACCGGGTGGTAGCATCGCTCCTAGCTCCTCCTGTTCGACTCCACAGGCTACTCTGGTCCCACTTGCTAGGGTCCAAAAACTTGAGGCCCAAATGGCCACACTTCTGCACCACATTCAGCCTTAGATGCAGAAGTCTATTGCTGAGGCAGAGGAGCGTCTTGAGAGGAAGATGGCCCAACACCCTGAGCAGAAGGTAATGGAGGTCCACCAGCGCCTCAACGCTTTTGAGCTACGGGTTCTATGTGACATATCTCCACGCTATTGTGGCGAGTCTACGAGTTTACTTGGATGCTATACTAGAGGCTCGGGTGCCGGAGACTGAGGCTCTGCAGAGCCTGCTGAGGACACGGTGATGGCTGCCTTATTTGCCACTACTGATGTGCCATCACCTCCATCACCAGAGCATCCCAAAAGGCACTGGACTAGAGATGAGAATGAGTCCTGTGCTCGGAAGAGGGAGCGCCACGAGTTGAGATCCTCGCTTCTTGATGAGGAGGCCCGTACGTTGAGGGTTAGGGTTGTGGTTGCCGGAGCATCTAGTTCCAGAGTTGTAGAGGTTGAGAGGAGCACTACTGATGGTGATGTCATTTCTGAGGACACTACTGATGGTGTCCCTACTTTAGAAGGAGCGGGTTTCGGGAAACCGGACCCACCAGCTTGTTGATCACCGGCGCTTTGCGCCTCAGGTTTGCTTCTCCTACCACTCTATTCCATATATTTTTATGCATTAGGGACAATTGCATTTTTTTTTGTTGGGGGTTGGGTGAATGGAAAGTGAGTGCTAGGGTGAAGTTTGAGTAGCCCAACTCACGATCCTCTCTTGGGGTTTTCTTGCCTGTGTTCTTTTCCCCCAAAAGACTGATTACTTTATTGTTGAACCGGCATGTTGGTAACTTTTGTACATAGTATAGAAATGGACTCTGAAGCATGATGGCTAAACAAAAATGATATCCCGATTTTATTGAACATGATGCATGACTAGGAATAGTAACTGATAAATGTATGGCTCTAAGCATGACACTGAGATACACTACTGCATGACCCAAAATCTAAGACTCGAACTAGGTGCTTGAAAATCTGGTAGAGTAATGAAATATCAAGTGAGTGTGAGGAAATTTGAATATTCCACCATCGGTACTAAGCTAGAACTTGCCTGGTTAGTCCTTCTAAAAGTAAGCCGGAATAGACAATTAGGAAAGGATCATAGGCCCTTGTTCAATATAGCCAATCTTTAGCCTAAATAAAAGAAAACAGAATGAAATTAATCCCTTTTTGATCCAAATGATTTGAGATTAAAATAGACCTTTCTTTTTCAACCCAACTGATCTTTTGGAAATAATGTGTTGGTCCTGGTCCCTCCTTGGACATGTGCACCTCAGCTTATGCCAAAAGCATAAGTTGAGGGTAGCTAATGCAGCAAATAACCTTGTCGCGGCCCTGACCCAACTTTGGGTATTGTGTACCTTGACTCATGGCAAAGCCATGAGTTGAGGGTGGCTATTATGTGGAATACCATGGAAAGTGGGGTTGAAAGAATAAAGAGAGAGAAAGAACAAAAGAAAAATGACTCAAGAAAAAATTTGAAAACTTGAAAATACAAGTAACAAAAAAAAAAAAAAACGAAAAGAGTCACTTAAACAAAAGGAGAAATAAGAGACAATGGCAAGGTGAAAGAATGCAAGAAAATTATGAAATAGGGCGGAATAAAATGATGAAAAGGTTGGACACTTAGTCATTATGTCAAGGAGGGCAATAAGTCACTAAAAATGCATCTAAATGTATCCAACCTGACCCCGAGCCTAAGTTACAAGCTAAGAAAGTCCTATCATGATCCTAAGAGTCTATTATGGTGAACTTAAAGAAGTGAAAATTAGGGCAAGCATATGGCAATAAGTATAAATGAGATGTGAAGTTGTTCTGAGAGCAAGTGTTGAAAAATAATCCGTACACTCAAACTGAAATCATTGTGTGAAAAATGAGGATGTCTGTTTGTGGTGAGTCTGTGTCATGGTCTGATCCACATTATCAAGCCGAATAGTGATAGCATGCATAACTCAATTTGAAAATAGTCGGGATTGATAGCAGATGATTGCAAACAGCTAAAATAAGGATACTCTTGTACAAAGATTTTGTGGTGAGTCATAGTGCGTCGATTGAGGACAAACAATGAATTTAAGTTGAGGGTGTTGATGTACCGTGGTTATACGGTACTTTCAATGCTTTTTCCTTAAGTTTAGTGTGTGTCTAAGGCCTTTTTGTATTGGTTGTAATGTAATTTTTGCTTTGTTTTCAGGAAATCTGTCCAGAAGGAGAACGTGAGAGTTTGTGCTGAAAGTTGCAGAGTTAGCAACCAACGGATCCATCGCCAGTCTGTAGGTGGCCACCGTCGTAAGAAGAAGAAGGCTGAGAAAAGAAGTTAGGGAATTCTGACCAAGTGTGGGGCTACGGAGGCTCTCGACGGTCTGTCATAGCCACTACAGACCGTCCTGCACATTCATCAATGTTAACAGAAAGTAACCCCAGTACCCATCTTCAGAAGATTCTAAGTGTGGAACGATGGAGGTCCTCGATGGTCCGTCGTTCCCTCGACGGTCCATCGTTCCAGACGTCGACTCAGACGCGTTTTTGGGACATATTTCCCTCTTTTACTAGGATTTTAGTATTATAGATACCTATAAATAGCTCGTTTTGGGGGGTTAGACTTTTGGATATTTTTTAGTATTATTGTTCTAAGTATTGAATTTTGGGATTTTGGAAATTACTCTATTTTCCGGAATCGTTTGTTGCAAGTTTTTGATTAATTCAATAAATTTTCTGGAATATCTTCAATCTCATCAAAGTACGTGCATGAATTCTTATCTAATTAATATGAATTGTGTGATTATTAACATGGGTAACTAAATTCCATAAATAGGGTTATAGGAACCATGGGTAAATAAAAAGGTAAAATCTAACTAAAATAACAATTCTCGAATAATGTCTTCCATGTATTGATAATTCTTTTGTTTAGAAGTCTTTTTAACGGTGGCCAACGTTAGAACTCGCCTTATTGCTACTTGCCGGACCAAGGAGGTAGATAATAAGAAAAAAATTATCAACGTAGAATTAGTATATACTATCTAATAAGCTAGTGTTTGTTGGTGCAAAGTAACAACTAAGCCAAATATCGATTATGATGCTTAATATGAGGTAAACGTAAGGTTTAGTAAAGCATACACACGTAGCCGGACCAAGGTGCGGAGTGAAATTTCCTAGTTGCCGAACCAAGGAATTAGGGATACATAACTTACCACTTTGCATGCAAGATATTAGGAAAGGATTGTTATAGCTAGAATTACCGAGTTATGAACCTACGGGGAACACTTAAGCCCTAGTTACTTTCATTACATGATAAAAATCAAATCTTTGAACGTGTCACTTGTTTACGTAGAATTAGCTAATTACATTTGTTATTCAAAACCCCTTTTTGTTATTTGTTTTCGGAATGGACTTGACAAAATAAAAGTAATAGTAGGTTAAAGTTAAGTCTAAATTATTTTCCTCGTGGGATCGACCTCAACCTCATAGTTGGGTTCTTTACTTGATACGACCGCTTATACTTCTTTTCGAGAAGTAAATTTGAGCGTATCACACATCCACACGCACTCCATACAAGTAGTGCCTCCACAGCTTCAGTGCAAATACCACAGCTGCCAACTCCAGGTCATGAGTGGGATAATTCTTCTCATGAACCTTGAGCTATCTGGACGCATAAGCTATCACCTTACCACCCTGCATAATAACACAACCCAAACCAACCCTAGATACATCACAATAAACAGTGTAATTTTCACCACACTTAGGCAAAGTAAGCACCGGGGCTGAAGTAAGTCTGTCTTTAAGCTCCTGGAAACTCTTCTCACAAGTCTCTGCCCATTCAAAGTTGACTTTCTTCTTCGTCAAGGCTGTGAAAACCCTCTACGAACCTGCGATAATAACCAGCCAATCCCAAGAAGCTACGGATATCTGTGGGAGTAAGAGGTTTTGGCCAGTTCTTAATAGCCTCAGTCTTCCTGGGATCTACCTCCACACCTTTATCAGACACAACATGACCCAGGAAGGTCACTGATCTGAGCCAGAATTCACACTTGTTGAATTTGGCATACAACTGATGTTGTCTAAGTACCTGCAAGGTTAGTCTCAAATGTTGTTCATGCTCTTCCTTGGTCTTAGAGTAGATGAGAATGTCATCAATGAAAACTATGACGAAAGAGTAAAGGTATTCACGGAAAACTCTGTTCATGAGATCCATAAATGCAGCAGGTGCATTCGTGAGACCAAATAACATAACTAGGAACTCATAGTGCCCATAACAGGTACGAAAGACTATCTTTGGGATATCTCCATCCTTAACCCTAAGCTGATGGTACCCTGAACGAAGATCAATCTTCAAGAAGAAACTAGACCCCTGGAGTTGGTCAAACAAGTCATCTATTCTGGGAAGTGGATACTTATTCTTGATAGTGACTTTGTTGAGCTGCCGATAATTGATACTCATTCTAAGGGTTCCATCTTTCTTTTTCACAAACAACACTGGAGCGCCCCAAGGCGATATGCTCGGCCAAATGAACCTTTATCAGTGAGATCTTTTAACTGCAGCTTCAACTCTTTGAGTTCAGCTGGAGCCATTCTGTAAGGAGGAATTGAAATTTGTTTAGTATCGGGTTCTAAGTCGATACCAAGGTCAATCTCTCGAGGGGGAGGAACTCCAGGCAAATCATCAGGAAATACATCTTGGAACTCATTCACTACAGGCACTGAGTTTATGGAAGGAATGTCATGATCTAAATAATTAACACTGACAAGATGACACAATAACCCCTTGGATATCATTTTATTTGCCTTAAGGTTTGAAATCAAGGGATTAGGACGACTCGAGTTGTACCCTTCCCAGACCAGCTCTTCTTCATTAGGGAAAAGAAATCTCACAACCCTACTACGACAATCCATACAAGCAAAAAAACTATGAAGCCAGTCCATGCAAAAAATAACATCAAAATCATGCATTTGTAACTCTACCAAGTCTGCACACATAGTCTTACCACATACAACTATTGTGCAATCCTTGTATACTCTATAAGTTCTTACATTTTCTCCTAAAGGTGTACTAACCACTATAGGATCATGCAGAACTTCAGGCAATATCTCAAAAGTGAGAGCAAGCAAAGGAGTTACAAAGGAAAGCGTAGACCCTAGATCAAGTAAAGCATAAAAAGAAGTTGTGAAAACTTGCAGCATACCTGTGACCACATCAGCGGACTTCTCCTTCTCCTCCCTGCCCTTCAGGGCGTAGAACCTGTGGATTAGGCCTAGGCTGAGCATTACCTCCAGCCTGACCCCTGTTCTGTGGGTAGTACTTAACCATGTGCCCGCTATTACTGCAACCGAAGCAGGCATTAGTGCCCTGTCTACACTCTCCACTCTGAGCACGGCCACACTTAGCACAGTCCTTTCTGGGATGCTGCACATCACCTCCATTGTCCTTCTTGGGCTCGGGTCTGCCTCCTCTAGGTGCTGCACTACTCTGAAATTTAGAGTTCTCTGAACTCTGTTGCCCCTTTTTGAACCTGGGCTACTCACGGACGCCGAAGTTGTTCCTGTTGCCTCCATTGCTAGGACCTGCCTGATCAAAAGGCTTAGTCCTCTTAGCATCAAGGATGCCCCTCTTCTTCCGGCTGTCCTCTACCTGCTGGACATGCACCATCAGCCTGGAGAGGTCCATGTTATCGTGGAGCATCGCAGCCCGACACTCCTCCTCCATATCTCCTGTGATTCCTGTGAGGAACCTACTCATCTCATCCCTGCTTTTATATACAAGGGAAGTAGCATACCTGGACAATTTAACAAACTTCAGGGAATACTCTCTGACTGTCATAGATCCTTGCTTAAGGTTGATAAATTTCTCAACCTTGGCCTCCCTCATCTCCATTGGGAAGAATCTCTCCACGAAGGCTGTCTTAAACATCTCCCAAGTGACCGAAACTCCGCCCAAAGCTTGGCTATCCTTCCACATCTTGCACCAAGTCTGTGCAACATTCTTGAGCTGATAGGAATCCAGCTCAGCCTTCTCAGTATCTGTGGCCCCTATGGCCACCAAAATCTTGTGTACCTCATCCATGAACTCCTGGGGATCCTCTGATGTCTTGGACCCTGTGAAAATAGGAGTTCATCCTCGTGAAGTCTCGTAGCCTGTCAGCCATGCTACGTACTGGTGGGTTCTCCCTCTAAACATTCTGCCAGTTGACCTGGGCAGTCATGGCCTGGGCCTGCATAATAATGGCCTGGGCCTGCATAATAATGGCCTGTGCCATCTGGGCCAGAGATGCCCGCACCTCCACATAAGTCAACCCAGCTGGGTTAATCGGCATAGCTACTGCTTCAGCTGGAGCCTGAGTGAAACCTGATTTCCCCCAGCAGCTGCTCCTCCTCTCCTTAGACCAGCGTTCCTTCTAGTGTTCATTTTCTGTAAAACAATAAGAATTGATATTAGACACGCTCATAACACCAAGAGATCAGACATTTGAAAAGGCACGATAAGATCAGAAGAAGGGAATTTTCCTACGCATCATGCAGTCTCTAATTAAGGATAGTGGTGCACTTCACTACCATGACTTAGAAACTGCTCATTGTGGTTGATGTGTACTTATTATCCTCAGAATTTAACCAAGTGCTCTGATACAAACTTTGTCACGACAAGAGTCTATACCCCAGACGAGACCGGCGTCGTTGACCTCTTAGAGGTCGCAGACAAGCCTATATACATCATCGTTACTTAATCTAGCTTAATATTTAGCGGAAAATATGAACTTTTTGTTTTCTTATTTCATGTGAAACATATTATACTTAACATCATAGGCGTTCACAAATCAACCATCTAATATATAAATAATCAAATGAAAGAAGTAGTTCCTAATTGCATTAAACGTATTCTTGCCAAAATGGCACCAATACAAAGTCTGAAATGAAAGGGGAAATGAAACACTAGTGTAACATGCTCCACTAGCTAAAGCCTACATCTAAGCTAGATAATAACAGTAGACATCCTCAAATTCATGAGGGCCTACCAAATTCGGATGAAAGCTCCACGTCCGGATAGCTGCAATGTCGTACTGTAAGCTCTAACGTCCACCTGTACCTGCACCTAAAAGTAGATATTTGTGTGGGATTAGTACACACTTGTACTAAGTATGGGTATATGCAAGCACACACCAAGGACATACATGAGTAAGAATAGCTCTTTTCTAACAACATGATTTATGGAAAGTCAAGTCAGTGGACCTGCCAAATTTTGATTAGGAAAGTCAGTGGACTTGCCAAATTTGGATTAGGAAAGTTAGTGGACTTGCCAAATTTGGATTAGGAAAGTCATGTCATGAGAGTAACATGCATCATCATACTTATCATTTTGCAAGCAGTACATAACGTATTGTACATATCATATCACGTAGTTCACATAATTCTTTCATATGCCATGAGACCTTTGAATCATGGACTTGAATTTAGGACTTCCCAAAATGAGGGCTCAACATATGGGACCTCAACTAGGGAGCCTTCTTTAGCAAACACAGAGTCTGCTTCATTCATTCATACGTACTTCGTTTTCATTCATTCATATACTAGTGCAATCACTAGTCATACCTAGGATGTAGTTTAAGACTCTCATCGGGTTTGCTGTGCAATGACCAAGAATAACCTAGTGTCATTACTTGAGTCTATCTCACCTCTTGATTATCCTATCCTAACACATTTGGTATCGTTCATTTCATTATATGCATTCGTTGAGGCTGGCCTCATTCTTTCTTTTGGAACTTTAACCTTAACCAACATAGATCATGTAAGCATCATGAAATCCAGTGTGTAATCCCCACACCAAAAAGAGGTGGAATCACTGGCCAAAGTGAATCAAAACATGCTAGCGTATATAGGGAATCGAACCCTTCTAGATCCCTATATTGGCAGTATAGGTTCGATGACTAGGATATATAAGGAAACCCATACCCGGCATGCCGGACAGTCTCATCTCATGAGAGTTACGTGAACCTCCGCCCTTCCCAAAGGAAGGCATCACCTCTTATAACAAGCCTATCGGTGCTCAATATAAAGTTTCATTACATTCAACTCATACATCCTGGAAGTTGGCTTCTAGCATGAGGACATCATAGCTCATTAGATGATTTCTCATCTCATCATTAGTATTAAGTATGCATTAACTTTAATAATTTCATTAGAGTGTTAATAGAGACTGGTCTCTTCATTTGCTTTACACTCTCATATGTGAGTACGTTTTGGTAACATTTACTTAGGCTCATTTGAGATTGCTCTCATCTTTCACATTAGCCTCTTATCATATTGTCACCTCATTCATTAACTTTAACACATTTGCTTTTCATAATTACTCACCCCTTCACGTGAATGTTCATTTGATCTTATGCCAATGCACTTGGCCATTTAGTGTGTTTCACACTCTTGCTTAACCCTTCTAGGGTTACATTATTTTATCATATACATCTTAGGCTCACCTACTTTTAAACGTATGCTAGACTTATGAATCCACACATACAAGCCATGAGACTTCATTCATAGTTTGTCTAAGTGATTCATGTGTTACCCAAGATTATGTGGTACAAGACTTATGCATCTTGTAGATATGCAAAGATATTGATTTTGATCTTTAAAGGCAACATTCATTAAATATTTACTTACGTATGACTTATGTGTCAATACAAAATTGGGCAAGGGAACCCGATTTCGAATCCCTTGGATAACACTTAATCTTATTTTAAACTTGATAATTGAATTTTTCAGATTTGGGGGACCATAGTTCGATCCCCATCAACCCCATAATATTTCCTTTCTTTTACTCCTATCCTTTTTCGTTTAAGTCAAGGAGGTTGTGGGTTCAAACCCCCACAAGCTAATTATTTTTCTTTTAATTTATCTCTTAACTTTCTCACCTATAAAAGAGGTTGTGGGTTCAATCCCCACTCTCCACATTTATTTTCTCCTTTATTTTTCTCCTAACTCTCTCATCCATTCAAGAGGTTGTGGGTTCAATCCCCAATGACCTCACATTTTAAAAAAAATTTAAACGAAGTTCATTTTTTTAAAAAAAGGTAGCCGAGACTACAACTTCCAGCAGGCTGGAAATTTAGCCTCTTCCAATCCATTTTTTTCTTAATCTTTTGCTGATTTTTTTTTGTAGATTTCATGTAATGATGTATTGGGTTAAATCCTTAGTGATTTCACTTATTTTACATTCATTTTCCATTGCATTTTGTACCACTTTGTTTGGACGAACCCAACCTACCAAATGCTGGAAATTTGTTCACTATTTTCAGCTTCATTTTATCATCATTCATACGTTAATTCTTAAGGCATTTCGTGGATCATTTGGTGTATATTTAAGTGTAATATTTTTATTATTATATTCAGCCAAGAATTACCATTACATCCAGCAACATTACACCACTTTTACACATCATGATTTACACAAACATTCGCACATAAAATTCAACCATAAAAACATATCATTTTTCATATACTTTCGGTTGACATAACTTAACATGCTTACAATTCCAAACACATAATCATGAACACATTATCACGAAAATCACACTTCATACTTAAACTACCAGCAAACATACCAACAACATGATCTCTAACCTATTTCACTTTGAGATCAAAGGGCTACTAGGGACAAGGAGTTCGACAAGAACGGGAACAACCCTAGTTACAAAATTCGTTGAATTCATGGAAAATAAAATTCTCTTGGAGAAATGAGTCCAGGAGAGAAACCCATACCTGATTTTAACGTTGTTCAACACTTGAACTTGCTGCCCAAAACTCACCACCAATTCACGTCCACCAACAAATCTTACACCTTACCCGACTAGAAATTTTGTTAACTTTTCGTTTCTTAGATTATCTTTTTTGTTTGTATTTTTGTAAATTCTTCAAGTGTAAAGAACTTTTGTTTTGTTTTTTGTTTTGTAAAGTAGAGAGAAAACCTGAAGTTGAGAGAGAGGCAGACGTGAGAAATAGATAGATAGGCGTGAAAGAGAGAAGTGTGAGGTAGTGTCCCCTTAGAATTAGGACTTGTTGGAAAGACTTAGTCAAATTAATTAATAATTAATAATTATAAATAAAATCTGATTTTCCCCTTTTTTTAAAATAAGCCATTAATTATTAATTTTTGAAATTAATCTACCAATTTAAATAAAGTAAATTAAATTATTGCTCCCACCCAGGTTCGAACCCGGGTGGAGCATGATTTTGCTAAAAGGGCAATTTTGGCCCTCTCTACCCAAAATGCCCCTCCACCTTATTAATTAAATAATAATTACATATTTAGGGTAATTACTATACTACCCTTAGCCTGGAAAAAGACCATTATACCCCTAGACCCTCCAAACTTAAGATTTCCCATTTCTAAGTCCTTTAAAGACTCATCCGAGTAAAGCATCATATTCGGGAGCCCTACATCGCTGGACCCAACCTTTCCTAGCTCAAGTAACTCCCCAAGTTAGTTGGCTTGGCTGTCGCAAGGGTTAAGAGGTCTGGTTCTACGCGCATCAATCCGTGTAAACCCGGTCTAATCGTAGGCATTCTAGACATATTAAGCATTACTTAGTATATCCATTTTTAGGGTTGTTACAGTATGTTTCCGTGAATTCATCACCAGGTATGTTGGATTTCACTAGTGGGTTGGTTTCACCCATTGGGTTTCTAGTTTTCAAGCAGTTCTTGATTCTCTTATCATGATTAAACCTAGGGTTCCTAGAATTACAGCAGAACTTCATGATTTAGGTAAGGTATACGTTCCAAATCAGATTATCATGTTATTACTTAGATTATCGCATGAATTTCAGAACCCTAGATATATATATCTTTAGTTCTTTAATTACACATGCTAGGTCAGATTTTTCAGTTACTTCAGATATACATGCCTTAGTTATAAATGCATAATTACCAGATTAATTGTTGCATTCTCAGTTTACATATTCAGTTTTGAGCTACCCAGTATTTACAGAAACTCAGTCATAATTAGTTAACTATAAAATTCATCGGGAGTAACATCATACCGAGTTGGACTAGGGTTCAACATACCCAAAGAGTCCCAGAACTACTGGCCAAGTAGGTTGTAAGTCCCCTCTGTGGGCAATTAGTTTAGTGATCACGCCATCATGCCTTTAAACTTTTGGCAGGGTATATTGGATCCCCTCGATGGGGCGTATACATCGGACTCCACATTTAGCTCATGTGGTTTTATTATCAGTTATTAGTAGCTCACACAGTTCAGTCAGACTGTCTGCATTGACCATTTATTAGTATATTCAGTATTCAGTTTCATCATGTTATAAATTGGTCTATGCATCCAGTTAGCTCATAATTCAGTATATCATATACAGATTATTATACTTGTTTTTGTGCTTGTTCAATTATGTTTTATTTCAGCATTAATCTATCCTACATGCTCAGTACCTTCAAGTACTGACGCATACGTGCGCTAGAACTTCTCGTGATATAGGTTCAGGTTCTCAGCATTTAGATCACGCATAGATCGATTTCCGATCTCCAGTTTGGCAGATTCAGTGGTGAGTCCTCATTCTCTAAGGACAACATTCATGAGTTTCATTTCAGTCTTTTAGTAATTTGGTTTCAGTTTTGCTAGATTTAGTTGGGTTTGTCCTAGTATTTCTAGTCCAGTTTAGAGGCTTATTTAAGACATAGTTAGTTTCAGCTTAGCGTTGAGTTGATATTTTTTTTGTATTAAACTCATAATTTTTCATATATCTTAGATTTAGCATATTGGTATCCCCCATCTTTTCATTTTAAGTATGATTTATCTTCCGCAACAGTTTATTATTCTTTACTATGCTCATGATCATGCCAGCAGGGTTATCTTGGGAGCACTTGTAGTCCTAGGTTCTGTGTCCGCGTCTCGGGAGTAGCTCGGGATGTGACAAAACGTGGTATCAGAGCACTAGGTTTAAGAGTCCTAGGATGTCTGAAAAGCCTCACTAAGTATAGTTCTTTTCATGGGTGTGAAGTGCACAACATCTAATAAGAGGGAGGCTACAAAGTGTTTCGGTAAACTTCACTTTCTTGTTACTCTTATCGTGCATAAGGTATGATCTTATTCCACTCTAACTTGATTTTCTACGTTTCAGATTATCCCCTCGTAGAGATAACGCTAGGAATGCCAACGGCCATGAATGCAAACGCAGCTCCTTGAGTCCAGAAGTCTCAAATGTTGAGTTTAGGAATATCATACATAATTTGGCTCAGAGTATGAATAACCAGAACATTCGAGTTCGTGCTCATGTGAATAAAAATGGTGGATCAGTAGCAACAAGGGTCCATGATTTTGTTAGGATGAATCCGCCTGAGTTCTTAGGATCACAAACTAATGAGGATTCTCAAAATTTCTTGGAAGAAATCCAGAAGATCTTTGAGGTGATGCAGGTTACTGGGAATGATCAGGTTGATTCGAAATCATACCAGCTGAAAGACGTGGCTCATATCTGGTACACTTAGTGGAAGGAGAATAGGGGTGCAAATGCAGCTCTTAGTGCTTCAGTGAGACTTTTCTCGACAGGTTTTTCCCAACGGAGTTGAGAGAAGCAAAGACTCAAGAATTCATGAACTTGAAGTAGGGATACATGAAAGTCCAAGAGTATGGGCTAAAGTTTAACCAACTCTCCAGGTATGCTCCTCACATGGTTGATGACTCCAGGGCTCAAATGAATAAGTTCTTGTATGGAGTGTCAGATTTGGTGAAAATAGAGTGCATAAATGTTATGTTACTGGGAGATATGAACATCTCTAGGCTTATGACTCATACTCAGAAGGTTGTGGGTGATAAGCTTTGAGAACAGGCCAAAAAGAATAAGAAGGCTAGGACTGGGAACTATGACTATTCTTAGCAGAAATCGGGTAGTGGAAATCGCTCGCAGATTCATCAGAAGTTCTCATCTCCAGCCCCTTCATCAGCTAGAGTTCCATCCTCTAAGAACAGGTTTGACCAGAAGGTTAGAGCCCAGGCTCTAAGTCTCAGGGAAGTGTTTCAGGCACCAAGACTTACCCCTCTTGCCTTAAGTGTGGTAAGAACCATTCAGGCGAGTGTCTTGGAGGAAAAGAAGTATGTTTTGGGTGCGGTCAGTCTTGTCACAGGTTGAGGGATTGTCCTTCTAGACAGGGTCAAGGAGTTTGTAATGGTAGAGCTTAGTCTACAACCTTAGCTGCACCAATAAGTCACCCAACTCAGCAGGGTAACTCATCTGGTACAAGTGGCGGTCAGCGCCAGACCACGTTGTATGCTCTTAAGGCTCGCTAGCATCAGGAAGGTTCTCCTGATGTAGTCAATGGTACATTACGCATCTTTGATCTTGATGTTTATGCATTGTTAGATCTAGGGGCTACTCTTTCCTTCGTAACTCCTTACATAGCATTCCAATTCTGTGTTAGTCCAGAAACTCTCTCAAAACCTTTCTCAGTCTCTACTCCAGTCGGTGACCCAATTATCGGTAGACGAGTATACAGAAGTTGCCCTGTCACAGTCTCTTAGAAAGTCACCTCAGCAGATCTTGTAGAGTTAGAAATGGTAGACTTCGATGTCATTCTAGGCATGGATTGGTTTCATTCATGTTATGCCTCAGTCAATTGTAGAACTAGGATTGTTCATTTTCAGTTTCTAGATGAACCAATCTTAGAATGGAAGGGTAGTAGCTTAGCGCGTATGGGTCGATTTATTTTTTACCTTAAGGACAGAGAGATGATCTCTAAGGTTTATCTCTATCATCTAGTTTGGGTTAAGGACTCTAGCTCTGAAACCCCAACTCTTGAGTCAGCTCCAGTAGTTAGTGATTTCCAGAAGTGTTTCCAGAAGATGTTCCCTGAGTTCCTCTTAAAAGGGAAATCGACTTTGGAATTGATCTCCTTCCAGATACCCAGCCTATTACTATTCCTCCTTATAGAATGGCTCCAGCAGAGCTAAAGAAATTAAAAGAGCAGTTGAATGACCTTCTAGATAAGGGCTTCATCAAACCTAGTATTTCACCATGGGGTGCACCAGTGTTGTTCGTAAAGAAGAAAGATGGTTTTCTAAGAATGTGTATTGACTATAGACTGTTGAACATAACACAATCAAGAATAAGTATTCCATCCCCTGGATTAATGACTTGTTTGACCAACTTTAGTGTGCTAGTCATTTCCCAACGATAGACCTTAGATTGGGTTATCATCAGCTCAGAGTCAGAGATAGTGACATTCCAAAAACAGCCTTCTGAACTCGGTATGGTCATTATGAATTTGTAGTTATGTCGTCTGGACTAACCAATGCATCTGCAGCTTTCATGGATTTGATGAGCAAAGTTCAAACAGTACTTGGACTTGTTCGTTATCATCTTCATTGATGATATCTTTATTTACTCTAGGAATGAGGAAGAACATGTGAGTCATTTGAGAATTGTTTTACAGACTCTCAAGGATCGCTAGTTATTTGCTAAGTTTAGCAAATTTGAGTTTTGGTTGCAATCAGTTGCTTTCCTTGGTCACATTGTGTCTAGTAAGGGATTCAAGTGAATTCACAGAAGATAGAAGCAGTGAAACAATGGCCTAGACCTACCTCTGCTACAAATATCAGAAGTTTCTTAGGTCTAGCGAGTTATTACAGAAGGTTCGTGGAAGGATTTTTATCCATAGCCTCACCATTGACTAGGTTGACATAGAAGATGGTCAAGTTTTAATGGTCAGATAATTGTGAGAAAATTTTGCACAGTTGAAAACTCGATTGATTACAACTCCTATTTTGACTGTACCAGAGGGTTCAGATGAATATGTCATCTATTGCGATGCATCCAGAGTTGGCCTTGGTCGTGTGTTGATATAGCGTTATAAGGTTATAGCTTATGCTTCTAGACAGCTTAAGGTGCATGAGAAGAACTATCCAACTCATGATGTTGAGATTGCAGCAGTGGTGTTTGCACTAAAGATATGGAGACACTACTTGTATGGTGTTCATGTATATGTGTTCAATGACCATAAGAGCCTTCAGTATGTGTTCACCGGGAAAGAGTTGAATCTTCGGCAGAGGAGATGGCTTGAGTTCCTTAAGGATTATGATATGAGTGTGCATTATCATCCTGGTAAGGTGAATGTAGTAGCAGACGCTCTTCACATACTATCTATGGGTAGTGTAGCCCATGTTGAGGAAGAAAGAAAGGAGCTAGTGAAGGATGTTCACAGGCTTGATCGCTTGGGAGTTCGCCTTATGAGAATATCAACCAATGGTGTAACAGTTCAGAATGAGGCAGAATCTTCTTTGGTAGTGGAGGTTAAGGAAAAGTAATACAGTGATCCAATCTTGCTTGAACTAAAAGGTGCAGTCCACAATTAGAGAATGGATGTTTTCTCCCAAGGGTTAGATGATGTACATCGCTACCAAGTTAGATTGTGTGTTCCTGATATGGGCGAGTTGAGACAACATATTCTTGCAGAAGCCCATAACTCCAGATATATGTATTCACCCAGGTGTCACTAAGATGTATCGCGGTCTGCGGGAAGTCTATTGGTGGAATGGAATGAAGAGGGATATAGCAGATTTTGTGAGTAAGTGCCCCAATTGTCAGCAAGTCAAGGTAAAACATCAGAAACCAGGGGGTATGACTCAAGAGATTGACATTCCTACTTGGAAGTGGAAAATTATCAATATGGATTTCATCATAGGGTTACCGCGTACTCGAAGACAATATGACTCCATTTGGGTGATAGTTGATAGGATAACTAAGTCTTCTTGCTTTTTTATGGTCAATACTATAGATTCGGAAAAGGACAATGCCAAGCTTTACATTAATGAAATTGTGAGGTTGCATGGGGTTCATTTATCTATCATCTCAGATAGAGGTCCTCAGTTTACCTCTCATTTCTGGAGGTAGTTTCAGAAGGGTCTTGGTACTCAAGTTAACCTTAGCACAGAATTTCATCCGCAGACGGATGGACAAGAAGAGCGTACTATTCAGACCTTAGAGGATATGTAGAGAGCTAGTGTGATCTATTTTAAATGTAGTTGGGATGATCACCTTCCTCTGATTGAGTTTGCCTACAACAATAGCTACCATTCCAGTGTAACAACCCTAAAAATGGATAAGATAAGTAATGCTTAATGTGTCAAGAATGCCTATGATTAGAACAGGGTTCACACGAATTGATGCGCGTAGAACCAGACCTCGAAACCCTTGCTACAACCAAGCCAACTAACTTGTGGAGTTAGTTGAGCTTGGAAAGGTTTTGTCCAACCATGTAGGGCTCTCGAATACGAAGATCTACTCGAAGGAGTCTTTACGAGACTTAAAAAGAGGAAATCTTAGGTTTGGAGGGTCTAGAGGTAAAATGGTCTTTTTCCAGGATAAGGGTAATATCGTAATAACCCTAAATATATAATTAATTATTTAATTAATAAGGTGGAAAGGCAATTTGGGGAGAGATAGCCGAAATTGAGCTCTTGAAGTGAAGTCTTGCTCTACCCGGGGTCGAACCTAGGTTGAAGCAATGAATTTATGTGATTCTTATTTAAGCTATTGAATTAATGTAATTAATTAATAATTATTATTCATTAGCTGATTTAAAATAAAATAAAAATCAGATTTTATTAAATAAATAAAAACCCTATTGACTAAGTCCTAAAACTAGACTCCTAAGCCTCCTATAACTCCAACTCTCTCTCACGTTTATCTCTCCATTCTCACGCTCAATCTCTCTTCCTCTTTCACATGAAAATTCACTGCCAAAAGTAAGATACAAAAGCAGAAAAATAAACCAAGTTCTTCACACTTGAAGAACTCACACGAAATCACAAGAAAACAAACGTTAATCGCACACTAGGCTAAAGGAAGTTGTCATTCAAGTGGAGTTGACATTGAGGATGCTTAGATGTTTTCTTGGGAGGATTTTTTGGGCAGAAAGTCAAGGATTTAACGTCAAAAAGGTATGGGTTTTCTTCTCTCTTGGTCCCTTTCCCAAGAGACCCCTTAAGGTTCATATTATTCATTCGAAAACTAGGATTGTTTCCCCTTTTGCATGCCCCTGTCACTAGCTCCCAATGAATTGTAGGTTGGGTATGATTGCTGGTTGATTTTGGTGTATGTTATGTTTTCGTGATGAATATGATTATGTTTGTGTACTTGAAATCATATGAAAGACAACCATGTATTCGAAAGTTTGTGCAAGTGTGTGCATGTGCAAAAATGTTACTGTGAATGAGGTCTCGCGTTAAGGCTTCAAGTTTGATATTGTTTTAGTTGTCATTTTACGTACATAAGCCTATGTAAATCGTGATGTTCATTAAAATGGAAGTGGGAATAATTTGAGTATCAATATTTTGGCTAAACGAATCCATGAAAATACACCCCAAAAAGTGTTAAATGATCTATGAATTTTCCTAAATTTCAAGTGGAAATATTGGTGAAAATAATCTAAGAAAATGACTAAGTTTCCAGCGAAAATTACAAGTTTAGTTTAGGCTAAAGTGTAGAAGAATATATCTAGAAATTTAATTGATTTTAAAGGGATGAGGCCACCATGATTCGAACCTGTGACCTCACCCGTGTGATACCTTAAACTCGCAAGAAGAGAAATTTGGTCAGGGGGCATTGGTTAGTGAAATTCGCAAGTTAAGAAACAAGGGAAAATGAAATTCTGTTGTGGGGTTTCGATCCCACAACACGGAAGACACCTTTTAAAATATATATATATATATATATATATATATATATGGGGTCGTGGGGAATCGATCCCACGCCCCTCAGCGAATGCAGTAACTAATAAAAAGAAAAAGGGGTCGTGGGGAATCGATCCCACGCCCCTCCACGCCTGCAGTAATTAAATTAAAAAAAAGGGGCTGTGGGGGATCGATCCCACAACCCCTTGGTTAGTAGCGAAATAGGAGTATAGGAGAAGGCTTACAAAATTCATTAAAAATTATGGGGTCGTGGGGAATCGATCCCACGCCCCTCAGTAAGTGGTAGCAAGCTTAAAGGAGAAAGGAAAAAATGAAAAAAAAAAGAATTGTGAGGCGTGGGAATCGAACCCACGACCTCCTAGGAAGATTCAAGGAGAAAAATTAAATGAAATTAAAGAGGGGCTGTGGGGGTTCGAACCCACAACCCCTCGGCCAAAAGAGAGAAAGTAATAGTAAAAAAAATAAAAAGCAAATGAGGTTGTGGGGGTTGGATCCCACATTCTCTTAGTTCCATTGAGCGAAAAATGAAGAGAAAAACTAAGGGAAAAATAAAATGAAGGTGTTGGGGCTCGATCTTGGGTCCCCAAGCCGTGTGGATCAAAATTAAATAAAAAAAACTTGTAAAGTGTTGTCCAAGGGATTTGAAACCGGGTCCCCTTGCCCAAATTTCCGTATTGATACATAAGTCATACGTGAATTAAATGTTCAAGAATAATGCCACCTACTTAGATCGAAATCGGGATCTTGGCATACATACAAGATGCATAAGTCTTGTACTACATAATTTTAGGAAGATATGAGTCACTTAATAAACTATGAATGAAGTCTCATGGCTTGTATGTATAGACCCATAAGTCTAGCATACGTTTAAAAATAAGTGAACCTAAGATGTATGTAATGAAATGAAGTAACCCTAGAAGGGTTAAGTACGAGTTTAAAACACACTAAATGGACAAGTGCATTGGCATATGATGAAATGATTATTATGTAATGAAATGGTGAAACCCTAGAAGGGTTAAGTAAGAGTGTGAAACACACAAATGGCCATGTGAATTGACATATGATGAAATGAACATTCACGTAAAATGGGGTGAGTAATCATGAAGAGCAATTGTGCCAATGTTAATGAATGTGGTGACAACATGATATGAGGCTAATGTAAGGGATGAGAACAATCTCAAATGAGCATAAGTAAATGTTACCAAAAGGTACTCACCTATGAGAGTATAAAGTCAATGAAGAGACCAGTCTCTATGAACACTCTAATGAAAGTATTGAGGTTAACACACTTAATACTAATTATGAGATGAGAAATCATCTATTGAGCTATGATGTCCCCATACTAGAAGCCAGCTTCCATGACGTATGAGTTGAATGTAATGGAACTTTATATTGAGCACCGATAGACTTGCTATGAGCGGTGATGCCTTCTTTCGGGAAGGGCGGAGGTTCATGTAACTCTCATGAGATGAGACTGTCCGGCTTGCCGGGTATGGGTCTCCTTATATCTCCTGGTCTTCGAACCTATACTGCCAATATAGGGATCTGGCGGGGTTATATTAAAATGTACACTAGCATATTTTGGGTCACTTTGGCCGGTGATTCCACCTCTTTTCGGTATGGGGGAGACACTGGATTTCATGATGCTCACATGATCTATGTCGGTTAAAGTTAAAGTTCCCAATGAATGATTGAGGCCAGCCTCAAATGATGCACATAATGAAATGAATGATACCAAATGTGTTAGGATAGGATAATCAAGAGGTGAGCTATAATCAAGTAATGACACTAGGTTATTCTTGATCATTGCACAGTAAACCCGATGAAAGTCTTAAATAACATCCTAGGTATAGCTGGTGTTCACACTAGCCTATGAACGAAATGAAATGAAGTATGTATGAATGAATGAAGCAGACTCTGTGTTTGCTAATGAAGACTCCCTAGTTGAGGTCCTATATGTTGAGCCCTCATTTTGAAAAGTCTTAATGTCAAGTCCATGATTCCAAGGTCTCATGTCAAACGAATGAATGTTATAAAAGATGTTATGTGCTATATGCTATGTGATATGTGTTATGTGTAAGATGTTATGTGCTGTGTGCAATATGATAAGTATGATGATGCATGTTACTCTCATGGCATGACTTTACTAAATCTAAATTTGGAAAAGCTCACTGACTTTCCTAATCCAAATTTGGAAAGCTCACTACTTTCCTAATCCAAATTTGAAAAGTTCACTAACTTTCCTAATCCAAATTTGGCAAGTCAACTGACTTGACTTTCCATAATCATGTTGTTAGGAAAGAGCTATTCTTCCTCATGCATGTCCTTGGTGTGTGCTTGCATATACCCATACTTAGTACAAGTCTGTACTAATCCCATACAACTCTATATTTTTAGGTGCAAGCAGAGGTGTACGCTATAGCTTACAGGTTGATGTTGCAGCTATCCGGACGTGGAGCTTTCATCCAGACTTGGTAGGCCCTCATGCTTTCGAGGATGTCTACTGTTACTATCTAGCTTAGATGTAGGCTTTAGCTAGTGGAGCATGTTCCACTAGTGTTTCTTTCCGTTTTTATTCCAGACATTGTATTGATGCCATTTTGGCAATTATACATTTATTACAGTATTGAACTGTTTCTTTCATTTGAATATGTCTATATTAGATGGTTGATTTGTGAACGCCCATGATGTTAAGTTTAAAATGTTTAGCATGAAATAAGAAAACAAAAAGTTCAAATTTTCCGCTAAAATTAACCTAGATGAAGTAAGAATGACGTATGTAGGCTTGTCTACAACCTCTGAGAGGTGAACGACGCCGGTCTCGTCTGGGGTCTAGATTTCGGTCGTGACAAAGTTTGTATCAGAGCACTAGGTTAAATTCCGAGAATAATGAGTTCACATCAACCACATTGAGTAGTTTCTAAGTCATGGTAGTGAAGTGCACCACTATCCTGGATTAGAGACTGTATGATTCGTAGGAAAATTTACCTTCTTCTGATCTTAACGTGCTTTTCCTAACGTCTGATTTCTTGGTGTTATGAGCATGTCTAACATCAATCCTTATTGTTTTCAGAGAATGAATACTAGGAGGAACGTTGGTCAGAGGAGAGGAGGTGCAACTGCTGGGGGCAATTAGGTTCCACCCCAGGCTCCAGCTGAAGGAGTGGCTCTGTCGGTTAACTCAGTTGGGTTGACTGATGCGTAGGTGCGGGCATCTCTGGACCAGATGGCACAGGCCATCACTATGCAGGCCCAGGCCATGACTGCCCAGGTCATGTTCAAAGGGAGAACCCACCGGTTCGTAGCATGGCTGAAAGGCTGAGAGACTTCACAAAGATGAATCCTCTTATTTTCATAGGGTCTAAGACTTCAGAGGACCCCCAGGAGTTTGTGGACGAGGTGCATAAGATTTTGGTGGCTTTGGGGGGCAAAGATGCTGAGAAAGTAGAGTTGGCTTCCTATCAACTCAAGGATGTTGCACAGACTTGGTGCAAAATATGGCAGGATAGCGGAGCTTTGGGCGGAGTATCGGTCACTTAAGAGTTGTTTAAGACAGCCTTCCTTAGAGATTCTTTCCCAGGGAGATGAGGGAGGCAAAGGTTGAGGAGTTTATCAACCTTAAGCAGGGATCAATGACAGTCAGGGAGTATTCCCTGAAGTTTGTTAAACTATCAAGGTATGCCACTTCTCTTGTGTCTAACAACAGAGACAAGATGAGTAGATTCTTGACAAAGATTGCTGAGGATCTCGAGGAAGAGTGTAGGGCAGCTATGCTGCATGACAGCATGGACCTTTCCAGGCTTATGGTCCATGTCCAGTAAGTGGAGGAAAGAAGGAAGAAGAAGCACACTAGGGTAGGGAACAGGTATAGGCAAGCTGAGTAGAATTTTTCAAGGAAGAATAGTACTGGAATCAGGGATAGGCCCAGGTTTAAGAAGGGACTCTCCCACCAAGGGGAGTCAAGTTAATCCAAGGTTCGCTATGATAGGGATTCCGAGTCCAGGGTTAAGAGAAACAATGGAGTAGATACACCTCACGAGAGGCCACCTTGCAGGAAGTGTGGCAAACTGCATGGAGGAGAGTGTATGATGGGCACTAACGCTTGTTACAGTTGTGGCAAACCGGGTCACATGGTGAAGGATTGTCCGAATAGGAGAAGTCAAGAACAAGGGAAGGAGAGAGTTCAGACTAATGGTCCAAGTGAAGAGGCTCCAAGGAGGCAACGATTCTTCGCACTCAAGTCTAGGGGTGCAGAGGAAGGCACTTCTGATGAATCCTCGGGTGCGTAGCCTTAATTAGTCTTTCATATATTTGACTGTGTATGGTGTTTATGCACTAGTATGAGGTTAATATGTTTGACTCATCATGTTGGTTGCTGATTTGTATGACTTATATGTTGACTTATGTTGTATGCTTTAATGAGACTAGTTTAGGAAAGAATTCCTTAGTCTATTAATGTGAAGCTACTAGTAGGTTTCAAGGATGAGCACCATCATGTGAATCAGATATTCACCAATGGGAGTATTGAATTACCTATGTATGCATACGTTCTATAGATGACTTACTTATTGTTAGTAAAGAGTAGTGTCATTCGGGGACGAATGTTCCTAAGGGGGGGATAATGTAACAACCCTAAAAATGGATAAGATAAGTAATGTTTAATGTGTCAAGAATGCTATGATTAGACCAGGGTTCACATGGATTGATTTGCGTAGAACCAGACCTCGGAACCCTTGCTACAGCCAAGTCAACTAACTTGTGGAGTTAGTTGAGCTTGTAAAGGTTGGGTCCAACCATGTAGGGCTCTCGAATACGAAGATCTACTCGAATGAGTCTTTACGAGACTTAAAAAGAGGAAATCTTAGGTTTGGAGGGTCTAGGGGTAAAATGGTCTTTTTCCAGGCTAAGGGTAATATCTTAATTACCCTAAATATATAATTAATTATTTAATTAATAAGGTGGAAGGGCAATTTGGGGAGAGATAGCCGAAATTGAGCTCTTGAAGTGAAGTGTTGCTCCACCCGGGTTCGAACCTAGGTGGAAGCAATGAATTTATGTTATTTTTATTTAAGCTATTGAATTAATGTAATTAATTAATAATTATTATTCATTATCTGATTTCAAATAAAATAAAAATCAGATTTTATTAAATAAATAAAAACCCTATTGACTATGTCCTAAAACTAGACTCCTAAGCCTCCTATAACTCCAACTCTCTCTCACGTTTATCTCTCCATTCTCATGCTCAATCTCTCTTCCTCTTTCACACGAAAATTCTCTGCCAAAGTAAGATACAAAAGCAGAAAAATGAACCAAGTTCTTCATACTTGAAGAACTCACACGAAATCACAAGAAAACAAACGTTAATCGCACACTAGGCTAAGGGAGGTTCTATTTCGAGTGGAGTTGACATTGAGGATGCTTAGACGTGTTCTTGGGAGGAGTTTTTGGGCTGCAAGTCAAGGTTTTAACGTCAAAAAGGTATGAGTTTTCTTATCTCTTGGTCCCTTTCCCTTGAGATCCCTTCAGGTTCATATTATTCATTCGAAATCTAGGATTGTTTCCCCTTTTGCATGCCCCTATCAATAGCTCCCAATGAATCGTAGGTTGGGTATGATTGATGGTAGATTTAGGTGTATGTTATGTTTTCGTGATGAATATGATTATGTTTGTGTACTTGAAATCGTATGAAAGACAACCATGTATTCGAAATTTTGTGCAAGTGTGTGCATGTGCAAAAATGTTACTGTGAATGAGGTCTCGGGTTAAGGCTTCAAGTTTGATATTGTTTTGGTTGTCATTTTACGTGCATAAACCTATGTAAATAGTGATGTTCATTAAAATGGAAGTGGGGCTGATTTGAGTATCAATATTTTGGCTAAATGAATCCATGAAAATACACCCAAAAAAGTGTTAAATGATCTATGAGTTTTCCTAAGTTTTCAAGTGGAAATATTGGTGAAAATAATCTAAGAAAATGACTAAGTTTCCAGCAAAAATTATAAGTTTAGCTTAGGCTAATGTGTAGAGGAATAAATCTGGAAATTTAATTGATTTTAAAGGGTTGAGGCCACCAGGATTCGAACTTGTGACCTCACCTGTGTGATACCTTAAACTCGCAAGAAGAGAAATGGGGTGAGGGGGCATTGGTTAGTGAAATTCGCAAGGAAAGAAAAAAGGGAATTAAATGAAATGTTGTTGTGGGGTTTCGATCCCACAACACGGAAGACTCCTCTTACAAAAAATAAATATATATGGGGTCGTGGGGAATCGATCCCACGCCCTTCAGAGAATGCAGTAACTACTAAAAAGAAAAAGGGGTCATGGGGAATCGATCCCACGCCCCTCTACGCGTGCAGTAATTAAATAAAAAGAAAAGGGCTGTGGGGGATCGATCCCACAACCCCTTGGTTAGTAGCAAAATAGGAGTATAGGAGAAGGCTTATAAAATTCATTAAAAATTATGGGGTCGAGGGGAATCGATCCCACGCCCCTCAGTAAGCTGTAGCAAGCTTAAAGTAGAAAGGAAAAAATGAAACAAAAGAATTGTGAGGCGTGGGAATCAAACCCACGACCTCCTAGGCAGATTCAAGGAGAAAAATTAAAAGAAAATAAATAGGGGATGTGGGGGTTCGAACCCACAACCCCTCGGCCAAAGGAGAGAAAGTAATAGTAAAAAAAATAAAAAGTAAATGAGGTTGTGGGGGTTCGATCCCACATTCTCTTAGTTCCATTGAGCGAAAAATGAAGAGAAAAACTAAGGGAAAAATAAAATGAAGGTGTTGGGGCTCGATCTTGGGTCCCCAAGCCGTGTGGATCAAAATTAAATAAAAGAAACATGTAAAGTGTTGTCCAAGGGATTCAAAACCGGGTCCCCTTGCCCAAATTTCCGTATTGATACATAAGTCATACGTGAATTAAATGTTCAAGAATAATGCCACCTACTTAGATCGAAATCGGGATCTTGGCATACATACAAGATGCATAAGTCTTGTACTACATAATCTTAGGAAGATATGAGTCACTTAATAAACTATGAATGAAGTCTCATGGCTTGTATGTATAGACCCATAAGTCTAGCATACGTTTAAAAATAAGTGAACCTAAGATGTATGTAAGGAAATGAAGTAACCATAGAAAGGTTAAGTACGAGTGTAAAACACACTAAATGGCCAAGTGCATTGGCATACGATGAAATGATTATTATGTAATGAAATGGTGAAACCCTAGAAGGGTTAAGTAAGAGTGTGAAACATACATATGACCAAGTGCATTGGCATATGATGAAATGAACATTCACGTAAAATGGGGTGAGTAATCATGAAGAGCAATTGTGCTAATGTTAATGAATGTGGTGACAACATGATATGAGTCTAATGTAAGGTATAAGAACAATCTCAAATGAGCCTAAGTAAATGTTACCAAAACGTACTCACCTATGAGAGTGTAAAGTTAATGAAGAGACCAGTCCCTATGAACACTCTAATGAAAGTATTGAGGTTAACACACTTAATATTAATGATGAGATGACAAATCATCTGTTGAGCTATGATGTCCTCATACTAGAAGTCAGCTTGCATGACGTATGAGTTGAATGTAATGGAACTTTATACTGAGCACCGATATACTAGCTATGAGCGGTGATGCCTTCTTTTGGGAAGGGCGGAGGTTCACGTAACTCTCATGAGATGAGACTGTCTGGCTTGCCGGGAATGGGTTTCCTTATATCTCCTGGTCTTCGAACCTATACTGCCAATATAGGGATCTGGTGGGGTTAAATTCCCATGTACTCTAGCATGTTTTGGGTCACTTTGGCTGGTGATTCCACCTCTTTTCGGTGTGGGGGAGACACTGGATTTCATGATGCTCACATAATCTATGTCGGTTAAAGTTAAAGTTCCCAAAGAATTAATGAGGCCAGCCTCAAATGATGCACATAATGAAATGAATGATACCAAATGTGTTAGGATAGGATAATCAAGAGGTGAGCTATACTCAAGTAATGACACTAGGTTATTCTTGATCATTGCACAGCAAACCCGATGAAAGTTTTAAACTACATCCTAGGTATAGCTGGTGTTCACACTAGCCTATGAACGAAATGAAATGAAGTACATATGAATGAATGAAGCAGACTCTGTGTTTTCTAATAAAGACTCCCTAGTTGAGGTACCATATGTTGAGCCCTCATTTTGGAAAGTCTTAATGTCAAATCCATGATTCCAAGGTCTCATGGCGTATGAATGAATGTTATAAAAGATGTTATGTGCTATATGCTATGTGATATGTGTTATGTGTAAGATGTTATGTGCTGTGTTAAATATGATAAGTATGATGATGCATGTTACTCTCATGGCATGACTTTCCTAAATCTAAATTTGGAAAAGCTCACTGACTTTCCTAATCCAAATTTGGAAAGCTCACTACTTTCTTAATCCAAATTTGAAAAGTTCACTAACTTTCCTAATCCAAATTTGGCAAGTCAACTGACTTGACTTTCCATAATCATGTTGTTAGGAAAGAGCTATTCTTCCTCATGCATGTCCTTGGTGTGTGCTTGCATATACCCATACTTAGTACAAGTGTGTACTAATCCCATACAACTCTATATTTTTAGGTGCAGGCAGAGGTGTACGCTACAGCTTACAGGTTCATGTTGCAGCTATCCGGACGTGGAGCTTTCATCCAGACTTGGTAGGCCCTCATGCTTTCGAGGATGTCTATTGTTACTATCTAGCTTAGATGTAGGCTTTAGCTAGTGGAGCATGTTCCACTAGTGTTTCTTTCCGTTTTTATTCCAGACATTGTATTGATGCCATTTTGACAATTATACATTTATTACAGTATTGAACTGTTTCTTTCATTTGAATATGTCTATATTAGATGGTTGATTTGTGAACGCCCATGATGTTAAGTTTAAAATGTTTAGCATGAAATAAGAAAACAAAAAGTTCAAATTTTCCGCTAAAATTAACCTAGATGAAGTAAGAATGACGTATGTAGGCTTGTCTGCAACCTCTGAGAGGTGAACGACGCCGGTCTCGTCTGGGGTCTAGATTCCGGTCGTGACATCCATCATTCCGATGACCCCTTATGAGGATTTGGATGGGCGTAGATGTAGGTCTCCTGTTGGTTAGTTTGAAGTAGGTGAAGCATCTTTGATAGGTCGTGATTCAGTCCTTCATGCTATCGAGAAAGTGCAAGTCATTAGATATAGACTTAAGACAGCCCAAAGTCGTCAGAAATCTTATTCATATGTAAGGAGAAGGGAACTAGAGTTCCAAATTGATGATTGGGTTTTCCTGAAAGTGTCACCTATGAAAGGGGTGATCACATTTTGCAAGAAAGGAAAACTCAGTCCTAGATATGTAGGCCCTTACAAGATCTTGAAAAGGATTGGCAAGGTGGCATATGAGTTAGAATTACCAGCATACTTAGCAGCAGTGCATCCGGTCTTCTACATCTCGCTCTTGAAGAAGTGTGTGGGTGATCCAGCCTCTATAGTTCCATTAGAGAGTGTGGCAGTGAAAGATAGTCTTTCTTATGAGGATGTACCAGTAGAGATTCTCGACTGTTAGGTTAGAAGTTTGATAAATAAAGAAGTCACTTCAGTCAAGTTTTTGTGGAGGAGTCTGTCCGTAGAGGGAGCTACTTGGGAAGCAGAAGCAGCCATGAAAGACAAGTATCCTCACCTCTTTCCTTCTGATTCCACTCCATCTTGAGGTAATAGTTCCTCTTTAGTTTTCGAGTAATTCATGCATGAATTCAATCTTAGAATCATGTTCCCTCAGTTTGTACTTGTATTTTTATCGTATTTGCATGTTTTCGGAACTCAATTCAGTCAGAAACTCAGTTCTCAGTGTTTAGTAGTAGGGTTTGCAGTTCTCTCCCTCTATTCCAGCTAGTTTAGTCTTCATTCAAGGAAGAATGTTCCCAAGGGGGAGATAATGTAACACCCTACACCCAAAACAGACCAAAAACAAGTTTTTCAAAAAATCTACAGGTACAACAGACGGTGGCCATCGATGGACCGTATCCTGACCCACGGTCCGTCCTGCACATCAGTCGATTGGTTCAGAAACCACCCAACATCTCAATTTAGAAGATTTGACTAAGTGTCGAACGACGGACGGACTTACGGTCCGTAGATCAGACTAGGGTCCATAGTCTGAGTTTGTTGATCGACACCTCATTCACCCACTCTCTGACAAGAGTCACGGATCACCAGCACGGTCCGTAGGTGGACTCACAGTCCGTAGGTTGGAACTAGCAGACAGGTAAGGGGGAAATGCAGTTGGGTCAACTTCAAATGGTCATAAATATTAGCACAAAATTAATTAGGTGTCCTATGGCCAACCCACAGATAGATAATTCAATTAGCTTTCCATATCCACCAACCTTGCTAAAATCAGAACCTCGAGCAAAATGTTATGCCCATTTTAGTAAAGGCCTGTCTAACAGGCCCAACCTACGGACGAAACGACGGACAACAACTTACCCAGGGGTCTTTTGGTCTTTCCCACTTCGTTTGAACCTTAACGTACGTCGGTTTGACCCTAGAAACATAACAAGTACTTACCTAAGTCAAAATCATAAATCAAAAGTTAGAAAATTAGAAGTAAGAAAGGATAAAAAGTTCAAGAATCCTAGTTCAAGAACACAACAAGTTTCCAGCAGTTCCAGCCCCGAAACCTAAGTATTTGTGAGTGAATTTTATCACCAGGTATGTCGGATTTCACTAGTGGGTTACTTTCACCCATTGGGTCCCTAGTTTTCAGTCAGTTCTTGATTCTCTTATCATGATTAAACCTAGGGTTCCTAGAATTACAGCAGAACTTCATGATTTAGTTAAAGTGTACATTCCAAATCAGATTATCATGTTATTACTCAGATTATCGCATTATTTCAGAACCCTAGCTATTTATTTCTTTAGTTCTTGAATTACACATCCTAGGTCAGATATTTCAGTTACTTCAGATATACATGCCTCAGTTATAAATGCATAATTACAAGATTAATTATTGCATTTTCAGTTTGCATGTTAAGTTTTGAGCTATCCAGTATTTACAGAAACTCACTCATAATCAGTTTACTACAAATTTCATTGGGAGTAGCATAATGCCGAGTTGGACTAGGGTTCAGCGTACACAAATAGTCCCAAAACTAATAGCCAAGTAGGTTGTAAGTCCCCTCTGTCGGCCATCAATTTAATGATCACGCCATCATGACTTTATACCTTTCGCAGGGTATATTGGGTCCTCTCGATGGGCGTATACATAGGACTCCACACTTAGATCATGTGGTTTTATAATAGTTTATTAGTAGCTCCCACAGTTAAGTCAGACTCTCTGCATTGACCTTTTATCAGTATATTCAGTGTTCAGTTTCAACATGTTATAAATCGGTCATTGCATCCAGTTAGCTCAAAATTCTGTATATCATGTATAATTTATTATACTTTCTTTTGTGCTTGTTCAGTTATCTTTTATTTCAAATTTACTCTATCCTACATATTCAGTACCTTCAAGTACTGACGCATACGTGTGCTACATCTTCTCGTGATGTACGTTCAGGTTCTCAGCATCCAAATTACGCATAGATCAATTTTCGATCTCCAGTTCATCAGATTCAGTTGTGAGTCCTCATTCTCCGAGGACAACAGTCATGAGTTTCTTTTCAGTCTTTTAGTCATTTAGTTTCAGTTTTACTAGATTTAGCTGGGGCTTGTCCCAGTATTTCTAGTCCAGTATAGAGGCTTATTTCAGACATAGTTAGTTTCAGCTTAGTGTTGAGTTGATATTTTCTTTGTATTAAACTCATCATTTTGCATGTATCTCAGATTTAGCATATGAGTATTCCCCATCTTTTCATTTTAAGTATGATTTAACTTCCGCAATAGTTTATTATTCTTTAGTATGCTCATGATTATGCCAGAAGGGTTAGCTTGGGATCACTTATGGTCCTAGGTTCCGTGTCCACATCTCGAGGGTAGCTCGGGGCGTGACAACAACAGACGCAACAGATCAAAACATGCTAGGCACACTCAAGTACATCCAAGGGCTAACTTTCGAAGGTCTTGGGCGGTCTTGGACATTTGACTTTGAAATGACTTGAAAGTAATCAAACGTGCTTTAAAACACTTAACCAACATGTAAACAAGATTATTAGGCACATGTGAGGCTCTAGACACCTTTATTCATTCTGGGGGTCTTACAATTCCTTGACTACAATCTCAGACACACTTGACACAAACTTACACATCCTTGCCATAGGGTCAGAAACCATTGTAGGAGAATTCCTAGAGAATTGTGGAAACTTCAAAGAATATTCCTTCACACTCATGTTTTCTTCATTAAGGTTGATGAACTCTAGTAACTTTGCCTCCCTCATATCAAGGGGAAAGAACCTATCAAGGAAATAAACATTAATCATTTTCCAATCAATAAGACTCACATCAACCACACTCTTTTCTTTACATTGGTTACACAAAACATGAGAAACACCCTTAAGTTGATAAGCGATGAATTCCACCTTTTCAACTGACCCACTCCAGTGATAATAAACACCTTGCACACATCATGAATGACTTCTTGAGGAAATTCTTCAAAGTTGGAAACAAGAAACTCTAATGGATTAATTCTAGTGAAGTCTCTCAATATATTTGTCGTTGTACCCACATTTGGGTTCACAGGGACAACTACCTCTCTATTGGCTTGCCCCAACACTTGAAAAGAATCCCTAAACACCACATTTGTCACTTTTTTGGCAAGGTTCTACCGAAATATGAGGATCTTGAGTAGGATTTTCTTGTTCCATATCTCATTAACAATTCGGTATGCTAACATTTTGGGTTTGAATTCCATGATAGGACAAATTATTTGATATAATCGTGTATCATTAGTAATGTGAAACTATACCTTATTCATAAATGTTGATAATATTGTATATGTTCGATATAAGCATGTGATTATATTGTTGTATTGGCTCATGTATGTTGCATTTGGTGGGATAGCCATGTGATCCTACCCGTACATTGTAGTTTTGTATTGATACTGCACTTGCTATTTATTTGTTAGGTACAGGGCATCTTCAAGCGGCTATTGATATACCTTGTTTAGAAGATTAGTGATCGCTTCAAATTCGAGGGTAAGCCAGTTCTTCCATGCTGGAATGAGTTCTGTATCGTCTATGTCAGCATTTCGGACTTAGACTTTCTAGTTTGTTATTAGTTCTATAGTTTGGGGCTCTAACCATTATTGTTGAGACGTTTGTTTCATTGTTAGATGTTTTTGACCATTGACTTTCAACTTCTAGGCATTACTTCCGCAATGTTAGTTCATTATTGTTAGACTATTTGTTGGAGTTTATGAGAACTTCCGTCTTTAATTATTTAACTTTCTTCCGTAACTTAAAGGCCTTAGTATTTAGATCAATTTTTTATTTATTATAGTAATGGTTCTCCCATCGGAGGGTTAGCGTGGGTTCTCATAACGAATATCTCGATCATGAAAAACTATTATAACATATAACATGTCTTATTTTTTGATGTCAAAAAATTTACGTTTTAAGAAGGCTTATCCATTTACCATATAAATGTTCAATCTACGGTCAAAACGTGAGTGACTGTAAATGATCTCTGACAACTTCTTTAAGTACGTAGAATCTAACCTATTCTCTCATTTTCCCTCATTTCATTTGACTTCAGGAGCTCCGAAACCCTTTTACTCTCAACCTAAGACAAGGTAAGTGTTCTTTAATGCCTCATGAATGATAACAACGCCTTCATAAAATACTCTTTTTCAAATAGATATACACGTGTAGCAACTTATCAATTTCGTTACATTAGTTCTACTTTAAATTCAATTTTATACATAGAAAAAGTTTGTGAATTCTGAACGTCAAGTAGAAGACCAATTAAACAAATTTTCAAGTGTGTATATTATATTTGGAAGTGTGTGTAATTCATGCTTATTATAACAAAACAATTTAAAAGGAATAACATTTCATCAAAGCTTAACCTATATATATATATATATATATATATATATATATATGCTACTCATGGTTTTATCAAAAAATATCATGCTTATGCATTATTGAAAATCAACTAAATATAAATATAATTAGTTAAATTAATTTTAACTAAATTTAAGTAGTGAATTTATTACTGGGATGAAAACCTCGACGCTACCTAGCTCGGTCCTTGTCCTACAATATCTAGCTAGAGACAATCTCCGCCGTTTAAAAGCTTAGAGAAATCAATCAGAAAATTTATCAGTCGTTACACATATATATCTATTTGAAAATCAGTTTAATTCTTCTTGTATTTTAGGTTCTGAATTCACAAAATTTTTCCCTATGTAAAAAGTGAATTTAAAGTTAAAAGAAATGTTACAAAATTGATCAGTCGCTACACATGTATATCTATTTGAAAAATAGAATTTTATAAAGGTGTGCTTATCATTCATGAGGCATTGAAGAGAACTTACCTAGTCTTAGGGTGAGAGGAGAAGGGTTTCGGAGCTCTTGAAATCAAGTGAAATGAGGGTAAAATGAGAGAATAGGTTAGATTTTACGTATTAATAGAAGTTGTCAGAGATCATTTATGGCCACTCTCGTTTGGACTGTACATTGAACATGTATGTGGGGCCTATATGGATAAGCCTTTTTAAAATGTTAATTTTTTTGAAGACATGATAGATGTTATAATAGGTGATGGCATAAACATGATTTAAATTAAGAAGTATATATCCCTTGCTTCTAACCCCCACTAGAGAAAGGATTTTATGCACTCCTGGCGAGAGTGTAGAGTGCATAGAATATATTTTTCTTCTAAACCCCACTAGGACCGGATGAAATATTAGGTTTAGCCCATCGATAATTAGCTCCTTCATTCTTCGTTTCATTTGGAATCACTTGAGAAACTTGGAGAATCTTTTCTCAGATATGCCGTCAGTATATAACTTTTTAAGACTTATGAAAATCATCACGAGGGTCCTCTGAGCATTCGAAAAATAAAATCATTTCTAATGCTGCATTATGCAAGCTTGGATGTGCTCGCAATATGCTGAGATTTATCTGTAATGAACCACTCCACCGTAAAGTGTGGCTCCTTTCTAGTGAATATTCTAAAATTCACATCTTTCGCGAAGATTTCCTAATAGCTTCAGTAAAAGTGTATAGTAGGGCAATGCACGGGACTAGAAGCAGGAGAAAAGGTGATGTTGTTGAGACACTGATAGGTGCCTACCTTAGCTCGGGCGGGGAAGTAGTAGTGTTATCATTTATGAAATGGCTTGTGATTTATATTGATTTTATTGATGCACCTTAACAAAGGAACTTCCCCGTGAATACAGAGAAACCAGTGAATGTCTGGCACTTGGAAATCCCTGCTACAATACAAGATCCATGATTGTTCGCTGATTGTTGAAGGCTAACTAAGGGATCTTACATGCAACTTGAGATTCCATGATGTTATTAGAACTTGGAATTTCTTGGAGATATAGTGCTAAAATATGTTATTAAAAACGCATCTCTATTTCATATAATAGGGACTGACTCCAACACTAATTTCTGATTTGCGGTTTACTTTTGTAAATTGTGAATGTTATGCTCTATCTGCACTTAAGGCTAGCCACTGCAAGAACATCCTTTATGCCTCACAAGATCTCCAAAGTAAGATATGTGTACTGTTGAGGATTATGAGTAATTAGATTTTATGACCACGTTTGGATTGAAGGGAGAAACTATTTTCCCAAAGGTTCTTTGAGATTTTTTTGAGTCCCTTTCTTGTGCCATCTTTGTTGACTTACTTCAATAAAGATACTATACTTCATAGAATAAGAACTCTTCTGGAACAGTTGAAAACACCTCAAGCAATAAAACTCTCTCTCGTAAGAAAGTTACGTGAACTATGTTACCCAAAAAAAATTCATCAGTTAAGAACTCAACATTTGAGACATCAAAATTTTGTGGGACTGTACAAGACGAGTCCAATTTCAGTTAGAGTTCTTGGAGACTACTTTACCCTAAACTCTAACTCGACCTAATATAAAGTGTAACATATTTCCTTGAAGATGCATCTAGAAAATTCTATATATTCATGAAATATTCACAAAGTGATCAAGATGTGGGTGCATTCTTCTTGAAAACCAAATACTTCTACAAAATCCACAAAATCCTATCATGATTATCAAATAAATCCTAACGAGGTGCACATCATCCTAGTTCGAGTGACACTGAAAACCCTTGAATGACAGAGAAATGTTAGGAGAGAATGATATAGGGATAAAAAGATCTGTACAGACAATCTTTATGAGTAAAATCATTCTTTTTTATGTGATTGCAATATATTTTTTGTATTTGTGAAAAAGTGTTGCAAACAAATTTGGTCTCTAGTGGGACAAAATATACCCTTCATCTCCTCTTTCACAAATGAAATGCATATCTGAAGCCACACACCACAAAGATGGAAACATCAATTTTATGGATACTTCAAGTCTCGTCTTTCAGTTTCATCAAGTTTACTCTGACAAGCCTAGAAGTAGGGGACATTTATAGAGACCACAAGTTTGTGGAACTCTATACCATGAGTCACTTCCTCATGAAAAGTGTGACAATTTGTAAAGTCACAATTAGTGGGAACATCTATCTGAACGAGCTCAACACGCTTTGTTAGAACATGTTTGAATATGGGTTCAACATCATTATTAATGTTCCCAAAATAAACTCATTCAAAAATACAAAAATTGTAGTATTAAATGTATCAACATTTAATAGGTTGTCCACATACTGTAATGTAGAAACAATGATTTTTAATAGAAGCATTAGTTTTCTTTTATGTCCTATGTTTTCTTATAAGCTATGGATCAATTTCGTATAATCGAGTGACACTTCGAATTAGGTATATGGAAAACAATAACTACTCCACACCCGCTGCAACACAAAATACTAAGTAATCCAATACAAAGAAAAATTTAAGTAAATACCTAAGCTAGCAGTATATTGAACATGGCAGTATAAATGGTGTACATTATTAAGCTATATCTTGAAGTTATGATTAGGGCATTTGTCAAAAAATATATTGATATACACAACACCCATATGCCCATTCTAAGCTAGTCTTTGTTTGTTTGGATCTGGACGAGGAGGAAGTGATGGATAGGTGACATGTATAAGTTAACCATTCAATTCCCATACTACCTTAACTTAATAATTTGATTGTGAAGGAATAAAGAACTTCATAGACCAGAGGTGCACAAAATTTTACCTAATACATACCAAGAATTGTAAGGTTCATTAAAAATTATAGAGAAAAAAAAAGACAGTTCAATATATTGTTTACAAGATGAATATACCTTTTGCATCAATATTTTTAATTTTTTTCAGGATACAACCCATAAAATTACATAGACACCAATGAAGTGAGTTTAGAACCATGAGATATCAAGTATAAATTTTAGCGTAGGCAAATAATCTAGGCGATTTCTTCTGCTTATGCCTTGAGGGATAGAGTGTCCAAATACCTGTGTTAGTTGGATGATGTGATTTTAGATAGAAGAATGATAAAGTGAACCACAATAAAGAAAGCAAGATATATGGTCTAGAAAAAGAAAGGAAGAGGGAGAGATAAAAATTGATGTAATTCTTGATGCAAGAACGATAAAGTGAATTACAATCATACAAACAAGATAGCCGATTAAGAAACAAAAAGGAAGACAAAGATATTTAGAAGGAAAAAATGAAGATCTAGCAACTAAAAGACATTTGATTACTAGAATAAATCTAATGATGAAAAGAAATTTAACTCATATAAGAGAAGACTTACCCAAGTAATCAAGAAGGTTCAATTGAATAGATCTTGATGGCTTTCCCAAACTCAAAAAGGAACCTAAAGAGCAAATGTTCATTAAAAAATAAGCCCCTAAAATAAATCCTAGTTTGTACTATTTATAATAGTAGATAAATTAACCTAAGCTACTTACGATAATACCCTTTAGCTAAAACCAAGGAAAGTCGAACCTATTAATTATTTAATATATGGTCATCTCTTCCTTAAATCTCCATTTTAGTATATTGTAGATCTTCAGTGCTTCTTCCATTAATCTTCTAAGGCATTCAAAATACATTGAATCTACTTGATGGTCTATTAGTAATGTGTAAAAAACTAATGTGTGATTTGGAATAGAGAAATCAACATCTTCTTCGTACGAAATTAAAGAGTTTCCTTTTATTCTTGTATGTGACTTTCCTTTTTTCTATCATAAGTTTTTCCATTTTAAAACACTTTCACCTGGACGAATGATAAATAAATTAGAACGGGGATTAAACAATGAAGGAGAAGATATGTGTTAAATTACCTTTGTTTAATGAAACATCTTGTGTGAGTAGAAGGGAGATGACAACACAAGGAAAGGGAGATGGTACAACCCACAAGATAATAAGGATTATAATAACATTCAGTCGAGAGCAAGGAAGCAACATAACGAGAATAAAGGAAAGTGATGTCAAGAGCAAGCTGAAGGTAGCATTTATAGATAGGGTTCCTTAAAGTGGGCTTTGCCCTAACCAAATTAGAAAAGGTTGTGTTCATTGTTTTATTTTGGGTTGGGCCAGAACTTTATTTTAATTTTTGGTTAACTATAAAGTTTACTATACATCCAAAAAATAATTTCTTCAAAATTCAGGTAATGTAGGAAGTATAGGAATATGGTACAGAAATGGGAATCACATAATAATTTCAAAACAGTTAAAATATAGAATTTCCCAGATTACGTGAGTTCCTCATATAGAAACGACTTTCCTCCCCCTTCAACAAATTCTTACATTTGTATTGTGTAGGAATATAATAAATCAAAATTCAATTATTGTATGGTACATTTTTTGATCACCAAAGAAGAAGTAACCCTTGTGAATTTTTTGGCTCGTCCAAAATCATGAAAACAATATGAAATTAATTTGGTGATACCCTCAATGAAATATCTTGCAAAATAACCAAGGATGATTTATTCAATAGATATCAAATTCTGATTGTCACGCTCAAAAAAGAAAATAATAACACTTGTCTTATCCCAACAAGACATGTCAGCCTAAAAAGAAAAAATCCCAAAAATACGGAAGTAAGATAGATTGAAATTTCAAAATTTTATAATTGTGGATAACTAAGTCGACTTAATAATAACTCCAAAAACTATTTGTCATGTTTACAAGTCTCTAAAGTGTTACAATGGAATCAAAAGGAAAAAAAATACAACTCTCGAATGACATTGTTTCTACAATAAAATAAGATCATAAATAGGAGTAAGAAGGTTCGTTGACATCATAAATAGCTACCTCACAAATCTCCATAAAAATCCTTGAAAAAGAAGAGAAAATAAACTTTTACAAAGATTCGTGCTCGAAACCTACAAAAATGTAGAAGCAAGGGGTGAGCACCAAACCACATAGTACTAAGGAAGTAATTTTCTAAACACAAAGTATTGGAATAGAATACGAGTAGTCCTTACCACCCTAACCGTACCTCCACAAAGACAACCTGAATAAAACCAATCAAACCTAATAGTTCACCATTAACATAGTTCACCGCTCAACAACCACACTAGAAAAATTACTTATCCATAACAACAAACAAAATATTCATCAACCACAAGTTCCACATAAAGGTACTCACAAAATCAGCAACATACAAGATCAAGTTCACCAAAGATAACGATGTTAAATGCAATGTCAAGTATAGTGATGCACGCCTGACCTAAACATATACATGTGGTCTCACTCTAGGGCCATGGGGACTTAAGTGTCCATTAATGCAAGGCGGTGTGCAACATGAACTTCAATAAAAAAATCTATCGCGATGTGTGACACATCCCGCAATAATAAATTCAATTGCATTGTGTTACACATTCATCGAATCATAGTATCCGTTGTGGAATGCGACACATCCCTCAAAATGATACAACCTCCTCAATTTAAAAACTTATCACAACCATGTCTTAGAACAAATGCAAATGATATGTTCACAAAAATAATGAGGAAAAGACCATTTTCATAACAATGGACAATTCACAACAACACAATCGTAATACAACTATAAAAATGAAACAATAAGTCTTTCAAAATAATTTTGAACACATCACACACCAATTTTTATACACATTGACTTTTATGCGCAATTCACAACAATACAATCGTGATAAAACATCAACAAGGAATTAACAAGTCTTTCAATTCATTCTCAACACATCATACATTAATAATTAATCACATTGTCTTTTATTAATAAAAATTCATCATTAGAATTATTCAATAGAGACAGGTCAACCAATCACTAAGTCTCATTACTCTCCAACACATACCACAAGGAAATGCACGATTTTATACATTAACAAGGGTTGAGAAATCCACATGCCTCAAATAATCGAGCAATTACTTGTGGACTTGAGTCTTCCCATTTAATAATATTATAAAGTACTTTTAATCTATCAAATATATAATTCTCATAAGAACAAGAATTAAAGACATCCATTTTACTATATTTAGTTTCATCTTGAAAATTGGGTCAAAAAGGTCATCCGGAGCCACCAATGTTGAATCTGAAATTTTCTTTCCTACCTTTAATAAATCCGCCGGCAAAATTTTAGCTAAAATTGATCGTTATTCGACCCCCAAATAAGGATTTTTATCTAAGAATTCTAGACCTATATTTTCTTAAATCGAAATAAAGTATACACGTTTCTACGCTAAAATTTTATTCATAATCACATTAAAATTTAATAGAAAGGACAATGATCATTACCTTAACACTTTGGAATACAAATCTCAATTTTTATCCTCATTTTCCTTTTCTTTTCTCCCTTTCTTTTCTTTTCTTCTTCTATGTATTTTCTCCTCTATTCGTTCATGTTTTTTCCTCTGTTACGTCAATGCAACTGACTTTCAACAATTTATGGCTTTGCCCTTATTTATTTTTTCAGTTTATTTTGTTATTATTATTATTATTATTATTATTATTATTATTATTTTGGGTTTTCGCATTTTTCTCCTTTTTTATTTTCCTTTATTATTAACAACAAAAATATTGTTTTGTTAAATTTGAAAATCATATCAATCACTTTGACAAATCATGAATTATTTATAAAATCTACTAAAAAATTAATATAAAAATAATTGTTCAAATTCATAAAACGATTAAGAGGGTTGTTACAATGATACAAAGTAATCAAGAAATTATAAATAATAAATGTCCCCTGGCCAATAGACTTCTATAGTAGAGGAATATGATAAATATTGAAATCATTCTCATGTTTATGTAGTTATGTAACGGTCATAAAGGTAGAAAACCCTCCCTTTGTTTTGAATCACCTTGCATGAAGAATGAGCGAACAAGTATTATATATATATATATATTTATATTATATACACACACATGACCTTCAAATAAGGAAGGCACAATACTATCATATCAAGAAAAATGGTCCATATTTTATTTCATCACTCGCTAAACGGAATACAAAGAATTCTTACCTTAACTACACTTCCATATTCGATATTTACATATCTTATTTAGGGAAGATTATATAAATAAGAAAACTGTATTGCAAGTGAAGAGGACTAAGTCTTTAAATGACATTAAATAAATTTCAAAGAATTAACTATTTTGTATGATCAAAGTGATTTCACAATATCGTTTTAAAAATAGAATATTGAAAAGTGCAAAGAAATATAGGTGAGATGCTTCCACATAAATATACAAACAACATATCTGGATAACTCGAGAAACAAAATTTTAATTAATTGAGGACAAAGAATAGAAGAAAAAATGGAAGAATTCATGTATTAGCACATTGAAATATAGGAACGGCAGTTAAGAGTTCTTTAAGTTACAATCTTACTAATCTATTTAATAAATTATTGGATAAACTAGCATTCCAAATTGCTAACACAACGTGCTTCACAACTATTCTTTCCCGTTGCTACTGACTTCTACATGTTCATCACTCGTCATCCCATAATTCGTTAAACCGTGTTCAACCCTTTCAACAAAAGGGGGTTCAACCCCTGGAACCAAGCTTTTCACGATAAGTAAAGAAAAGGTATTTTATTGTGTTTATTATGTGTTAAATTTTTCCCCTCTATATTTTAGAAAACTATTATTCCTATTAGTTTACTAGACCCTTTGTCCTAATAGATTTGGTAAAGGAAAATATTATTCTTATAGGATGACTTGGGATCTACATATAAGGGATACAATTGGGGGTTCTAAAGCATGAGATAGGATACATAATGTTGTCCTAAAGGCTTCAAAGTATTGTAAAATTTGTTCTGTTTCTTTTATAGTGGAAAACTCTCTTTAATTTTTTGGGAGGAGTAGGCCTAGTATCACGACCCAGGCCATTGTGATTGATACCAACACTAACCCTCAGATGGGAGAACCATTACTACAACAAATCTAACAAAATTAACAAAAACTAAAGCATTTAAAGATACGTAAGATGTTTTAAATGTATAAAGGACTAATAGGGAGTTCCCATAAACTCCGTAGTCTAACAAACGATTGCAGAATTAAAGCCTAGAACCTGAAATACCATATCTCTAACCTTATAGTCTGCATACATTTTCTGTCTACTCTAGGCTTCTAAAATATTTGCTTGAATTCTACTGACTTTATCTTGATCAATCTTCACTATGTCAACCCCCAAATGTTTCACGTCTCCATCCTTAAACCATCCTATAAGATATCTACATCCGCTTGCATAAAGTTCCTAAAATGATGTAATATACATGCTATAGTGATTACTATTATTATAAGAGAACTCACACAACGATAGGAATTTACCCAAATGCCCTCTAAAGTCAATCACACATGCCCTAAACATGTCTTATAACACTTTAATAGTCTTCTTTGACTGTCTGTCCCTCTGCGGATGGAAAGTTGTACTTAAGTTAGTTGTGTGCCCAATTCATCATGTACTTTTCTCCAAAACCTGGATGTGAATTGTGTTCCATAATCTGAGATGATAGAAAGGGGAACCTCGTGCAGCCTTACTATATCTTTTACATACACCTTAGCCAATTGTTGCACATTATAATCTATCCTTACTTGAAAAAAATTGGTTGACTTAGTCATTCTGTCAATCACTACCCAAATAGAATCAAAATTTCCAAACTATTGGGATAAGCCACAACGAAATCCATAGCTATTCTTTCCCACTTCCATTCTAGAATTGACAATCTCTAAAGCAATCCTGGTGGTATTTGATGCTCATATTTTACTTGTTGGTAATTTTGATACTTAGCCATAAACCCTGTTATATCCTTCTTCATGCCCAGCCACTAATATAGTTGCTTCAAGTTTTGGAAAATCTTGGTCACACTCGGATGAATGGAATACCGCGAACCAAAAGATTATGCAAATAAATTTTGAATCAAGTCACCCAAACTAGGAAAAAAAGTCTTTCCCTTAAAACTGACCACACCTGCCACATCGACAGTGGTCTACTGTGTGTTGCTAGACACTGTTTTATTTCTGAGATCTTTTAAATGCTCATCCTCAAACTGTTTGTCCTTTATCACCTCAATGAACTTGACCTTTACCTCAATGATAGGTCACACCCCACCTTTCTTTGAGATGACCAACTACATGAACTTAGATTCCTAGGTTGAATTTCCTTAGGCAGAGGTCGCTTAGATACGTTAAAGGAAGTTAGACTACCCATACTCATCGACATCAAACTTTGCAGGTCTTCCACCACATTAGCGTTGACCGGATTATACTGGATGGTCATGTCATAATCCTTGAGTAACTCTATCCATATTTTCTGTCTCAAATTCAGATATTTTGAGTAAACACATGTTGAAAGATTCGATAATTAGTAAAGACCTTGCAGTTAACACCAAAGAGGTAATGCTGCCAGATCTTAAGAGCAAACACTACCGATGCAAACTCTAAATTATGTGTTTGGTATTACATCTCATGCACCTTCAATTTTCACGATGCATACCATATAACATTCTTATCCTTAATTAACACAACAACTAGTCCCGAATAGGAAGCATCACAATAAATAATAAAATCCTTACCTTCCACTTGTAGTTCTAGAATAGGTGATGTGGTCAAAAGAGTCTTGAGCTTTTCATAGATCACATCACACATTTCAGCCAAATCGAACGGTACCTCTTTCTTGGTCAATCTAGTTAGATGTGTTACGACAGAAGAAAAGTTCTTCACAAATCGATGATAGTAGCTAGTGATTCCCACAAAAATCCTAACTTCAGTCACAAAGCTAGCCAAACTTAAATTCTTACTTCTTCAATCTTTTGGGGATCTAACGACCTAAAATAGAGCCTCATATGATGTCTAGTAACTTTAAAAGGATAAAAATGATATTTTAAGTCCTAATTAATGTAATGAAATTATTAAGAAAGTGTTGGTGCATGAACGTCAAGAAATGATCATGACATCCGAAAACTACTGAATTGAACTAGTATGGTCCTAGGTCATGTAGAGAGATTTTGGAGTGTTTTATAAGGGTTAGAAGTTGTTGAAATGATACCCGTACTTGTGACCATATTCTTAGGGTTCAAACGTCGGGGTATGACCACCCTAGGACCCCCAAAGGGTTCATGAGGAGGTTCCAAGGGAAGGTCTACAAAACATTCCAAAATAATTTTGATCCAGTTGGGTAATAACGAAATGTGTATCAATTAGTATCGTGAGTTCAGACTTACGTCTCCTCACCAAGACCTCCCCTCACCAACTCTCTGATCCAAACCACGAGTGACCAGTACGGTCTGTGGTTTAGACCATGCCCCGTGAACATAGACTCGTGGGTTGGATCTAGGATTGCAGCCTAGGTTCGGCGATGGGGAAGGTAGGTTGTTAACCTATTTCTATGTGATAAAAAAAAGTCTTCAATCCTTCACAACTCACAACTCCAAATCAAACCCAACTCCCCTCTAAAAAATCCTCTCATTTAAGAACACAATTGAAGAAGAAGACCAAGGTAAATCTAGGGAACCAATATATCTACATTCATCATAAAGACTCAAGGAATTGATTAAGGTATTGATTCTCTTTTACTCTTGGGATCTTTTCCCCAACAGGCCCTCTCAAAATTGGATTTCAAAATCCCGCAAATTTCTAGGTTGTCACTCAATTTCGTGGATCTCTTTCTAAAGTCATTTCCATTGATCTACAATTGTTATTTATGATTATATGTGAAGGTTTGTGGATGAATTCATATTAGTTTTATGGTTTTTGAATTATTCCCCACAAGACCAATTATTTCCCCTTCATTCTCAAATGTAAACCTTAGTATGTTTAAAATTATGAATGAATGATGAGAACCTAGTATGTTTCTATGTAATTAATTATTGTATTATGATTTTATCCAATATGAGGTATGAATATCAAGAAATTAGGCTTGAATCTTGAAGAAACCCTTGAAAGTTATGAAGGAAGGTTTTCAATTTTTTGAGTAATATTTAATTTAATTGTTGATCTACTTATGGTGCAGGTGCTTACTTGATTTATGAATTGTGATGTTGAGTCATAATTTCTCTTCCCTACAACCCTTATTATTATCAAGTATGCTATTATATGAACATGTATGTTATGTTAGTATATGAATATGAATGTTATGATACGATTATGGTAGAGTTGGTATGTTGAACGAAAGGTATTTCTCATGAACACTATATGACTATGATATGAAGGACATTCTCACATATTATAGATTCTTAACGTTTAAAGTCCCTTCTCACCTAAACAATCCTTGAGCTAGTATGATGTAGTTCGAGATGAATTCTTAAGTGCAGTCTCCTAGAAATAATAAACTTAAGTAAAGGATTAAAGTTACTGAAAGGGAATGGTGCTTAGCACTGAGTGAACATGAATATGATATGGAGACTTTTATATTTAGAAAGTTCGTCCTCCTATATGGGTTCCTTCTACGTTTATCAAGTCTGTATTGCCGATATATATATATATATGTCTCTCATGAGATTGAAGCATTCTAAGTTTAATATGTCCGGGTTTCTAGTAGCAATCTCCTTGTTCCTTAACTATGCGCCAACATAGGTCTTTGGCTAGTGGATCCACCTAGATATTTATATTGTTAGTTTCACCTTAGGCAAGTTAAACATATCTTTTCGTTGTGGGGGTAGAATACCAGATTTCATGTAGCTCACATGGTCTATGTCAGTTCTTTCACATCTCCCTATGTTGTAAAAATATTAACTAATTATGAATATGACTTATGAATATGAACTCTAACTAGGGCTTCTTGGTTTATACTACTAAGTATAGATGAGTGTATGTGACTTTACCTATACATTTGAGCCTTTTATGTATGGCAATTTATGAATGATGTTCACGATGGTTTGACCTATTATGATGTTGATTTTGTATGTGACTACACTTGTCTCTTATTCATAGCTTTAATAAGTATATATGGGGGTATATGACTTGATATGTACATTGTACAAGTGAACATGAAAGGGGGTCATGGGTGGTGTCTTTATGGTATGATGTTAATTGAACTCAAACATGTACTATATGAACTATGGTTATGTATAGTACTACTTATGATCATGAATGTCTCTTTACCTTATAGTATGGATTGATCATGCATTACTTGAATGTGCATTACAACTTTTTAACTTGAAATAACATTTTTAAAAATAAAGGTCTCTTTTATGCATGTTTTAATGGTTTTAATTGCATGGCTTCCATACTTAGTACAATTGATTGTGTTAACCCATATTTCTTCTACTAAGTGTAGGTTCCAGCTAGTAGGTTCTCATTGTGAAGAAAATAAGGTTTTGATTGCATTATCCAAGACTTTGGTATGTCCTATAGTTCCGCAGACAAGCATGATCCAACTTATGTTTCTTTCTATAGTGATAAGACAATTATTTTGTCAGGAATGAAGTCCTTATTTGAGACTTCTATTTTGTACTTAGATGATTATTGAAATGACGTCGAGACATTTTATTTTCTAATATGAATGAGTTTGACATTGATCATAAAACGTCTTAAAATTCCACATTATTCATTGTCTAATGCCATGACGCTTATGCTAAGAACTAGTATGAGAATCATTTAGGGTCAAGTACGCAGTGTTATGAGTAGGGGGTGCTCTCGGGTCGTGACAAACTTTGCATCAGAGCATAAGGTTTTGGGATAATATTTGGATTGATGTCTCATGAAACACGACTTGTAAAGTCTTGTTCATAAGTGTAATGAACGCCACACTTATGAATGAGAGGTTATGTTATGTTTTTGAACTTTTCCATCTTTTGTTATTCTTGAAGTCGTGCCTAAGATTCTTAACTCTATAAGTCCTTTATTCTATTTTTTTTCTTGTAAATATATGATATGACTACAAGAATATCAGCCGCAAGAAAGGTTGAAGAGGAGATTGAAAATGAGGGAGATCCTACCCTAGGCAACCAAGCTTTTCCGAATGAGCAAATTCCCCTAGGTGAACAAGTTTTGATCAATCTTTTGGTTATGATGGATGGAGAGATAAGGGAGGATTTCCTAACTTTGACTCAAGTCATGGCTACCCAAGCTCAAGTAATTACTACACAAGCTCAAGCTATGAAGGCACAAGCACATGTGGAAGTTGGGTCCCATGTTAATACGATTGCAAGTACTATAGCTTCGAGATTGAGGGACTTTACTAGGATGAACCCTCAAATGTTCTTTGGGTCTAAGGTAAATGAGGATTGCCTAGACTTTCTAGATGATATATATATGATGTTTTATTCTATAGGAGTAACTTCAAATGAGAAGGCCGAACTAGCTACACATAAACTTAAGGACGTGGCTCAATCATTGCAAGCTCAATGGACAGACAATTGCGCTATAGGAGCGGGTCCCAAGAGTTGGGAGATCATTAGGAAGGCGTTTCTTGATAGGTTCTTCCCAAGGAAGAAAAGGTAGGGAAAATTTGAAGCATTCATCAACCTTCATCAAGGAGGTATAGTGTCCAAAAGTACTCTTTTAAGTTCACTAAGTTGTCCAAGTATCTCCGTCTATGGTGTATAATCCTAGGGTTGAAATAAGCCGCTTTGTGACTGGTTTGTTCTTTTTCCTTGAGGAAGAATGTCGTGCAGAAATGCTTCTTGATAATATGGACATCTCACGTATAATATTGCATCCTTAACAAGTCTAGGATACTAGGTTTAGTAAAAAGAATAGGGATGCAAAAAGGGCAAGGTTTAATGATGGAGGTTCTTCCAAAGGTAAACTTTAGATTAAAGATAAGAGAAGTTTTAGAAGAGGTTTTCTGACCAAGTTCCTTCCAATGTTGCAAGAGTGAACAAAGGTAGGGTTTCATACCCTAAAACACAAGGAAGAAAAGGTGATGGGTTTTATGTTGAAAGAGCTTGTTGTGAAAAGTGTGGCAAGTAGCATGAAGAAAAGAACCTAGTTGGCATGGATAATGGATTTAGTCATGAGAAGAGTGGCATATGAGGAGAGTTTACCCTATTTTGAAGGTTGAAGGGATCGAGAACAAACAAGCACAAGCAATTGGTCCTAACTCTGATGCTCCTAAACAGTACCGCTTATGTGCTCTACAATCTCGAAATGATTAAGATAGGTCTTCGGATGTTGTTACCGGCATGATACAAGTATTTTCAATTGATGTTTATGCATTATTAGACTCTGGTGCCACTTTGTCTTTTGTAACCCCTTTAGTGGATATGAAATTTTATTTACTCCACGATATCTTAGATAAACCTTTTTCTATGTTTACATCGATTGGTGACTCGGTTATAGAAAAGAGACTCTATTAGAGTTGTCCTATTTCATTATCTCATAGAGTCACTTTGGATGATTTGGTAGAATTAGACGTTATTGATTTTTATGTAATTTTGGGCATGATTAGTTACATGCATGTTATGCTTCCATTGATTAAAGAACTCAGGTAGTTCTATTTTAGTTCCCAAATGAGTCCATTGTAGAGTTGAAAGGGGGAATTCTGTTCCTAGAGGTCAATTTTTGTCGTACCTTAAAGCTAGAAAGATGATTGAAAAGGGTACATGTATCACATTGTAAGGGTCATGTATATTGAATCCAAAGTTCCTTCTTTAGAGGCAATCCCCGTATTGAGGGAATTTCCAGAAGTTTTTCCGAATGACTTTCCTAGAATACCTCCCGAATGGAAAATAGATTTCCGCACTGACCTTTTGTCGGATACTAATCCCATATCTATCCCTCATTACTGGATAGATACGTTGATGTTTGTGAAAAATAGGGATGAACCTCATAGGATGTGTATTAACTATCGCCAATTTAACAAGGTCACTATAAAAAATAAGAATCCTTTTCAGAGAATTGATGACTTATTTAATAAATTGCAAGGGCTAGTCACTTCTCAAAGATTTAGATATGGTCGGGCTACCACCAACGTAAGGTGACAGAGGTCGACATTCCTCAAACGACTTTTTGAACTAGGTATAGTCACTATGAGTTCCTTGTTATGTCCTTCAGTCTAACTAATACCTCGGCGACATTTATGGACCTCATGAATAGGTTTTTCCGGAAATATCTCAACATGTTCGTTGATGTACTGTGGTTTCGGGGTATTTTCAATGCTTTTCCATTAAGTTTAGTCTTTTCCTAGGGCCTTTTTGTAGTAATTTTAATGTGTTTTATCTGTGTTTTGCAGGAAACTTGTCCAAAACAGAAATGTAGAAGACTGTGCAGAAATCAATGCAGAAGTGACCACCCACGAAACCATCGATAGCCCGTCGTCTCATCGACGGACCGTAGGTAGTGGCCGTCGATAGAAGGTTCGAGCAATTGGAAGAAAGTCGGGGAATTGTGACCAAGTGTGGGACTACGGAAGGATCGACGGTCTGTCGACTGATTGATGGACCATGCTGGCAAATCGTCCATGTGATCAGAGACTTCCCCACTACCCGATGTTGGAGAAAATCTAAGTATGGAACGATGATAAGCATCTACGGACCATAAGTGCAACTACGGACCGTACTGTTGGTCCGTCGATTGGATCAGAGAAGGTGCATTTTGGAGGCTTGAAGAAGATTCTAAGTATGGAATGACGGAGGCAGTCGACGGTCCGTCGTTTCATCGACAGACCTTCAGTGGAGTCGTCGATTAAAGACGCATTTTGGGACAAACTTTACTTATTTTGAACTCCTTTTAAATTAGCATTTTTTTTATTATAAATAAGGTTAAAAACCTCAGTTTTGGGGTTAGACTTTTTATTATTTTTTTATCCTTTTGTTCTTGGAAATTTGACTTTGCAATTTGACGATTTATTCAAGTTTCTGTAATCGATTATTAAGTGAATTTTGCCATTTCATGTGTTATTTGTGGATTTTCTTCAAAGTTGTCAAAGTAAGTACATGAATTATTGTTTAAACACCATGAATTGTGTATTTCTAGGCATGGGTAACTAAATCCACAACTAGGGTTGTGGGAACCATGGGTGATTAACAAGGTAAAACTAGCTAAATAACAATTGTAGACTAGATTCTTGCATGTATTAATTATTCTTTCATCTAGAAGTCTTTTTAACGAGTGCACGCGTTAGAACTTGACCTATCTCTACTTGCCAGACCAAGGGGGTAGTTAATAGGAAAAGAATTATCGACATAGATTTAGTGGACACTATCTAATAGTCTAGTTTCGATTGGTGAGAAGTAGTAACTAATCAATATATCGAATATGATGCTTAATATGAAGTAACTGTAAGGTTTAGTAACTTAAACACACGTAGCCGGACCAAGGTACGGGGTGAAATTCTCTAAATGCCAGACAAAGGATTTACAGACACATAACTTATTACTTTGCATGCAAGGTACTAGGAAAGAATTGTTATAGCTAGGATTACCGCGTTATGAACCAAGGGGGAACACTTACACCCTAATTTTTCTCATCACTTGATAAACACTAAAGTTTTAAATCTTGCTACTTATATTACTTAGAAATAATTGAACACTTTTGTTTCACAAAACCCCCCTTTTTAATTAACTATTTTCAGAAAGGACTTGACTAAATAGACGTAACTATATATTGAAGTTAAGTCTAAACCATTTTCCTCGTAGGATCGATCCAAACCTACTTGTTGGGTTCTTTACTTGATACGACTACTTATACTTCTGTAAAGAAGTGTAATTTGAGCGTGTCAAATTTTGGCGCCTATGTCGGGGAAAGTGGCTTTTAGATTAACTTTAAGCACATTACCGAATTTTAGTCAACAATTTCATAATTTTACATTTGTTTGTTTTTGTCTCTCTGAGGTCTTGCTCTAGTGTATGCCTAGTACACGGAGCCGAGGAGAACCAATCATCCCATTTTATCCAAAACTTAATCGGACACTCCACAAAATGGATGAGCAACTGAATCTCAAAAAAATAGGTGATCGAATCAATCGTCAACTCCCTCCGCTGATTGATGCTCACAACATAGTGATAGTGGAGAACCCAAGTGATGGTGCTTTGAGGAGGCAACCTCCCGTCCCACATCGTCAAGTGTATTATAGAGGCAATGTTAACATCACCGATTTTGATGGGCATCTTGTCCTACCTCTTCTACCACAGGGTTATACATTCGTGGTAAATTGTAGCTTGATGCAGATGCTCACTTCTAGAGGTTTGTTTTCGGGTCTATCATCTGAGGATCCACATGCTCACATCGCCAAACTGAGGTCGGTGTGTAAGAGTTGTGTAGGGAGGCCAGACTTGGACATGGATGTCATCAGATTAAGGGTGTTCCCTCTCTCACTGACGGGAGAGGCTGCAATTTGGTTTACTAAGTTGCCCTATAATTCAATTTATAATTGGGAGCCATTGAGGGATGTGTTCCTAGCACGGTATTACCCGATGTCTTAAAAGCTTAACCACAAAGATATAGTGAACAAATTTGTGGCATTGCCTTGGGAGGCGGTAAGTAGCTCTTGGGATAGGTTCACCTCATTTGTGAGAAGTGTCCCAAACCACCGCTTTGATGATGAGGTGTTGAAAGTGTACTTCTATCGGAGGCTTTGATAATATAAGGTAGTACTTGATACTTTTGCGGGTGGTTTTTATGGTTTGTGCACATATGCACAGATCGCGGAAAAGTTGGAGAAAATTTCCCGAAACAATAAGGCTTGGAGGACTAGGAAGTCAGACACTAGGAGAAACATCTTTCCAGTTCAAGCTACACATAATTCGGTCGCCGATGAGATTCGTGAAGAGATGACTCAAATGAGAACTGATCTCGGATTGGTTTAAAAGAATGTCACTAGAGGTGCAGACAAGGTAAATGCAGTGAATTACTTGACTAAACCACCACCACCAGTTAATGAATGAGCAGACGGGGGGTTTCTGACCGAATGCCCAAGGCTCCAATCAGGAGAATTGGCGCCAAGGTCAAGGAAATCAAGGTCGTAACTATGGGAATTACAATAGAGAAGGCCATTATGTTAGAGAAGGAAAATACAACCGCGAAAACAACTTCAACCGGGGTAACTATGGTAACAGAAATGATCGAAGTGGGCCCTATATTCTACCTCAAAATTGGGAAGTTGCTCCAAGTGATGGTGGAGGTAGTATGGTGCGAGTTGAAGATATGTTGCAAAAGATGAGGAGGAGGTTTGACGCAAGTGATGAGCACGCCAACGAGTTGAGAGGTGCTTTGGCTAATATTGGGCAAAAGGTGGATGCACATGTCCTCTCAATCAAGTATCTTTAGTTGAAAATGGCCCAATTGCCTACTACTGTGAACCCTCGTCAATAGGGTACTGTTCATAGCAATACAGTGCAAAATGTGAAAAATGATGGACATTGAATGACATTCACGACTCGAGGGGGTAAGTAAACCATTGATCCACCTATGCCGTATGGCGTAGAAGATGAGGTTAGAAGAGATGATGAGGTAGTAGAAGCTAGTGGTGAGTTGGTAAATGAAGCGATGAAAGAAGCAGAGATGCCCCAAAAGGTGGTCCCCGTTCCTAGACCACCACCACCATTCCCGCAAATATTGGTTAGGAAAACCGAAGAGGGTAAATACCGGCATTTTATTACTATGTTGAAACAACTTTCCATCAACGTCCCTTTGATAGAAGCTCTTGAACAAATGCCTAGTTACGCCAAGTTTATGAAGGATATGGTTACGAAGAAGAGATTGGTAAGTTTCGAGGATGATGACCGAATGCAGCATTGTAGTGCTATTGTTACAAGTTCTCTTGTGCAAAGAAAGACGATCCCGGCGCTTTCACTATTCCATGTACCATCGGGTTGTTACACTTTGCTAAAACACTTTGTGATCTAGGTGCAATCATAAATTTCATGCCTCTCTCTATTTACAAGAATTAGGGTTTGGGTGACCCAAAGCCTACAGCAATGCGGTTACTGATGGCCGCTCGAACAGTGAAGAGGCTTATTGGGATACTCCATGATGTATTAGTGAAGGTGGAGTCATTTATATTTCCGACTGACTTTCTGATTCTTGACTTTGAGGTGGATTTCGAGGTGCCCATTATTCCTTGGAGACCATTCTTTATTACTGGTCACGCCTTGGTTGACATGGAAAAATGGCAGATGAAGTTTCTGTTAAATAATGAAGTAGTGACCTTCAAAATTTGTAGGTCTGTGAGGCAGAGTAGTGAGCTCCAAACGATATAGGCAATATCCTACACGGTTGAGAGTACGTCTGAGGAACAAATCGAAGAGCGCCTTGGTGTTGAGTCACTAGCGGCGGTGATCATGAATTTTGAGAGTGATGGTATTGAAGAGTATGGGTCGTAAGTTGCGGCACTTGGTCGAGGTTATTTTCGGTTCAACCCAAGGAAGTTGGAGTTAGATATGAAGCATCGCGAGTCTCCACCCGCGAAACCATCTATTGAGGAGACCCCAAAATTAGAACTTAAGGCTCTACCACCTCATCTGAGGTATGTATTCTTGGGAAAAGATAACACTTTGCTGGTAATTATTGCATCAGATTTTAATGTGCAATAAGTAGAGTGTTTGGTGGAAGTGATGAAGAGTTTCAAGAGAGCTATTGGGTGGACTATTGCAGATATTATTGGGATCCTTCCTGGTATTTGTTCACACAAAATCCAACTCATGCCCGATCATAAGCCAAGTATTGAGCACCAGATACGTTTGAATCTACCGATACAAGAGGTAGTGAAGAAGGAAATTATTAAGTTGTTAGATGCCGAAGTCATATATCCCATCGCAGATAGTAGTTGGGTATGCCATGTTCAGTGTGTGCCCAAAAAAGGGAGGGGGAATGATAGTGGTTCCAAATGACAAGAATGATCTTGTTCCCATGAGGTCGGTGACCAGATGGAGAGTGTGTATGGATTACTGGAAGTTGAATGCATTGACTGTGAAGGACCATTTTCCTATGCCCTTCATGGATCAGATGTTAGATAGACTGGCAGGAAAATGATGGTACTGTTTTCTTGATGGCTATTCGGGTTACAATCAAATTTTTATTGCACCGGAAGATCAATAGAAAACCACCTTTACTTGCCCTTATGGGACGTTCACATTCAAAAGGATGCATTTTGGCTTGTGTAATGCACCGACTACTTTTCAGAGATGTATGATGTCAATATTCTCTGACATGGTGGAGGACGCCATTGAGGTGTTTATGGATGATTTTTCTGTTTTTGGAGACTCTTTTGATCGTTTTTTGAGTCACTTAGCTGAAGTTCTCAAAAGAGTTGAAGATTGCAACCTTCTGCTCAATTGGGAGAAATATCACTTCATGGTGAAAGAGGGTATTGTATTGGTCCATCACATCTCAGAGAAAGAATAGAGGTTGATCGAGCAAAAGTAGAGGTTATTGAGAGACTTCCTCCTCCCATCTCTGTAAAGGGTGTGAGAAGTTTTCTTGGGCATGCGGGCTTCTATTAGAGATTTATTAAGGATTTATCAAAAATTGCACATCCTCTGTGCAAATTACTTGAGGAGGAATGTAAATTTTATTTTGATGAATCTTATCTGAAGGCATTTGTAGAGTTAAAAGAGAAGTTAGTGTCTGCGCCCATTATTATTTCCCCGGATTGGAGCAAACCATTTGAGGTGATGTGTGATGCTAGTGGGGTTGCTCTTGGTGTAGTATTGGGACAAAGAAGGGATAAAATCCTTCACCCCATTTATTATGCTAGTAAGGCCCTTAATGAACCTCAAAAGAACTATACTGTGACTGAACAAGATCTCCTTGCGGTGGTATTTCCTTTTGAAAAATTCCGCTCCTATTTGCTTGGCACGAGAGTAATAGTGTATTGTGATCATTCTTCTTTGAGATATTTGATGGCAAAGAAGGATGTGAAACCGAGGTTGATTAGATGGTTATTACTGTTGCAAGAGTTTGATTTTGAGGTAAAAGACAGAAAGGGGACCAAAAACCAAATTGCCAATCAATTGTACAGATTAAAGGATGAAGCTATACGAGAGTTGGGTGAAAAGGCTGAAATTGATGATACTTTCCTTGATGATCATGTATTGGCTGCTTCTCATGACTTGATTCCATGGTTCGCCGATTTTGCGAACTATCTGGCTAGTGATATATTCACATCAGACTTGTCCTTTCATCAGAGGAAAATGTTCATGCATGATGTGTAAAATTCTTAGGGATGAGCCTTACTTATACCGGAGTTGTGCCGATGGACTTATTCGCCGATGTGTGCCGAAAGTTGAGATGCTAAGTGTTTTGGAGGCATGCCACTCCTTGCATGTGGGAGGACATCATAGTGGTATCCGGACTGCTAATAAGATTTTGCAGTGTGGGTACTATTGGCCAACTATCCATCAAGATGCTCATTAGTTCGCCAAGTCATGTGATAGGTGCCAAAGAGATTGAGATATTTTGAGGAGGCAAGAGCTCCCTTTGAATCCCATTCTAGTAATTGAGTTATTTGATGTACGGAACATTGATTTTATGGGCCCGTTTGTGAGTTCTCATGGTATGAAATATATTCTTGTGGCGGTGGATTATGTGTCAAAATCGGTGGAGGCGATAGCACTTGCAAACAATGAAGAGAAGAGTGTCACCGTGTTCTTGAAAAAGAACATATTTTTTAGATTTGGCACCCCTAGGGCCATTATTAGTGATGGTGGATCCCACTTTTGAAACAAGTTGTTCAAAGGGTTATTGGAGAAATATGGGTTCGCCACAACGTAGCCACTCCTTACCATCCATAGACTAGTGGGCAAGTTGAAGTGTCAAACAGAGAAATCAAGCTCTTTGGGTTTACCGGACAGCATATAAGACTCCCATAGGTATGTCTCCATTCCAACTTGTATATAGGAAGGCTTGCCACTTGCCGATTGAGTTAGAGGACAAGGCCATATGGGAGATGAATAAACCGAAGATGGATTGGAATGAAGTAGTGGAACAGAGACTAAATGTGTTGAATGAGCTTGATGAGTTTTGCTTAAAGGCATATGAAAATTTCCCTCTACAAAGAAAAGATGAAGAAGTATCATGACCAAAAGATTGAGAAGCGCGAATTTGCGGTTGGGGACTTAGTACTTTTGTTTAACTCTAGGCTGCACTTGTTTCCGGGCCAACTCAAGTCCAGATGTACTGGTCCATTCTTGATCACTAAAGTGTTCTCTCATGGAGAGGTTGAGTTGGAGAACAAAGAGGGTGCTAGGTTCACGGTAAATTGGCAAAGAATCAAGATCTACCTCGGGCATGGGGAAAATGCCAATGAAGTGGTTGAGGCATTTTATCTCGATGAAGTCTGAGTAATCAAGAGTCTTGCATCGTGCCGCGACGTTAAATCAAGCGCTTATTGGGAGGCAACCCAATGTGTATCCTCTAGCGACCAATTGTTTTTTCTTGTTTTTGTAGGAATAATTGCATTCTTTCGATTTTATTCAATGTCATATGTGATTTTTCTTAGAATGTTGTCTAGAGTGTAGCATAGGGTACGTGTCTAAAAAGCGTCCAGAAAACACAAAAATAATGACTTATTGGGTGATCAATGTGCAGGGACAAAACCACAAGAAATCTGCAGAAATTGGTCTGGTGTATTGATCTATGGACCAACCAACGGCTCGTCGTCCCATCTACAGACCGTCGATGGTGTTCGTGGATCCCAGGTATGTTTTCGAATATCGCCTAAGTTAGGGCACAATCGACGGATCAGTGGACGAACCGTCGACTGACTTATGGTCCATCGATGGGGAATCATCAGTTCCAAAACCAATGCCTGACCCGACCCGACCGGTTATATAATGTTATAACTATTCATTTACCCTCCCACACCTTTTCAAATACCCCCAACCGTTTCCCTCCCTTATTCCCATAACTCGCCATTAACTCCCACAATCATTTACTCCAAATTTTCTTTAGATTTCTTAAATTCCCAAACTCCGAGAATCACCTAAACCCTTCCCTCCACGGTTCCTTTCCTATTGCCCTTGCATTTCCGGTCGGTGTTTGAAGGCGGTCTCATCGGTTGTTGTTTAAAGTTCACTCACACACTCACCCCACTACAGAGTACATGTATTTCTTTTTCATTTTCCCACTGAATTCATATTCATTAGCTTGAGAAACCGAATCAATTGTATGTGGGTCTTGACTTAGGGACAACTTTACATGATTAACTTGTTAAAATTGGGTTTCATGTCCCTTAGAATGATAGAAAGTGAATGGGTTGGGGGTGCAAACTATTCAAATGAACTTTTAATGTTGGGTGATTTGTTGTTTTCCGACTTGGGGCTAAATAGTCTCTTAGAATCTAGGATAGAAATTTGCAAAATCGAAGCCCTATGAATGACGAATTTGTTTGCTGATTGTTATTGTATATTTGGTGTGTTGGTCTATGCTTGATATTGTCCATTTGAGGGGTTCAAGGAATGTCTGAAAAAACTTGTCTCTGCCCGATAGCACGAGACCTCGTCTACGGACCATCGGTCAATCGATGGACCGTCGATGGGGTTCGTTGATAGATACTCCCTCTAATTGCCTAACTCTAGGACGACGGAAGTGGACTACGGTCCGTTGATTCATCGACGGACCGTTCTGCATGTCTGTCGTTTCAGTTTGAAAGTTTGCTTGGTGTGTTTCCCAAAATTGTTCTAAATGTAAGACGACAGAAGTTGACTACGGTCCGTCGATTTATCAATGGGCCGTTCTGCACGTCCATCGTTTCTAACTTAAAGTTCTAATCTAATATGCTTTCCAAATTTTTTCTAGGTGTCCATCGATGGATATTATCGACGGACCGTCGATAGTGCCCATCGACTAAGTCTGCAAGTCTGCAATCACTTGTGTCCTGCGTTATCCGATTTTGTTCTTCTTATGTTGAGTGCGTAGGAAGATTACAATGAAACTATAAACTCTCCTTTGCAGGTACCAATGGCCCCCAAGCCGGATATTGTCTACTCCAGAGGACGGTCCAAGTCTGTGGCACCTTCATGCCGGATGATTGGCCTGTCGGATGATGAGCGTGATAGCGAATACGTGCCCCAGGCACCCAGACACCGACACCAACTGCTAGGGCCACTCGGGGCACTCCCAAGAAGGTGGCGTCTGGCATAGTCACTGCCTCCTAGTCTGATGAGGAGCGCATACTGACCGGCACACCGTCTGGGTCTTCCTTGGGTTCTGAGGGAGTGTCTCGCTCTGAGGAGGCTTTTGGTTCTGAGACGGCCCACTCTACAGGGTCGAATGAGGCCACTGCCTCAGGTTTTGGATCACATGGAGCCACTGCTCCGGATGCACCTGCACTTCATGCCTCTTCTGATGAGGCCCATAGTTCGGAGTCCGCTCTGGCACACCGAGATGAGGACCCTGCACCGGTTGCTGATTTGCCAAACCGGTGGTGCATAGAGGGGTAGTACAAGATCTATAGGGATGCCAAGCTACTCAATGATAAGTGGGTCATGACTCGGACTCTGAAAGTTGAGAGGTGCGTTCTTACAGGGAGTCTTCACACTGTCCCTGCGATACATGATCTATTAACCTGCCACTAGCTCGAGTGGATGGCTAGGAGTGTCGGACGCTACGGTGAGGAGTTGGTGCAGAAGTTCTACGCCTCTTACGTAGCGACTCTCCGGGGTTCTTTTGATAGGTGGCCTAAAGGCACAAAGCACTGAGGTTCGCGTCCGTGGCTGCAGGGTGGATATCTCTCTGCCTGCCATTCGCCGCTTCTTATATGGTGCAGATAACGATGCCAACATGATTCCCCTTCACACCCGAGTTTGACTACATATGGTACGTGGTCAAGCAGGGCCATTTGCAGCACGACAAGGATCTAAGAGAGACCACCAAGAGGTGGTTCGCCCAGCACATATCTGTAGACCATGAGGGCGCAGACTGGGTGCTGCACCCTAGAGGATTTTTCAAGAAGGCCAACCTCACGTTTGCATCCAAATTCATTTGCCTTCTGGTCTGCCACCGCCTATCCCCCATAGGTGCAGACAACATACTTACGTGGGATAGAGCGGTCTTGGTAGCTGCTATGGTCGCAGGGTTCGAGATTTATATTCCGAGGTTGTTGGTGTCTGTCATCCATGAGAGTGATTTTAAGGCCCCGACAACTTACCCATTTGCCTGTATGATTTTCAGTTATGCAAGGCTACCGGAGTACTCATTTTGCATATAGATGCTCTCCGCACTTCTACCGGGATAGTGGACATAGGCCTCATCAGGTATGAGGCCAATGAGGCGGCACCAAATAGAGGGCCTAGATTGGATGTGCAGCCGTTGGGTGAGAACATCGCATATACGGTAGAGTAAGCCCAAGGGGATGATCATGCTGCTTACGAGCCTACTGACACCACCCCGGTTGAGTATACCCCGGGCACTAGTAGGGGACCGAGTTCTACCTTGTCTACACCACCATTAGCAGCACTGGTCCCGATTGCTAGGATCCAGAAGCTAAAGTCCCAGATGACCACATTGCTGCACCATATCTAGCCTAGGATGCAGAGGTCCATTGCCGACGCTAAGGACCAAATTTAGAATAAGGTTGCTCAGCAGACAGAGAGGAGGATTCTGGCTGTCCACCAGCGCCTCGATGCTTTTGAGTTGAGGTTCCTAGCACGCCCTGCCTCTACCATCGATTTGACGACTCTGCAGGCGGCTGAGGCGAGTCTGAGGGTTGACGTGGGTACTATACTTAATATGAGGGTACCTGATCATGATGCCGCACCTGCAGAGGTTGCGGAGGATACAATGCTTACTACACTATTCCAGATCACCATTGCACCACCGCCTCTACCACGTGAGAGTTCCAAAAGGCACCGTTCCAGCCACACCAGTGAGAGTGAGGGTGCTGGGGCTAGAAAGAGGGAGTTATCAGAGATGGAGGCTACGATGAGAGCCTTGTTGGTTTATGAGAAGGCCCGGAAGATGAGGGCCCGTGAGTTAGCTGCTGGGGCGTCTAGCTCCAGATTGGAGGCTGTTGAGAGGAGCATCACTGATGGTGCAGATGTTGCTGCGGACACTACTGATGGTGTCCCTACTACTGATGGCGCGGGTTCCGGGAAACCTGACCCGCCTACTTGTTGATCTTCGGCGCTATGCGCCTCAGGTTTGCTTCACCTACCACATTCTTTTTATATTTCTTATACATTGAGGACAATTGCATTTTTTTTGTTGGGGGTGGGGTAAATGGAAATTGAGTGTTAGGGTGAAGTCTGAGTATCCCAACTAATGATCCTCTCTTGGTTGTTTTCTTGCCTCTATTCTTTTGCTCAAAGAGACTGCTTACTTTATTGTTGAACCGGCACGTGTAGTATCTTGTACAAAGTATAAATTTAAAATCTGTAGCATGATGGATAAGTGTGAATGAAATCGCGTTCTAAAAAGAATGATTGCATAATTAGGTATAATGAATGTTGAACGTGTTGGCTCTAAGCATGACATAGATATGCACTACTGCATGACCCTCAAATCTAATAGTGGAACTAGGTGTCTGATAATGTGATAGGGTAATGAAATGTCAAGAGAGTGTGAGGAAATTTGATTGTTCCACTATTGGTACCTAGCTAGAACTTGCCCAGTTAGTCCTGCAAAAAGGAATCTGTGTTAGATATTTAGGAAAGGATCATAGGCCCTTGTTCAAAATTAGCCAATCTTTAGCCTAAATAAAAGAAAACCAAATGGAATCGATCCCCTTTTGATCCAAATATTTTGAGCTTTCAATAAACCTTTCTTTTCTACATCAAATTGTCTTTCCTAGATATAATGTGTTGGCTCTGGTCCCTACTTGGACATGTGCACCTCAACTTAGGCCAAAACCATAAGTTGAGGGTGGCTAATGCTGAAATTGACCTCATCTTGGCCATGACCCAACCTTGGGTATTGTGTACCTTGACTCATGACAAAGCCATAAGTTGAGGGTGGCTATTATGAGTAATGTCCCGAAAAGTGGGGATAAAAAGAGTAATGTATAAAAGAAAAGAAACAGTAAACAAAAGAAGTGATTCAGTTAAAATTATCAATTAGTAGAAAAAGAAAGAAAGAGATTTAAAGAGAAAAAGAGTGTTAAAGAAAAAGAAGTAAGAGTCACTTCCACAAAAGGGAAAGAAAGGAGAAAACAAGGCAAAGATGATAAGAAAAGAAAAGTAGGGAATAATAGACAATGAAAGAGGTAGGACGATTAGCTTTAATGTCAAGGAGGGCAACAAGTCACTAAAATGTATCCATATGTACCATACATGACCCTGAACCTATGTTACAAGCCAAGAAAGTCCTATCGTGTTCCTAAGAGTCTAAATTGGTGAACTTAAAGCAGTGAAAAGAAGGGCAAGCCTATGGCGACAAGTACAAATTAGGTGTGAAGTTGTTCTAAGCGTGAATGTTGAATAATGATCCTTATACTCAAATTTGAAATCACTGTGTGAAAAAGGAGGATATTGTTTTTGAAGTGAGAGCAATAGTTGTAATATTGGAAAGTAGGTACCTTGGTGAGAGATAAAAGAGGAGAGGTGTCAGTGCGTGGTGAATCTGTGTCATGGTCTTATCCACATGAATGATCTTAGTGAGCCTAAGAGTAAAAAGCATGCATTAAAGCAATAAAAAAGATCAGGATTGATAGCCATATGATTGCGAAAGCTTAAACGAGAGTACTTTTGCACAAAAGTGTGTGGTGAGTCATAGTGCGTCACTTGAGGTCAAACAACGAATTTAACTTTAGGGTGTTGATGCACCGTGATTTCACGGTACTTTCAATTCTTTTTATTTAAGTTTAGTGTGTGTATAGGGCTTTTTTGTAGTAATTTTAGTGTGTTATATCTGTGATTTGCACGAAAGTTGTCCAATATAGAAATATAGAAGACTATGCAGAAATCAGTGCAGAAGTGACCACCCACGAAGCCATCGACGGACCGTAGGTGGTGGCCGTCGACTGAAGGTTCGAGCATCTCGAAGCAACTCGGGGAATTCTGACCAAGTGTGGGGCTACGGAAGGATAGACGGTCCGTCGATGTGATCAGAGACTGCCTCAGTACCCGGTGTTGGAGAAAAGCTAAGTATGGATTGACGATAAGCATCGACGGACCGTAAGTACATCAACGGACCGTGATGTTGGTCCGTCAATTGGATTAGAGAAGGTGCATTTTGGAGGCTTGAATATGATGCTAAGTATGGACTGACAGAGAGAGTCGTTGGTCCGTCATTTCATTGACAGACCGTTAGTGGAGTCGTCGATTAAAGACGCATTTTCGGACTAACTTTCCTTATTTTCTACTCCTTTTAACTTAGGACTTTGTTATTATAAATAGGGTTAAAAACCTCGATTTTGGGGTTAGACTTTTTATTATTTTTTCATCCTTTTGTTCTTGAAGATTTGACTTATCAATTTAACGATTTATTCAAGTTTCCGGAATCAATTATTAAGTTAATTTTGCTATTTCGAGTGTTATTTCAGGATTTTCTTCAAAAATGTCAAAGTAAGTACATGAATTATTGTTTAAAAAAATGAATTGTGTATTTCTAGGCATGGGTAACTAAATACACAAATAGGGTTGTGGGAACCATGGGTGATTAACGAGGTAAAACTAGTTAAATAACAATTCTAGAATAGATTCTTGCATGTATTGATAATTCTTTCATCTAGAAGTCTTTTTAACAACAAGGCCTATTTATCAAACAAAACAACTCGAAAACCGAATGCAAAAACACGATTAATTTCTCTCTCTAACAGACGCTCCAACGGCTAAGGAAAACTCAAAAACGCGCGCAGCTGCGCAGGCGCGTGCGCCGCCGGTGGCCGGCCAAAATTCACCGGACCTAAACTCACAGGAGCGCCATGACAATGGCAACGAACCCCAATATAGTACGCACCTTAATTCATCTCACAGCTCTTTGAATTCGCAAATCTACAGACACAATGAACACAGCGTTTTCGGAGGAGCTGGATAGAGAACGAGAATTTATTTCCTAAAGGAATTCTGGGTTGAATCGAGGAGAAAGGATATCGGAAATAGATTCGCCTCATCAAGATCTACAACATACTCAAAAATCATTGCATTCCATCGTTCCATTTGGTCAGAATCGAAAGGCGATTTTTCACGAAATTGCGACTGCGTCGCCTGAACCGCGCACCCAAATTCAATCATCTTCTGGCAAAATTCGTAAGGTTTCAACCACTGGGGTTCGTTCCCCGTGTGAAGATGTCCATCTCACTTGAATTTCAGGTGAAATGGATGGTGGACTCGCCGGCGACGAGAACTCCGGTGACAATAGAGCTCAAATGGTCGGAATTCATGGAAATATGCCGAATGTCACTGTTTCTTAGAGCAAGGCCATCCAGCCAACAGGCTTTTTCGATCACCCCCATGGACGAACCAATCTCCAAACCATTCCAACAACCTCTGATCATCGTCGGGCTCAAGTGACACAAGAGAGACATGAAGATGAAGCAGTACCACCAATCTCTCATCACAATTTCGAACAAGTCACTAGTCCAACTATTCCTCAACCAGATAGAACAATTACAATGGGGAAACAAAGTCAACTACAAGCGGAGGAGAATGCAAATCCTCAACAGGGCACTAGCATGAACACTATGAGACTGATCAAAGAAGCCTCACCAATTGACACTCAAAATGATAGCTTTTCTTTTGGCAATACAGGTAACTCAATTCAGCTAACTCCCAATCTTGGTGCAGGTAACTCTCAAGACAGTTCTAGCAGGAATGACAAAGGTGAAGAACATGGTAAGGGCCAGCTGCAAAAACAAATTCAGACAGGCCAACTGGTGGGAGGAGCAAAAGAAGAAAATGATCAACACACAGACGAGGGTGCCAAGATAGACAGTGATCAGGCTCAAGGGAAGGAAGACAGACAGGCAGAGCAACCTAAGAACAGCTCTAATCAAATGGGAGAAAATTCATCAAATCAAACCAATCAAACACATATGAATTATCAAAACAATTTTCCCAAGATATCTAGCAACTATAACAGGTATGATCCTAATACTCAAATTGATAGAACAGCTAATCAGGGCAATAATATTGGTCAGGGAACTGCTAGGAATCAACTGCAAGGTCAGAATCCTAACAACAATTCTAAGTCTGATAAAATCTCAGAACCAGCCCCTTATACTGTTGTGCAATCCTTTGCTGCTAGACTGAGATACAATCAAGCTAAGAATGAAATTCCTATAGTTTTGAATGACCCTATCCACACTACTAGACAAGGATTTCCGGCTGTCCTTCTTGATGAGAATGATTATTATGTAAAGTTGGCTGAGGTGTGTAAGTATACTCTGGTGGGAAAATTCACTAACACTATGCCTAAAATGGAGTTAGTTAGGAAAAGTTTCATACTGCAAACTCAGCTCACTGGAAATGTTAAGATTACTCATTTCAATTCTAGGCATGTTTATATTGATCTTGATAATGAATTTGATTATCAAACTGTTTGGACTAAACTTAGAATAAATATTGAGGGTCAAGTTATGAGAATACAAACCTGGACCCCTGATTTCACCCCTGAAGAAGAGACCCCCATTGTACCTATTTGGGTGGCTATCCCTGGACTGCCTTGGCATTGCTACAATAAAGTGTTATTAACTACAATTCTTGGATCTATTGGGAAAGTACTATTCTTAGATTCACCCTCTTCCCAAAGAACAAGAGGCAGCACCCTTAGAGTTAAGATTCAAGTTGACCTTACCAAAATTAGACCTAACTATGTTTGGTTGGGTTTTAAGAACTCTGATCCTAATAAGGGGAGATGGTTGAAGGTTGAATATGAAGGCATCCCAAATTATTGCATGTATTGCAAACATCAGGGACACATGGAAGGAGATTGTACAATTAAGAGGAGGGATGAAGAGATAAGAAGAAGAAAAGAGGGGGAAGCTGAGAGAAATTCCAAAAAGCAGCAAGAACAGGGGAGTGTATTAAAAAATCAAAGCCAAGACAAAGGCAATGCTGGAATAAATATACAAGCTCAGAAATAGCAAAATACTGATCAAGGGGAAGAACTCAGGCAGGGCAATAGTTACAATCAACTTAAGGATCAAGTTGCAAGCCAACAACAAAGAAGAAACATCCAACACTCAAAAGGACATGACCAGCAAGATGATCATCAAGAGGAACAATGGCAAACAGAAAAAAAGAGGCAACAAAAAGATCCTAACCAAAACAACCACAAGGCTATTTGGAGACCAATCTCACCCCCTATGCAGAGAAACAGTGGCAGTCAGCAGCAGAGAAACAGTGGCAGTCAGCAGCAGGAACAAGAATCAGCATGTATGGTTAAATTTCAGAATCAAAACTCTTTTACTCACCTAGAAATGCAGGAACAGCAGGAGATGAACTATGTAGGGAAAGATACTACCAAAGAAACAAATAATCAGGTTGAACAACCAAAAAATGGGACTGCCAGGAACCCAACTATGAGTACCAATCTCAGCAGTCAAAGGGAACAAAACCAGCAAACTGATACAGCCAACAAAGAGAAAAACTCAGGTATTGACTCAATGCTCCCAAGTCCCAGAACCCCCAATTGTATTAATGTGAATGTTGTTTATGCTGAGGAAGCTGATGGAGGTATGGATGGGGGGAGTCAGGAGAGAACCACTAATTTGTAGGAAGGGGTTACCAAAGGGGGGAATCTGCCTCATGTTCTGCATGAGGGGTTGGATATTGACCATAGTCCGGACCTTAGAGCCTATATTAATAACAAAGACAGATAGCAACAAGAGGTTCCACAACAGAGGCAGCAGCAGGATCTGGACAGTAATAACAGGGAACAGGCAGTTCTGGAAAATCAAGAGAAACAACAAAATGAAAAAAGGAAAGAAAAAGATAAAAGGGAACCAAATGACAATACTCAAGGCAACACCCCTAAGAGTAAAAACAAACCAAGCAAACAGAAAAGAGATGCTGCAAAAAGAAGACAAACCAGAGTAAATGAGCAGGAACAAGAGAGGAAGGATGATTCATGTAAAAAATCTGTTAGGGTGGATGACAATCAAGGGATGGATATTCTACCTCTACAGGATCAGTACATGACATCTTCATCAGCTGAACCTCCGGATATAAGACAACAAGTCTGCAAGCTGAATAATGTTCCTCCTTTGGATGAGTATGCAGTTGATAACTCTGAGGATGATGTGGATAAAGATAATCAATCCCTAGAAGAACCTGAAGAAGATAATGAGACTAGGGAGGCTCCTTTCAAGGCACTTAGCTCTCATAAGGACCAAGCCCTAGAAGAGGAGCTTCAACAGGCAACACAAAGTCAGGGATTATCTCCAAGAGGGTTCAAGCATGACAAATCACAGTTCAAAAAGCAGGATGTCAATACTGTCACTGCTGGCACACCTAACACTAGGCTCTTCTCCTATAGATCCTCTAAATGATTTGTACACTTATATGGAATGTGAGAGGGATCAACACTCAGGGAGTGTTGGAGAGATTAAAGATTCTCAGAAAGCTTCACCATTTATCTGTTATTACTATTTTGGAACCTTTCTCTGATAGTGTTCATGTACAAAACTTCAAAGTTCAATTAAACATGGACAATGCCACTAGTAATTGTAATGGTAAGATTTGGGTTTTTGGGAGCAGCGATATTGACTGTAATATTCTTGATGAAGATGAAAAGCAAATCACAAGTGACATGAAACACAATGAGTTACAATACCAATTTACTAGTATGTTTGCCTATGCATAATGCAAGGATCACCTCAGGAGACCTCTTTGGGACAAGATGCTTCAGCAGGCCACAGTGAACACCAAACCTTGGTGCACAGTTGGAGATTATAATGTTATAACTGCTGTAGATGAAAAATTGGGAGGAGTGCCTTACAATATGAGGAAGAGCATGGAATTTATTTCTATTATTGAAGCATGTGGACTCTTGGACATTGGGTTCAGTGGGCACAAATTCACTTTGTCAAATAAGAGGGGTATCAATCACAGAATCTGGAAGAGGCTTGATAGGGCTTTGGTTAATGATTCATGGTTAGAAATGATGCCTCAAACCACAATTACCCACTTGTCTTCCACTGGGTCAGATCATTGTCCTCTGCTCATGGAAATGGTTTCCACAAAGTCTGATCACATCAAGTATTTCAAATTCCTTAATTGTTGGGTTGATAACCCTCAGTTCATATAAATTGTGAAAACTTGTTGGGATAAGGATGTAGAAGGTAATGGCATATGGAAATTCCACCAAAAAATGAAAAGATTGTCAAACACTCTTAGTACTTGGTCAAGAAAGGAATTTGGTGATATTTTCAAAAAGTAAGGATGTATGAGGAACAAGCGCACAAAGCTGAAGAGGAATACATCCTTGACCAAAGTGACTCACATAGGAGTGCCCTTCATGAAATCAATGCTCAATATATTAAATTCCTCAAATTGGAGGATACTATTTTGAAACAGAAAACCCAGCTCCAATGGTTCAAGGAAGGTGACACCAACTCCAAATATTTCCATTCTATTATAAGGGGAAGGAGAAGGAAACTTTTTGTGCACAAAATTGTCACTGAAAATGGGGATTGGATTCAAGGTGAGGATAACATTGCTCAAGCTGCGTGTGACCATTTCAAAGCTATATTCACAGGTGAGGAAAAGCTTATTAATGAGCACACCTTGGAGTGTATTCCAAGGATGGTTAGTCATGATCAGAATACTCATCTTACCAATGTTCCAGATATGAATGAACTTAAGGAGGTGGTTTTTGCTATGAACTCTAATTCTGCAGCAGGTCCTGATGGCATGAATGGGTACTTTTTTCAGAAGTGCTGGCACATTATCAAGCATGATCTAATGGGGGTGATTCAGGCGTTTTTCAGTGGACAAATTATTCCTAAATATTTCTCCCATTCTTGTATTGTGCTGCTCCCCAAAGTAAATAATCCAAACAAACTTACTGAGTTTAGGCCTATAAGTCTAAGTAACTTCACTAGTAAAATAATTTCCAAGCTAGTGAGTAACAGACTTAGCCCTATCCTTCCATCTTTGATTTCTCCCAATCAGTACGGTTTTGTGAAAGGAAGAAGTATCTCTGAAAACATCATTTTAGCCCAGGAAATCATTCACCAAATCAAGAAACCCAACATTGGAAGTAATGTCATTATTAAGCTAGACATGGCAAAAGCTTATGACAGAGTCTCATGGTCATATATTTGCTTAGTTCTAAGGAAGATGGGGTTTGATGAAGTGTTCATTGATATGGTGTGGAGAATCATGGCTAATAATTGGTACTCAATCATTGTGAATGGTAAGAGGTATGGTTTTTTCAACTCCACTAGGGGTCTCAAGCAAGGTGATCCTCTTTCTCCAGCCCTATTTATTTTAGGTGCTGAGATGCTTTCAAGATCTCTCAACAAGTTACACAATCACCCGGATTATAATGGTTTCTTCATGGAAATGAGGGGACCCCAAGTGAACCATTTGAGTTTTGCTGATGACATAATTCTATTTACATCTGGAAGGTACAAAACCTTAAAGCTCTTAATGACAACTTTAAAGGATTATGAGATCACTTCGGGACAACTCATTAATGGTGATAAAAGCCACTTTATGCTACACTCTAATGCTTTTAATAGCACTAGAGATAGAATTAAGAGGCTGACAATGTTCAAACAAAAATAGGGTCCTATTACGTACCTAGGATGCCCTTTATTTGTTGGCAGGCCTAGAAATTTTTATTTTTCTGATCTTGTTAACAAGGTTGTTGGTAGAATTACAGGTTGGCAAAACAAACAACTTAGCTATGGAGGCAAGGCTATTCTCATTAAACATGTTCTTCAAGCTCTTCCTATTCACCTTCTATCCGCAGTAACACCTCCAGTGTCAATAATTAAGCAAATCCAAATGCTTATAGCTGATTGTTTCTGGGGATGGAAGAGCAATAAGAAGAGATACCACTGGGCTTCATGGAAAAATCTAAATTACCCCTATGAGGAAGGGTGGGTGGGAATTAGGAGCTTACATGATACTTGCAGGGCCTTTCAATTCAAACAGTGGTGGATCTTTAGAACTAAACACACTCTGTGGGGTGATTTCTTAAAAGCTACATATTGCCAAAGATCCAACCCTGTTAGCAAAAAAGGTCATACAGGTGATTCTTTGACCTGGAAACATATGCTGATGAATAGACAGCAGGTGGAACAACATATTCAATGGAAGCTCCAAGCTGGGAAGTGTTTCTTCTGGTTGGACAATTGGATCGGTAATGGACCTCTTGCAAACTTTTCCACCACCAGTAAAAGATTCAACAACTCCACCGTTGCTGAATTTTGGGAGAAAGGGAGTTGGAATTGGAGCAAGCTGTTGGAGGAGGCACCTGCCAGTCAACTCTCCAACATACTAGCTACAGAAATTTCAACTCAACAACATCTTCTAGATCAGCCAGTTTGGAAACTCAACACTCATGGAACATTCAGCTGTTCATCAGCCTAGGAGGAAATCAGGGAAAAAAGAACTAAACATCACTTTAACTATCTTTTATGGCATAAATACATTCCTTTCAAGATTTCCTTTTTACTATGGAGAACCCTTAGGTGTAAACTACCTACTAACGACAAGCTAACTAGTTTTGGCATTGAGCCAGCAAGGTGTGTGTGTTGTTTTGACAGGGCAGGTATGGATTGCATTGAGCATATCTTCAACAAAGGGAACTTCGCAACCAACATCTGGACCAGCTTTGCAGCCACTGCAGGGATGAGGCCAGACCAGATGGACCTGCACTCACTGCTCAGGCAGTGGTGGACTGCCACACCTAAGAATGTAGCCCACAGATTACTTTTGCAAGCGACCCCAACTTTCATTTGTTCGAACTTATGGAAGAACAGGTGCGCAGCTAAATATGGAGGCAAGACAACCAATATCAGCAGGGTCAAATACGCCATCTACAAGGATAACTACAAAATGCTTTCCACGGCCATCCCTCAGCTTCAGTGGCCTGCAAAATGGACAGATTTAATTCAAAAATATGAAAAGTGTGTGCATGACATCAAAGTGAGTTTGGTAGCATGGCTTAAACCTCCCGACCAATGGCTCAAAGTAAACACCGATGGCAGCGCAACCACTAATCCTGGCAGGTTGGGAGCTGGCGGCATTTTGAGGGATAAAAATGGTAAATTGGCGATGGCTTTCACAACACCCCTGGGAGAAGGAACAAACAACAAAGCGGAAATAGAGGCAGCAATATTTGGTTTGACTTGGGCACTTGAACTGGGATATAGAAACATCATTTTGGAGCTTGATTCTCAACTAGTAGTACATTGGATTTTAAAGAAGACAGCTCCTCAATGGAGTATCATCACACAGTTGGGAAGATTGCAAGATCTCATCTCTCAGACACAGCAATTCAAGTGCTTACATATATTTAGAGAAGTAAATTGGGTGGCTGATGCTCTTTCAAAACACAGTCACATGACAACCAGTCCACAGATATACTTCAGCAGCTAGCAGATGCCTAAGGAAGCAAAATCGTACTATCAGATGGATTTACTGGAGATGCCTAGCTTTAGAAGAAGGAAGACCAGAAGAATTAAGGAACCACCTTGATCGACCTTGCAGCTTTCAACTATAGCTATTTGAAGAGGTTAGTTTAATTTTATTCTACCTTGTAAAGGGAGAGTCTCCCTTGTTTATGCTTCCTAGATACTTTGTAATGAGAGGAGTCCTCTCCTTAGGTGCTTAGTATTTTGGTTTCATCCTTGATGTACGGGGAGGAGTTGACTTCCTCTTTTGGAAAGTTGATTCTGAACCACCTTAGGTTGGAGGTTAGGTTTATGTCCCCCTCCTTTGTACTTTGTTTTGTTTATTAATGTTAAGGCCTGGGGGTGCTGCTCAGCCCCTTACCCACCCAAGGGTAATTCAAATAAAAATAAAAAAAATAAAAAAAAGAAGTCTTTTTAACGAGTGCACGCGTTAGAACTTGCCCTATCTCTACTTGCTGGACCAAGTGGGTAGTTAATAGGAAAATAATTATCGACGTAGATTTAGTGGACACAATCTAATAGGCTTGTTTTGATTGGTGCGAAGTAGTAACTAAGCCATACATCGAATATGATGCTTAATATCAAGTAAAGTTAAGGTTTAGTAACTTAAACACACGTAGATGTGAAATTCTCTAAATGCCGGACCAAGGATTTAGAGAAACATAACTTCTCACTTTGCATGCAAGATACTAGGAAATAATTGTTATAGCTAGGATTACCGCGTTATGAACCTAGGGGGAAAACTTACACCCTAGTTTTTCTCATCAGTTGATAAACATCAAAGTTTTAAATCTTGCTACTTATTTTACTTCGAAATAATTGAACACTTTTGTTTCACAACCCCCCCCCTTTTTAATTAACTGCTTTCGGAAAGGACTTGACTAAATAGACGTAATTCTATATTGAAGTTAAGTCTAAAACATTTTCCTCCTGGGATCGACCCCAACCTACTTGTTGGGTTCTTTATTTGATACGACCGCTTATACTTCTGTCAAAAAGTGTAATTTGAGCGTATCATTCGTCATTGTGTTTATCGATGATATCTTGATATATTATAGGAGTGAGGATGATAATATGTGACATTTTAGGATTGTATTGCAAACCTTCAAACATCATCTATTTTTCGCAAATTTTAGTAAATGTGAGTTTTTATTTAAGTATGTGGCCTTCCTAGGTCACACAATGTCAAGCAATGGTATAGAGGTTGATCCAAAAAGAACAAACTCGGTCACGAATTGGGGAAAACCTCTATCACAAACCGAAGTTAGAAATTTTTTGGGTTTAGCCGGATATTAGAAGAGATTTTTGGAAGGATTCACCTTTGTTGCTTATCCTTTGACAACCCTAACTCAAATAAACCTAAATTTGAGTGGACCAAAGCTTGTGAAAAAGACTTCCAAGAATTGAAGAATAAATTACCTCCGCTCCAATGTTGACCTTACTAGAGGGTAACAAAGGGTTTGTAGTGTATTGTGACGCTTCTCGATTAGGTTTGGGTTTTGTCCTCATGTAGCGTGGTAAGGTGATAGCTTATGCCTCAAGAAAACTAAAGGTCCACAAAAAAGTTATCCAACACATGATCTTGAACTAGCGGCCATAGTATTTGCTTTGAAAATATGGAGACATTACCATTATATGGTCCATGAAAATTTGTTTACTTATCACAAAAGGTCCAATATGTATTTAACAAAAAATACTTAAATCTCCAGCAAAGAAGGTTGTAAGAGTTATCGAAAGACTTTGATATAAGTGTCCTTTACCATCCCGTCAAGCCAGTGTAGTTGTGGATTCCTTGAGTTGTATGTAAATGGTAGTGTGACCCATGTAGAAGATGAGAAGGAGTTAGTCTGTTATGTGCATAGGTTTTCCCAGTTTGGAGTTGAACTAATAGATCCTCCAAAGGGTGGTTTCATGGTCAAATATAGCTTCCAATACTCCTTAGTAATTGATGTGAAGTCTCTGAAACACCATGATCCTATCTTGATGGAGTTGAAAGAATCCGTACTTAAGAAATCAGTCAAGGCTTTCTTCCAAGGGGGAGATGGAGTACTTTGATATCTATGTAGGTTGTGTGTCCCGGATATGCAAATTTTGGAGGAGGATCATGGTTCACAATACTCTATTCATCCAGGAGCTACCAAGATGAACCATGACTTACGTGAGATCTATTGGTTGAATGGTTTGAGGGGATATAGCGGATTTAGTGGCCAAATGTCCGAATTTCCAACAAGTCAAGGCCGAACATCAAAAGTCAGGGGGTTTGTCTCAAGATATAGGTATTACTAGTTGGAAGTTGAAGGATGTTAATATGCACTTTTTAGTGGGTTTACCTTGTACCCGAAAGCAACATTACTCTATTTTGGGTCATTGTTGATATGATGACTAAATCAACCCATTTAATTGCCGTCAAGGCTTCATATTCGGCAAAAACATATGCTAAGTTTTACATAAATGTGATAGTGAGTATGCGTGGGGTTCGTTTGTCTATTATTTTAGATAGGGGTACTCAATTTGGAAGGCATTAAAAACTGGTCTTGGTACCTAGGTGAATCTTAGTACTGCATTTCATTCAAAAATGGATTGTAAAGCGGAAGGTACCATTCAAACCCTAGAGAACATGTTGAGGGAATGTGTCATTGACCTCAAGGGAATTTGGGATGACCATCTACCGTTGATAGAGTTTTCGTACAACAATAGTTACCACTAAACTATAGATATGTCTCCATTTGAAGCAGTTAATGGGAGAAGGTGTATTTCTCTAGTTGGTTGGTTTTAAGTATGTGAATTTGTTCTATTCGGTCCCGAAGTATTTTATGAGGCCATTTTAAAGGTTTTACTAATTAGAGAAAGGTTGAAGACGACCCAATATCGGCAAAAGTACTATGCCGACAATAGAAAGAGGGATCTTCAATTTGAGGTAGGTGATTGGGTCTACTTGAAGATTTTTCCCTTTAAAGAGGTATGAGGTTTGGCAAAAAGGGGAAAATCAGTTCCCCGGTATGGTTCGGCCATTGTTTCATGCCTCGGTGCTAAAAAATTGCATAGGTGATCCGGTATCTAACCTTTCTTTAGAAGGCGTAGGACTTGATTTGAATCGTTCTTATTAAGAGGTTTTGATTGAGATTATAGACCAACAAGTGAAGTGGTAGAGGAATAAAGAAGTAGCTTCTATTAAGGTTCTGTGGAGGAACCATCTAGTTGAGAGTTCTACAGGGGAGGCTGAGGCCGATATTAAGTCCTGTTATCCTTATCTTTTTCCTTCCACTTCTATTCAGAATCGAGGTAAGTAGTTTGTCTTGAGTTTGTAGTGAATGGGGAGTTATGTGCATTGTATAAATTTTGCCATGATTTTCTTTATATGGTGTGAGTCCATGTGAGTAATCATGTATTGCATAACTTGAGTTCTCATGAATATTATGTCCCTCTTGTTGAATTACTTGATTGATATTATAGTTTCCTATTTGACCTATGAGGTGAATTGATGAGTATGCTAAATTGTGTTTTGAAGTGACATGTTCAATCCATATTGTTATTTTGAACATGTCATTGATTGAAGAAGGTAATTCCTCCCATGAACATGATATATGATGTGTTTCGTGCATATTGAGTTTGTAGATGTAGTTCCTGTAACATCGACCAATTTGAAATAACTAGGAAGAAGCTTAGAGGTGGAAATAGTCATATTTGGAAATGATGAAAATCTGGAAATTTGTTTGTGTTAGGAAAAGATGTGTTTTTGTCAACTTCAAACTTCCATAACCGCTCTCTGGGAATGAGGTAGGCATACTTCAAGATATGGTTGGAAAGCTCTTTAAATAATATTTCCAAGGCCGCAAAGTTTGCACAATTTCGAGTTCCTATGAGTGAGTTATGTCCTTTGAATGTTTGGCTCTTTGAATATGGAAATGTCCAATCCGAATTTTAGAAGGGTAGTTTGGTATTTTCCTTACCTTTTGATTTTAACTCATTTTTGGTAATTAATTAGGGGTCTAAGATTAATTAGAACAGTTAAAACTTTTCAAATGAGTTAGGTTTTTGAGAGAAGACAAGATAAAAGGTGTAAGGAGAAGAACGTTGAATATTCGTAAGGATAGTCGTGATTTTTCTTGGGGATTTCATCGGGGTGATTCCTACAAGGTATGTGATATCACATAGCATTGGGTTAATTCTCCCACGCGCCAATCATGATTTATTTTAGTGAATTTAAGCTCTTGAAAGATTAGAAATTGAATTCTTGATGGGTTTGTTAAAGTTCCATTAAGTTCTTGTTTCCTTGAATTTGTTGAGGAGTTGTTTGATCCTATTCCGTGATATTAAGTTCAATTTTGAGTAGAATATGATGTACTTTTAACATTTAATCGATTCCGAGTGTTTGGTGAATGAACCCATGGGGTTTAAAGTTGAAAAATTAAGAAGAAGATTTTGTCGGACGAAATCCGACACTTCCTCCGCGTTGCGGATCTAGTTCCCAGTTTTGCGAAAAAAAATTCACGTCAAGGATCTGTCACGGAGAGTTCTGCCTCAAAAGTTGTTTCGAAAACAAAATTTTAAAAGTTTATCTGTGTCGCAGGCCCTCCCTCAAATATTGAGATTTTGGTATTTTCTCATGTTTAGTTATCTAAAATCATTCCTAAACATCATAAGATCTTTCCTATCATAAATCATGATCCTTGATTCCATAATTCAATTCAAGGAAATTTAAGTCAAGTCAAGAGAAGTTAAGAGTCAAGTGAAAAGAAGTCAAGAGCTAAGTTAAGAGAAGTTCATAATGTTTCAAAAGTCTTTCACGAACGTTTTAACATTGTTTTAAGACCTATGTTTTTAGTAGACAAAAGATTAAAGAATGAAATCATTTCTTCAAAAAGAGTATAGCGGGACTGTGTATTCCCAAAGATTAAATGTTTTTATATTTAAACAAAAAAGGAAACTGAGATTTCAAAAAGAGCCTTGTGGTAGTTTTTCAGTATGGAGGAAAACTGAGATTTCAAAGAGTGTTTTTTCAGCTACTTTTTGACTAATTATCTCAAATCAAAGAAAGAGTTTTTATTTAAAAAACTAATCAGCTAAAATACATTTTTGGAGTAGTATTGATCACCGATATAAGAACGAGCTTGAGTTCAGATAACTCACATCTCCATAAACCATGTAGCCATTATTGGTTGTAAAGGGTCATACTTTTTAGCTGACTCCTTAAGATGATTTTAGCATAGACTAGTGGATCCAGTTAGTTACTTAGGTTCTATTCCCGTACAGTCCCCTGCCGCATGAGGTAATACAGTGTACCATCACTTAGTCTCATAGTGATTGTCCGTTAGAGAATATCCCACATAAACTATATTAATTTATTATATGAATAGAGTTGAGTTATTCATTGCATTTTCCTTAATGAACTAAGTTGTTTTTACTGTCTATAAATATTTTCATATAAATTTCATATGTTTTACTGCTTTTTTGAGTTGAGTTATTCATGAGTTGAGAAGAGTAAAGGTAAGCATTTCTTTAATAATCATCTCAAGCCTATGTTATGTTTAGCATTCCAACTAGCATACGCGTACATCGAATGTATTGATGCTAGTTGACATGCATAGTCTTATGATGTAGACGCACATAACTAGGATCAACATCCACTGCCTCGTTGATCAGGTTCAGCACTCAGAGTCAGTTGGTGAGCCTCCACTACAACAAATTCAATTATGAGGGACAAATATTTCATCATTTATAACTCATATTCCGTCACTAAAATTCTTTTGAGACGAGAAATACTTCGTCAATCAGTCGTCACTAAACGTGTGTCTCTAAAAGTATACAAATACGATTTTTTTCTTTGCCGCTAAAAGTATTATTTAACTACAAAACTAAAAATCCTCCACAAATGCTGAAACATTTTGTGAAAAAATTATTAATCATAAAAACTATTATTTTATTGTAGTTAATAATATGCTTTGTCACGAAAAAGGTTATTACTATCGACAAAATATATAGTCGCTAATTATTTTACTTCAATTAGTGACGACATATATTATCTCTAAAGTTATATGTATTTCATAGTTGAACAAAATTTGATTTTGTTACTAATGACAATATTTTATATAAAAAAATTGTTTTATTCTTCAATGTATTAATTAGGGATGAACTTATTAATATTATATAAAAAAGATCAATATTCCTATTTTTCGATCATGTCAATTTTTTAACCCCTCCCACGAAGAATTCCCACATTATGCTCTATTAAATATGTACATATTTTTAGGCAGAAGAAAATAGATCAAATTAGTCTTGGAAGTTTACCAATCACAAATCAATAGACACGCTTAAATAATTTTTAAGTAATAATTTAGGCCTCTAAACTGATTAGAATCAGTTTTATTCATCCCCTCTATGCTTCGGATTTTAGAAGAGTGTTCAAGAAGAGAAAAGAGGGGAAAAGACAAAGGGTTCAAAGCGTTCGTCGAGTTTTTTTAGTTTCATTGAGGATTTTCTCCATGGATTTGATTCCTAAGAGGTATGTAATTTTTTATACTGTTGGGTTCTTTCACCCACACGCCAATGATGAGTTTATATTACGAATTTCGTCTATAAGTTTGAGTATATTGAGTTCTTGATGAGTTATTGATAATTGTTCGTAAAGTTCATTCTAAATCTTGTTTTGTTGGGGTGTTGATGAATTCTTGAGATGAAAATTAGTAATTTGAGGATTGCGTTAAGTGGATTAGTGTGTCCGTACATCGAGCATTAAATTGTAAGTGGTTGGGGAAGAAATCATCTGATTCTATTCAAACTAAGGTCAGAAAACGAGTAGAAAAATTCATTGGAATTACGTGGGGGAATGGTGGTCTGACGAGACACATATGCGCCATCACAGATGATGTGGTGCGCCAGCATTGCACCAAGATAGTTCCATTAAACTAATGAGGGTTGCGCCCCACACCATGAATCCTCTAGGGTCGCCTGCCCCCACTACTTTTCCGTCGGTTGTCCCGTTTGAGTTCCTTTGAAGTGTATCTTCACCCCTTAGATTTCTAACTAATCTAAGCTACTTCTAAACAGTTAAAAATCAATTATTCCATGAATCATAACCATGAATTCATAATTCGAATTCAAGGTAGATCTAAGAGCTAAGTCTGTAGAGTTCTTTCGATCATTATGAGAAAGTCCCTTTTTAGTCTTTTTGAGGGGTCTTCTACAAATCCAAATAACTAGTTTAAAGACTAAATCAAGTGGGTATAAGAATGAGGAGAATGTATTCGTGAGTTTACATTATCATCTCGAGATCCTTCATATCATGAATGATGACTCTTGAATTCATAATTCAATTTCAAGATAGAGCTAAGAGTAGAGTTCAAGAATGTCTTTGAGTTCAATTTTTAATCCTTTGAGATCACCTATCGACTTGAATTATGTTTGGGAGGAGTATTTATGAGAATGAGGAGAGTCGTATACATCAGTATCATATTGTTATGTAGACCCTCGATTTGAGTCGTTCATCCCCATAAATTCCGCATTTCACATCATAAATTGAGCATTTTTTAGAGGAGCAGTGTCTTCAAGTTCTATGTTCTTGAGCATTGAGTTCCTAACCTTTTTGGGATTATATTCCTAATCATATATATACTACATGTTACCCATAAAGGTCCTTTAGTTAAGTATTTCATGCCCTGAAACAACCCAGAAATCGTATGACCTAAGCTAGAGCCCTACAGTGGGATTAATAACTTACAACAGATTTACATGAAGTTTTAAGACCTAATATAATGCAATTAAATTAAATTATTTATTTTAGAAGTAAAGTTTTAAGAAGCGACCATGACTTCCAAAAAAACTAGTAAAAATCAACTACTGTGTTCTTTTGTGTTTAAGGGGCTATGTAGTGTCGTACATTGGTTTAATCTAGTAAAAATGCATAGAATATGTAAAAGTACCTATTTAGGGTTAAAACATCCGAGTACGACTCCCAAGGACCACCCTAAGGTTCCTTGAGTAGGACTCAATAAATCGACCCAAAAGGTATCAAAAGACAGTAGCTACCGTCAATGGTCTAACGGGGCATGGATTGGATTCGTGAGTAGAGAATTAGTATCCTCGCCAAAGCCACTCCAAATCCATCTCTTAACCATTTGAAGGATATCCATCATGGGCCGTCAATCCATCTACGGTCCGTGGATGGTCGCCATCAATGTGTACCTGTGATGCTATCATTTAATCGGCCAAGCCAAAGGTGGTTAGGTAAATTCAACCCTTGAATCATGAAATGTATGGATGATTATTTAATAAATTTTAGGGTATTTTAATTTATATAAAACATTAAGACCTAGACTTATACTTCACTCTTCAAAATCAAACCCTTCACTCCCTAAAGTTCTCTCAAGATCACTATTGAAGAGGAAGGGAAGAAAGGGGCAGCAACTAGTCAAATTAACCAAGGTTTCAAGATTATTTTAAGGCATTCATAAAAGGTATATTAATCTCCTTCATCCATTAATTCTTCCATCCATGGAGACCCCATAGTATCCCTCAATTGTGAATCCTAAATACCTTAATCTAGCTAAGGTTATGATTACATTGTTGGTAAGACTTGGTTGTGATTCCAAAAGTAGTGGATAGCATTCAATTATGTTTGAATTATTTTTATGTGATGATTATATTATATTTCATGTGAATTCCTTGATAAACTTTAATAAAAGATAACGAAGGTGATCATTGTGGGTTTAGGCCATTAGGGACAAGCTTGAAGGTTGTAAGTTGATCTTCTTAATTCAATTGTGTTGAATACATATTGATCATAGTTAGAATCATCAAAATATGAATTGATCTAGGTTTAATTGACTAGGGAGGATCTTAACTTGTAAAGTTATAATTGAACCTATATGTTAAAATATGACTAGAATTACCTTCTAATGATTAAGGTGATTGAATAGCTTGTAATTTAGACATGGATTATGATATAATGAAGTTAGTATTGAAAATAGGGCTTGTACACATTGTTTTTAGGTATTTGGGGGTAAACTCAATTTGAGGAGATCTTGATTGAGTATTCTCTTTCTCTTATACACTTAGACAAGAACAAGCTAGGAGAATTGATTTCTGTCTCATAAAAGGATTCTAGGTTTACCTAATAACCTAAAATGAATCAAATCATGATAGACTAGCATAGCTTGAAGTTGTGGTAGATTACCCTCTTCTTGTGTAGTTGACTTGGTATGATAAGATCAAGATTGAATAGCTTGAGGTTGAATCTTACAATTCCTTCATGGATAGTTGAGTTATGTATCTTGAGGTGGACAGATATCATATTACCTTGGGATGGTAAACTTATTCTCTCCTAATAGTAGCTTGACTTGAATGCTAGGTCTACTTCACAAAATATCTTGAGTTACATTACTCATGGAAGATTGAGGTGGTAAATATAATGGAAGCTTGAGATAGTAAATCTCATTGAATCTCGAGATGCTAAGTCTCATGATAGCTTCAAACAGTAAATTTCATGGAAGCATAGGGATGGTGATTCCCATGGTAGATTGGGATTAAGAAATGACACTCTCCTAAGGATAACTTGAAGTATCATGACTAGAATGCCTTAATGGTAGCTTAACTTGGTTAGAACAAAACCATTTCATGGTAGCTTAGGATTGAGACACGTGACTCTCCTCTGGATAGCTTAGGGTGGATGACTTACAGTCCCGTATGGATATCTTGCATCTTGATGAGTTCGTTCATGGTGGCTAGGTGGGTATACTTGTAACCTTCCTATGATAGCTTCGATTACATGATATGATGTTTTCCATGGTAGTTAGGTCTACCCTAATAGTATGCTATTTTTTTATGACTTAGTAGGAAAGATAGTCAACATTGAGTAAGCTAGCCTAAATGAGTACTTAGTGTGAATGGTAGAATGGGATGCCATCCATGCATGGCATATGTATGAATTGAAGCTGCTTATGAAATGTCCTCTTATGAAATATGCCTATATTGGGTAGTGGCTATAGTGCCTTCCATGGTATGAATGATGAAAGATGATAGTTTCTTGTCAAATATGAAAGTAGGTCTTTAGTGACACTTAGAAGGAGGTAACACATGAATATGGTGGCTTCAAGATATGATTAGTGTGTGTGGTAGAATGGGATACCCCACGTTCATTGCACAAGTGTGTCTTGAGGTAAACTAGGGGTATAGTGCTCTTATGTCATGTAAACCTAGGTCTTAAGTGTGAGGGTGGGCTATGACCAAGAATGACCAAAGATAGGTACTTAGCTTAGGAAGTAGTATGGAATGCTACCTTTGTCTTGAACATGTATAGTTTGAGATTGCTTGAGAAGTAGTTCACTTAAATATTGAGAGACAAGCGGTTGTAGTATGTACTTTTTTATGCCCTATCTTGACTTAATATGATGTAATACTTTTGTTGCAACTATGTTATGATTATGTTATCATATCTCATGATTATGTCTTATGTTGACTAACCATTTTGACATATCTTATGTTGGTATGTTAGCTTTCATACTTAATACCTTTGTACTAACGCATATTGCCTACATTCTAACCAAATGTTGGGTTGGAGCTTTGAGTTTCTGTTGGAGGCTAGAGTTTCAAAGATCCTAGAGAACCGAAGAAGTGGTGAGTCTTCATAGCTTTGAGGACAAACCTTTATGTTCCTTTTATGTCCTTCATTATGTTTTGAGACTTTATGTGGGCTGCGTGCATTTCGTTCATAGATGGTTTGAGACAACGATGTTACAAACACTTATGCTTTCATGAAATACTTTTTGACATATATCTTTATAAAAATTTAAATTCTTCCATATTTTCTATGCGTTTATGTAATGAATGCTAAGGGCTTGTATAAGATATCTTCGAGATTGAATGAGGCATGTTACGACTAATGGGTGCTCTCGGGTCATGACAAATTTTGTATCAGAGCATAAGGTTGTGAAATGGTCTTAGGATATCTCAAACCACATATAAGTAAAGTCTTGTTCATGGGTGTGATTCGTGACATATTTCATTAATATGAGGATATGGGATACTTAGGATCAATCTCACTTATTCATTCTCTCGGTCGTTCCATAGAGGTTTAGCTCTACTACGTATTTCTTCTAATGTTTGCCTATGAATTTTAAGGTTATGGAAAATACTAGAGCTAACACTAGCAGAGTTGAGGTTAGTGAAGGAGAGCAAGATATTCCTCCACAAATTCCAACCCTAGATCATCTTCGAGATCCACACTAAGTAACACCTAAATTTCCAAATGACCCTGCAATAATGAATGCTACTCTTGTTGAGCTTATGGCTTCTACGCATCTATTGGCTAAAGAATTGATGGCGCAATCTAATAAAGAGGTGGTCTCTCCGCCAAACCCTATAGAAGGAATGGGTGCTTCTAGGGTAAGAGAGTTCTTGAGAATGAACCCACCGGAGTTCTATGGCTCAAACATAGAAGAAGATCCAAATGGGTTCATAGATGAGGTTTATATGTCTCTTTGAATCATGGGAGTGTCTTCCATTGACAAGGCAGAGCCAGCATCCTATCAATTGAAAGATTTTGCCCAAATTTGGTATGAGTGTTAAGGAGTACTATTTGAAAGGATAGTAGGTCGTTGAGAGCGGGCACAATACAGTGGGAAGGTTTTAAGTCGGAATTTCTAGATAGGTTCTTTTCCCAGGTGTTTAGGGAAGCATATTTGGAAGAATTTATCAACCTCAAGCAAGGAAATATGAGTTTTAAGGACTACTATTTGAAAATCACCCCTTTTTCTAAATATGTTGCAAGCTTCGTAGACAATCCTAGAGATTTGATAAAAAGACTTATGACGGGGGTGTCCGATTTGGTTGAAAGATAATGTCGTACTACAATAATTGTTGATGACATGAATATTTCTCATCTCATGGTGTTTTTCTGACAAGTGGAGTCGTCAAAACTCAAAGAAGGAGAGAGCGAGGGAGAAAACACAGTTAGGGTGGAAAATGATGGGTCCGATGGACATGGTCGTTCTAAAAGTCAACAAAAGTTTTCCAGACAAGGTTATTCCAATGATCCTAAGTAAAAGGATTATAGTTTCACTGACATAGAGTATTTGCTAAAACATTGTGCGTCCCTCGACGAGTTACTCACTAATCTTTCAAGATCGTGTAAATATTTCTTTGGAAGATTGCTTTAAAACTTGCTTGGTGCCTTTGCAAATGAGGGGAACCTCTATTTATACTACTATCTAGGGACTAAAGTGCAATTAATATTTACTTTACAAGTCCCTAAAATATTTACACTTTGGTCCCATTTCTAGAGAATTCTACGATACTTTGGGACCTTCTCTAGCCTTCTTCAGACTTCCAAAATGTTCTAGAGTCCTCCGCACAACTCTAGAATGTTATGCCTCAATCCGAATGCGGAATTAGGATGGAATTGTGTCGGGACGTCACACACTCCCCCACCTGATGATGCAACGACCGCGGTGCATTGCTGCAAAAACTCCTGGACTTTGTCCTTGAATTGCAACAAATATTCATATTTCTCCCATGTGGCCTCCTCTTGAGTTTCTCCCTTCCATTGCACCAGGAACATGGCACTGGCTTGTTCACCTCGCTTTCGTTAGGCTTGATAATCTATGATAGCCTCAATCTCCCGGTCGTGCGAGGCGGTGACAGTAATGGGTGCCCAATGTGATCGGTTTCAGCTAGTGGAGTTTGGGGTTGTTGGCCTGTCACCAACTCAAATGTTGTGCGCCCGGTGGACTTGCTCCTCTGCAAATTGTAGTAAAATTGTGCCATGTCTAGGAGTTTTACCCAATCCTTCTGATGCGCACTAACATAGTGCCTGATATAGCACTCCATTAGGGCGTTGACACTTTTAGTCTGGCCGTCGGTCTGCGGGTGGAAACTTATGGAGAAGTGAAGTTCTGTGCCAAGTATCTAGAACAACTCTCGGCAAAAGTTCTCGGTATAGCGGGGGTCTCGATCGCTAATGATATGTCTCAGCAACCACCAATATTTCACAATGTTCATGAAGAATAATCGAGCAGCCTCCTTAGTGGTGAAACCGGCTGTGGCGGGCATGAAGGTATCATAGTTTGAAAACCTTTCCACCATGACCATGATCGTACCAAACCTGTCAAATTTTGGTAGGGAAGTGATGAAGTCCATAGTCACGCTCTCCCATGTGCGTTCTGCTATGGGTAGTGGCTCTAGTAACCCTCCAGGTTTACTTTTCTCCACCTTGTATTGTTGGCACACAAGACAAGTTTGTATATAGCACAACATGTCATCCTGCATGCGTGGCCAGAAATAAATAGCCTCGATCAGCGCCCTAGTACGTCGCTGCCCCAGATGCCCAGCCGATAGTGTATCGTGGATTTCCTTAATGATGCACCGCCTAATGGACCCAAACTTGGGCACATAGACCCTTGAACTGGTAGAGAGCAAAAGGTCATCTTCTACCAAAAAGCGTCTGGTTTTGCCTTGGACAACTAATTCCATCAGCTTCTTGGCCTCTGGATCTTGTTGCATGCCATCCTTGATAGTATCTTGAATGTCACAGTGATCTGTAGTGATGGCAGCAATCTCGGCCTTTCTACTTAGTGCGTCAGCCTTGACGTAGCCTCTTCTTGGCTTGTCCTCCAAGACGTAATCAAACTCGTCCAGAAAGTCTTGCCTAGCTTGCTTTGGGGCGATCTTCTTTTGTGACTTGAAGTAGATAGTGGACACGTTGTCGGTCTTGACTACAAACTTGGTGTCTAGTAAGTAATGTCTCCATTTGCGTAGGCAATGTACAATATCCATCATATCTTTCTCCTGCACCATGTAACGTCGTTCGGTCTCATTTAGCTTGTGGCTTTCGAATGCTATTGGGTGTCTATCGTCCATTAAGACTCCCCCTAAGGCAAAGTATGATGCATGCGTATGTACTTTGAAGGTCTTGGAGAAGTCGGGCAGCATCAAGACCTGCTCTTCCAACACTGCGGCCTTGAGACCTTCGAACGCTCTTTGGCACTCTTCGATCCATACCCACGGCTTATTCTGCTTCAATAACTCGGTCAGTGGATCGGCTTTAGAGGAGTAGGCTCTAAAGAACCTGCGTAGTTCGCATGTCCAAGGAAGGATCGTATCTCCGTCACCTTAGTGGGGGCCTCCCACTCTTGGATCGCCCTAATCTTTGTCTCGTCCATCCGTAGTTCGCCCTGGCTGTTAACATGGCCTAAGAAGTGCACCTCGTCTTTGGCGAACTCGCACTTCTCCCACTTGACATAGAGTTGGTTCTCCCGTAAGACTTGGAAGACTTTCCTCAAGTGCTCCATGTTCTCATCCAATGTGCTGCTATAGAGGACTATGTCATCCAGGTACACCACCACGAACTGGTCCAAGTAGGGGAGAAATATTTTGTTCATCAGCGTGCAAATGGTGGTGGGTGCGTTGGTTAAGCCGAAAGGCATCACCAACAAGTCGTATGCTCTGTATCTAGTCACACACGCTTTTCACATCCCAAGACCACACCCTAGAAGTTAGGGCACAATCTCGGATTGTGACGTCGCGTACTCGACCTCTCGGAGGTCTCATACAATCCTTTCATATCATTTATCGCATATACATAATGAAATGTAGTCAGAAATTAAAACTTTTAATAAAACAATATCATAGTCTTAAAAACTCTTTCAGATAGAAGTAATAGGAAATACTAAGTCTCAATCTCATAATCTTAATACACAAGAGTACTTGGGACACGGCCCACACGAAATAGAAAACATACTACTAAATAGCCTATTACAATACTTCAATAAAAACATAAAAGACATATATGCCCTCGAGTCAAGCGAGGACATACTTCAACTTCTCTTGAACGATCTTCTAAATCCAAGTCTTTTTCCCAAAAGCTCTTCACCTACCAAGAACTATATAGATAGATAAAAGCATGGAATTAGTACAACCACATGTACTAAGTATGGCTTATGCATAAAATCATGAAAACGTACATTTGTTGGATATATGCATCTTTTCATTTATATATCATAATATCATCATAAGAACAAAATTTAGCAACTTAGAATCACATAAGAAAACATTTAAACCACACTTCATCTTTTTAGAACTCAGTTTACAGTGAGCTCAATTCACTGTACAGTGAGGTACCTCACTGTTATAGTGAATTCCTCTACTTTCGTACTAAGCATCTTCTAAAATGTAACCTTCTCAATAAAGCTATCCTAAGATTCACTTGAGTCACACAAAGAGAGACCGCCCATACACCCTCTCTAGATGTGCCTGAACGATCCTCAAGATTACTCATAATGAGACACATACACACCTACAATACATCAACACACAAGACATACATAATATGACAATCTCCCCTACCAAGGCTATCAAAAAGACTTACTTAAGTACTTCTAGAAGAGAGCGCCCATACACTCTCTTCAAGGCTACCTAAATAATCCTTAAGACGTCCTAAGTTTAGATCATGTCAAACATAACAAGTAACTTCCCTAACTAGAGTCATTCTCAAGACTTCCATAGATAAGACATGAATAGATCATCATGTATGCCCTCTTCACACTTTAATTAAGGAATCCTTAAATCAATTTAGATTAGGTACTCATTCATTTACATATTTTATATCATTAAGTCATTAGTTAATTAGTTCATGTAAGATACATAGATCACATAAAGGACATTCGAATAATGGTCTTGGACAAGACCTAGGGACTCTTACTAACATCTTCAAAGCCTATTGTGCAATGTCTAGATAGCGTCCCATACCACCACCTAAACCTCATAGAACTTCTCTAATGCTAATATGTATCCCATATGATGAGAATAGGCAATAACCGACATAGACCATTGTAGCAAAACATGGAATCCTGAGGTCTATCCTACTTCGATGAGGTTTTTCTACTTGCCAATGATAGAACTTAGACACATCCCATGTAGGCACATGGTTAAGTAAATATGAAGGGCTTCTTTGTATTCTAGCCTCATTCTTTAACTAGAACTACTTCCCTTACCATACTCACTCGGTGCTAGCCTTCGTTCTCATAGATTAAATCACACTAAGGTTCATACAAATGAGTCTCATATCAAGTTCATGACCCAATTACATTTACCCTACCAAAACAAGGTCCACTAGGGCTATCTCACTATGGCGACAAGAAGCTCATCATGACTTTCCTAAGGATTGGTATGATACCGTTCCAGACAATCAACCTTAAGTCCATCATTCATTACATAAAGGATACCATTACAGATTTCGACTTCAAGTTTCATAACCTTACCACTTGGTTCAAGGTTTCACATAAAGGACCCTCTTATCATCATTCAAGGTCTCACTTAACATTCATTTATTCAAAACTAAGACTCTTTAAGTGCCTAAGTCAAGACATCACATATTCATATTCATACAAGCATCAAGTAAGGGACACAAGTCTACCTAAACAAGACACCACATACTTCACTTTAGCACATATAACATATCTTCTTTTAGACACCTAGGAATGACCCTTTAACATCATTTTTTCAACCTATTCATTACCTTAACATCATCAACATAATCATTATAGACTCATATATTCAACTTAGGAACAACCATGTATCAACTCTAACACTACTCACTTAACACATAGTCATAGCAACATGATTACCTAAATAGTATCAATAGACTAACACATACTTTCAAATGTAAGTAGATATGATCATACATCACCTAAAAAACTACACAAATATCCATATAACTTCAAGTAGTGCCGACTAGGCCATGATCATCAATACACTTAAAATAACGTCGACAAGGCCACATCAATTTACATAACACCGCCACTATAAGTGGACAAAACTAATCACAACATAATTGAAATCTAATTAACATTAATTAAAAGGAAATAGGGAAGCGTACCACGTCTTCATCCTCAACACTTCAAGCCAATACCAAATCATCCAATCCAACCTCATAAGGCCCTTACCATGGCCATGAACACCAATTCAATATATAAACTATAATAGTCAATAAAATCTAACCCAAATCAATATAGATTGAACAATCTAAGATAAATTAGACATCAATTGAATACAATTCTTATATCATTAGAAAGCCCATAAGAAACTACACATGAATTCATAAACATTAGACCAATATCAAATAACCCATAATTAGTCAAAAACTAGGGTTCATCAATTACATGGGTTCATAGGTTAATTGAGTTAGAATCACCTTAATAACCACAATTCAATCACTAAAAATGATTAAAAACCATTAATGCAAGAACCCATGGTAGATCATGAAATAGGTCAATTCATCTTTTGAAAAGTTTAGAAAACATCTTTGAAAGTTGGGCTCCTTGATGAAACGAGTTTCAAGGATCAAAATACATACCTTGACAATGCTAATCCTTCAATTTGATGAAGAATCTCCAGTCAAATCACCAATCCAAGCTCTTCCTTGAATTTTAGCTTTAATGGAGTCTTGGGGAATTTCTAAGGGATTTTAGGGCTTTGATTTTGAAGAATCAAATCTTCTAAGTGTTAAAGACTTATATATACACTTAAATACCCAAAAAAACATAAGGAACTGCCAAACTCTATATATGGAAGTGGGGTGAAATTACAACTTCACCCCTCAACTTAGAAGTGAACCTGCTCAGGGATCAGCACCATCGACGGTTGGACAGTCGACAAACCGTTTGTCCACAAACGAACCGTCAAGTCCTCCCGTCGTTTGGTTCAAAGGCTGGACAGGTCCTCATCCTTTCCCAGCCTAAGTCCCTACCAAGGATACCCATCTATGGACCATCCCTTGACCTACAGACCGTCCTTTGGTCCGTGCTATCGGACTAAGGCTTGTCCACCGATGATTGCCCATCGACGGGGCATAGGTCCACACACGGGCGTGTCGTCCTCCGTCGATGGGTTCACAGACTTGAAACTGGTAGCTTAGATTCCTAGGATAAGTACCAAACCACGCCCACCACCTACGGGGCGTCGAACACGCTACTGGCCATCGATTGCCATCCGTAGGTGGGACTGCCTTGGGCAGCTTTGGCCACCTACATGGGTCGTTCCTCAAGGACCCTTGGTTGGTCCTTGGGGATGTTTTCCCAGACGTTTCCAATCCAAACATGACTGTATATGATTTTAGGACCTCTCACATGAATTTCAACAAAAACAAACACGTATAACTCGACGAAATATGCCTAGACACAGAAGGTCATTTTAAGGCTTATCTTTTGAACGTCATGGACGTTCTTGAGTGTTTGACCTCCAAACTTCTTAAAACTTGACACGCTACCTATATACATCATATAAACTCATTTAAGGACTTCAACACATCAAGAATCACACATAAACACATAGAAACACATATGAGGCACTTAGGTGACTTAGTCGTCGAACGTCTTGGTCGTCCCTTGACGCTTGACTTCCAATGCACCTAATACTTTAGACACTGCCTCTATACCACATAATATACATATTTAGGACCTTATAACACCATCACAACCACGTTAGGCTCTAGTTCACCTATGTCATTTTCGGGACCTTACAATGCTGTCTTTGGATCATCCCCCTCCGCGATGCACATTTGGTAGTATCCTTTCCGGAGATCCATCTTGGTGAAGTACTTGTCCTGCCCAAGTCTATCAAAAAAATCTGAAATTAGAGAGATAGTATATTTATTCTTAATTGTGACCTTATTGAGCGCACGATAGTCGATGCATAAGCGCAATGACCCGTCTTTCTTCTTTTAGAACAACACTGGCGCCCCATTAGGTTCCTTGGATGGACGGATGTGACCAGCCTCAAGGAGGTCCTTCAACTGCTTCCTTAACTCCTCTAATTCGGGTGGAGTCATGCGGTAAGGTGGATGTGCGGGTGGCTTGGCTCCAACCTCCAACTCTATCTTGTGATCTACCTCGCTCCTCGGAGGTATATTCTTCGGCAACTCATCCGGCATCAAGTCCTTTTTCTCTTAAAGGACATTCTCTATGATAGGTGGCAAGGACTCCATAGTACTATTGTCTTCTCTCGAACTTGCAATGGTAGCAAGGAACGTCGATTCTCCTTTTTTTAGGCCCTTCACAATTCTCATGGCCAATAAGTGGGCGTGTCCTTCCTTATTCGTCACCTTGACTATAGGTACAATGCATGACCCTTCCCGCTCCATTACCATCAGTCGTTGGAGGTAGTGGTCGATCATCGTGTGGCAGCGCTAGAAGAACTCTTGCTCGAGATTGATATCAAATATATAGAGAGGAGCGATGGTAAAGTTCGTCTTTCCTTGACACTTCCCCAACGTGATGCTTACTTCTTGGGCGACCCCGCACACGGGAGTCGGTGGGGCGTTAAAAGTCTTGAGGCGGGTGTTGCTTGTCACATAGTTCAGCCCTAACCTCTCTGCGCTGTCTTGGTCATTATGTTTTCTTTGGCCCCAGAGTCTACCATGGCACGGGCTGATTGTCCATTTATGGGGATGTATACATACTGCGTGCTGAAGTCTCCTAGTTTTTTGGTCTTCTTGGAAATCGCACCGCATAATCCATTCATGCCCAACTGCATCGTGCCCGCGTCCTGGCCTTGATTTTATATGTTCTTCTCCTTCCGTTCATGTAGGATGTCACCAAAGTTCTTCATCTCGGGGCACCTGGCATAACCGTGAGGTCCACTGCATATATAGCAGCCATCTCTTTTGTTGGTCTGCGCCCACTTCTCCGTGTAATTCTGGCGCACAAACCATTTGTTGTCCCTTTTTTTGGGGTCGTGTTACTTGGGGTACCATGCTATTCCTTGCCTCGGCCACAATCTCCCCCACCTTTGGCATGACTGCTCCTTTCATCCCTACCTTTTGCCTTGTCATGTCATTCATGCTTAAAGTCCGTCAAGGACTCCGCATGTGTGATTGCCTCGTTTATGGTCTTGACTTGTCGCCGCTCCAACTCCGTCTTGGCCCAATTTTGCAGTCCGTCCATGAAGTGTCACATCATATCCTCGTCTGTGAGGTTGGGAATTTAAAGCATTACAGTTGTGAACTCCTACACGTACACACAAATGCTTCCCGTTTGCTTCAATTCTCGAAACTTACGCTTAACCTCGTACACGACGTTGTTAGGGAAGAAGGATTCCTTGAATTCTTCATGGAATTGCTCCCACGTGTTGACGGTGCACGTCCCCTTCCTAATTTCATCGTCTTTGCGCCTCAACCATAGCATAGCCATCTCACACATATACAACACGGCAGTGTTGATCTTACTCTCGTCGCTTCTCACCCGACTACACTTGAAGTAATTCTCCAAGTGCCATAGAAATTTTTCCATCTCTTGAGCGTCACAGATTCCCTTGAATATGGGTGGATTGGGAGAAACGACCCTGGCCTCCCTATCACGGTCGGGCGATGTCGATCCTCCAACGTCCACGCCTTCCTAGAGTGTTTTCACTTCGGCCTTCAGCGTCTCGATTGTGCTAAGTGCGTGCATAAGCCGACACTCCAAGGAAGTGATGGCCTCCTTCATCTCGAACTCGGCCCGCTGGCAACCCTCCAACTCCTTACGACTATTTTCGGTCTCCTCAAGGGTGAAGTACTCAAGGGCCTTGAACTTTCCGTCGGCCACATTCATGCGCCGGCCTAATATCTCCACGGCTTGCCTTTCTACTTCCACCCTTGCGACCCATTCTTCTCCAGCGGTGACGTCTATGGCGTCTTTTCCCAATTCATCGTCACTTACTTCAATAGTTGAGGGCCGATAAGATGTTAACGCCTCGCTAGGTGTGGGATCATGCAACACCTGCTCATTACCCTTTTGATGTTTCTTCCCCTTTTGGTTCTTCTTTCAACCATACATATGTACGTTGGTGGTGCTAGCGCCGTTTATGTCTCCTTCGGTAGTCATTCCCTTAGTATCAAACCTCGCTCTAATACCACGTTGGCACAGAGTCTTAGCAAATACTCTAAGTCTGTGACAATAGGCTGTGTTATGCCATAATTTACTATATTTAGAAAAATGACTTTTTGAAATGTTCTAAGTATAAAATAATTTGAAAAAAATACTTAGAAAAGAGTCGCCACTTAATTTTCTAAAGAAATTAAGAAACCTCAATTTAAAAAGATTTTAACAGATTAATCTTAATAAATTTAGAGAAAAATGGGTAAGGGGTTCTTATTTACGCTTCAAGAAGTTTTTTAAGGCATTTGAAGCGCCCGCTAACATACGGTAATCCTATGACTTAGGTTAATTATTTTTTACTATTTTTTATGAATATAATTAAATTTATAATATTAAATTGAAACAATAGTTAAACAAAGAACAATTTTTAACTTTTAAGGAAATGCGATATTAACTTGAAATATTTGAATTTTAACAAAGCTAAAAAATGGGGCCTTAACAAAGATATTTAGATTTCAATTTTTTATTAAGTTATTATAATAATAATAATTAACTATTATTTTGAACGAAAGATAAATAAAAAGCTTTGACTAACAGTTTTAGTTTTGAGATAATGATGAACAAGGGGAAATATCGTCTTTCAAATCTTGTTGGAGAAATGTTAACTTGAAAGGCACTATAAATTAACTTTTGTATACATTAACAGTATAGCAGTGTATATTTTTGTGTATATAAGCTCTCTACGTGTATGTCCTGTGTCCAAACACCTGTATTTTGCCTCATCCTTATATTTCCACATTTTTTACCTGTATATTGATGTATAATGAACGTATACAGTGTATGATGAATGTATAAAGACCATCGTAGGACTTTCTGACACCTGCAATCTGGCTTTCGAGCCCTATACTTCTGTTTTATTGCCTTGGCTGACTCGATAAGAGGTAACGTTGGGCCTTTGGCCCAATACGAAGATGCAAGGAGAGGAGATGTGATTCATAACAAACTCAGAGCAAGTTTCACATGTAAAAGAGCAAGGAAATGAAGGTTAATATTTAGAATGATGACATAACCGTGTATTAAAATGAAATTACACAACTTATGGTAAAATGAATTGTTGCAATGATATTTAATAAGAAAAATAGGGACAAAGCCTATGATGTACTAGGAAGGGAGGTATACCAAGGACTTACTAAACTCAATTGAGACCAAAACATGCAAGTACATTTAAACTAGTCCAAGTTGCTAATTTAACAAACAAATAGCAATGACTAAAATTCCCTTGTCATGAATAAAGACTTGACACTTAAAAACAGTATTGCAAACAAAATTGATGTATTTCTCAAGTACAAAACTACATTAATTAGGCACCTAAAATGCATTCACTTTCATAGAGTCCCAATGTCATGAAGATTAAAAATAAAATCAATGAAAAATGTAAATGTTGTCCAAGTGATTCGAAGTTGGGTTTCGTTGCCCAAACTTCCGTATTGATACATAAGTCATACGTGAATTAAATATCCAAGAACAATGCCACCTACTTAGATCGATATCAAGATATTGGCATATATACAAGATACATAAGTCTTGTACTACATAATCTTAGGAATATATGAATCACTTAACGCACTATGAATGAAGTCTCATGGATTGTGTGTATAGACTCATAAGTCTAGCATACGTTTAAAAGAAGTGAACCTAAGATGTATATAATGAAAATATGTAACCCTAGAAGGGTTAAGTACGAGTGTAAAACACACTAAATGGCTAAATGCACTGGCATACGATGAAATGATTATTATGTAATGAAATGATGAAACCCTAGAAGGGTTAAGTAAGAATGTGAAACACACAAATGGCCAAGTGCATTGGCATATGATGAAATGAACATTCACGTAAAAAGGGATGAGTAATTATGAAGAGTAAATGTGCTAATGTTAATGAATGTGGTGACAACATGATATGAGGCTAATGTAAAAGATGAGAACAATCTCAAATGAGCCTAAGTAAATGTTACCAAAACTTACTCACCTATGAGAGTGTAAGTTAATGAAGAGATCAGTCTCTATGAACACTCTAATTAAAGTATGGAGATTAACACACTTAATACTAATGATGAGATGAGAAATCATCTATGGAGCTATGATGTCCTCATACTAGAAGCCAGCTTCCATGACGTATGAGTCGAATGTAATGGAACTTTATACTAAGCACCGATAGACTAGCTATGAGTGGTGATGCCTTCTTTCGGGAAGGGCGGAGGTTCACGTAACTCTCATGAGATGAGACTGTATGGCTTGTCGGGTATGGGTCTCCTTATAACTCCTGGTTTTTGAACCTATACTGCCAATATAGGGATCTGGCGGGGTTCAATTCCCATGTACGCTAACATGTTTTGGGTCACTTTGGCCGGTGATTCCACCTCTTTTCTGTGTGAGGGAGACACTGGATTTTTTGATGCTCACATGATCTATGTCGGTTAAAGTTAAAGTTCCCAATGAATGAATGGGGACATCCTCAAATAAAGCACATATGAAATGAATGATACCAAAGGTGTTAGGATAGGATAATCAAGAGGTGCGCTAGACTCAAGTAATGACACTAGGTTATTCTTGATCATTGCACAGCAAACCCGATTAAAGTCTTAAACTACACCCTAGGTATAGCTGGTGTTTACAGTGGCCTATGAACGAAATTAAATAAAGTACGTATGAATGAATGAAGCAGACTCTGTGTTTGCTAATGAAGACTCCCTAGTTGAGGTCCCATATGTTGAGACCTCATTTTGGAAAGTCTGAATGTCAAGTCCATGATTCCAAGGTCTCATGGCATATGAATGAATGTTATAAAATATTTTATGTGCCGTATGCTATATGATATGTGCTATGTGGATGATGTTATGTGTTGTGTGCAATACGATAACTATGATGATGCATGTTACTCTCATGGCATGACTTTCCTAATCCAAATTTGGAAAGCTCACTGACTTTCCTAATTCAAATTTAGAAGGTTCACTAACTTTCCTAATCTCAATTTGGCAAGTCCACTGACTTGACTTTCCATAATCATGTTGTTAGGAGAGAGCTATATTTTCTCATGCATGTCCTTGGTGTGTGCTTGCATATACCCATACTTAGTACAACTGTGTACTAACCCTATACAACTCTACAATTTTAGGTGCAGGCACAGGTGGACGCTGGAGCTACAGGTTGACGCTGAAGATATTCGGACGTCGAGCATTTATCCGGATTTGGTAGGCCCTCATGCTTTCGAGGATGCTGCCATTTATATTCTAGCTTAGTTTAGAGTTGATCTAGTGGAGTATGTTCCACTAGCGTTTCTTTCCTATTTTATTCAGACATTGTATTGGTGCCATTTTGGCAAGTACATCTTTATTACTATATTATACTATTTCTTTCATTTGATGATCTTAATATTAGATGGTTGATGGTGAACAATTATGTAATAATGAGAATGTTTAATAAGTATGTTAAGAAACAAAAAATTTTAAATTTTCCGCTAAAATTAACCTAGATGAAGTAAGAATGACGTATGTAGGCTTGTCTGCGACCTCTGAGAGGTCAACGACGCCGGTCTCGTCTGGGGTCTAGATTCCGGCGTGACACTAATTATTTCAAATTGTTCAAAATTGAAGAAACTCAATGATTAATTTATATTTAGGAGGGTCAAAAGTGGGTATCAACAGTTGTCCCTCATTTGACTTGGATTTATCAAAGAAATTCGAGACAAATGAAATTGACGAATCCAATTTTCACCGACCACATCTTCATCTTTAGGAAAGGGATTTTATACGGACTTTAGGTATTATGGTCGAACCCTGGAATTGGGTTTCCTACATATCTCAGGCTATATGAGAATTCAAGCCACTTGTAGTTCGATACGATTGATTTGATGTACGATTATGAAAGAATTCAAACATTATTCCGATATAAAATTATAAAAAGATCAAGATGCTCGAGAATAAAATTTATAAGAGGATATCAGAATATAATCGAGTTTTCAACATTGAGTACACCTACATATCCTTAAACCTTAGGAATCAGGCTATTTTTAGTTCGACTACATCGGTTGCAAAGGAAATCTATTATGCATGCCATATAGCCTTTGGTTCTGGAAGAGTGAAAAGTATGTCAAGTATGAAAAAGATGCTTGCAAACTCGTAGCCATGAATGTGGTGCGCCTCACACGCATAAGTAAGAACTTACATGGATATAATTTTCAAATCTCTTAGTGTATTGTCACTCTGATTGGATAGTTGCCTCCAGTGAGAGAGGAAAGTTTTTCGTATTCGAAATTGGAACTGATAAACCCAAAGAAATTCCCACATGCCTTTTGATAGAGGTGTGGTTTGATTGTGGTGGAAGTCGTTTCTCAACTTGCGTCCTAAGAGTTTGATATTTGTCTTTGGACTATGTCCTAGTTTGCTGCTAAGAAAAAGTTCCACGTTGTGTTGCATCCCTTTTGATGTCGTCTACACATGTGGTTTGGTTTGATAATTCATCCTATTTGATGCTCTCGACAAAGACTGAGATAGAACTCATTAGTGGAAAATTTAATTCAAATGGAAAGAGAGTGCCTTTTACCATTTTCACCCTTTATTGCTCTCCTTGAATATTTAACATTGTATTCTTTTAGTTTGAGGTAAAAAAATAAAGGTAGTGTCTTATATTTTCAATTTAATTCTTCATTGTACTCTTTTTTTGATATAGAATCAGTAAAATAGACTGATGTGATAGGTTGATGTTCTCTTGATGGTATGAATATCAATGGACATCTCCGCGTTTCGATATGCAATGGCTCTTTTGGAAATTTGACTATGAATGACCCTCTTGACAGTTGAATATGATGCCCCTCTCGGAAAACTGAAAATGAATGGCCCTCTTGGCAATTTAAATATGGAAGGCCCTCTCCGCGGTTTGAATTTGATGGATATCTTGGCAATTTAATATGAATGACCCTTTTGGCTTTTGAATATAATGGCCCTCTTGACAGTTTGATATGAATAGCCCTCTCGACAATTTGATATGTATGACCCTCTCGGCAGTTTGAGTATGAATGGCCCTCTTGGCAATTTGAACATGAATGGGCCTCTTGGATTTTTGAGTAAGAAGTGCCCTCTTGGAAATTTGAACATGAATGACACTCGTGGCAATATGATGAGAATGTCCCTCTCTGCAATTTGATATGAATGGCCCTCTTGGCAGTTTGATATGAATGTCCCTCTCCGTATTTTGATATAAATGACCATCTTGACAATTTGAACATGGATGACCTTCTTGGCAGTTTGATATGAATGGCCCTCTCGACAATTTGATATGGATGACCATCATGGAAATTTGACTATGAATGTCGTACTCTTTGCTCAAAGAGAGATGTTTCACTCACTATCAAATATTTGCTGATAGGTTCTCCTAAAATAGTTGGTTGATAGATATATTATCTTTGATAATTTTATTTTATCCTGCATCCACAAAAAAAGTTAGTTTTGGGACACTTATCTGCGTTGATTTCTTTTAGTCGCCTTGCTCCTTGTCTCGCAGTCTTTGGATTTTTTGTTGACCCTACGAATCGCAGTAGACAAAAGACAATATCATATATAAATTAAAACACTTTCTAGGTATGGAGTTTTTAGAAAAAAAATAGTTTTAAAGAAAATCTCTGCCAATTAATTGTCATGACATGCACGACACGAATAAAACCATTTGTGTTAGATTTTATTAAGATAGGTAACTTGCTTGCAACTTTATAACTCCTTAAGAGTATGTAACGTCGAGGCACATGAAGTTGACATTGACGTTCTACGTACCCTTGATGGAATTTTTGAGGTCCTTCTCAAAAATTTCGTCCCAATTAGATGTCTTGTAACAAATTTGAAGGTAATCACGGAAGTCATGATATCTTGAAAAACAAATTCTCTAAATTGTATACTAATCGCACATTTTGACATGATATTTGACCATTGTATGTAGGAAATAACTCTTCTTGCAGAATTTTTGAGATCTCAAAAATTCTGTCCCAATTTCGATCTTATCGGGAATATGACCAAACCCTTGTGGCGGCTACATATCCCGTTGAGACAGGAATCAAGTCAACGTAGTTCCTCTCTCGAGTGTTAACATATATATGAAATTTTCTAATGGAAATGACCGAGATTGACATAGGCTGCCTATGCATCTCATTCTTGAGCATTCAAGTCGAACGCAGTTCAAGTACAAGGGGAATGTTTCAAAACATAATGCGACAATGATTACAAGTAAACTGCACTTACATGGAAATAAAAGAAAGAAGTATCAGCCTTCAAATGTAGTATCTCTTGATGACACTCAATTGATAATTTTTCGCCACACTCTAACGTCCATCTCTGCTAGAACCAAAGCTCATGTTGATAGTACTTTGTGGACAACATATGGTCCTTGCCAGTTAGGTGCAAAGTTTCCTTTGTATTTGTCTTGACGAGGGAAAATGTATTTCAACACCAATAGGCCTTCCTCAAATGATCAAACTCTTACTTTCTTGTTGAAAGCGCGAGTCATTCTTTGTTCATTAAACTAGCCATGACAATTGGCACTCGTTATTTTCTCATCGATCAATTTTAATTGCTCATATCGATCACGAACCCATTATTCATAGCTCAATAAAGCTTCCTATAAAATTCATAAAGATGGTATCTAAACTTAAGTTGGTATCAGTGTTTCTATTCCTTATACTAATAGATACGGAGTTGCTCCAGTTGAGGTTAGAATTGTGGTACGATAACCTAGCAAGGCATAAGGAAATTTTTCATGCCAAAATTTTTAGTTTTCAATCAGCTTTCTCAATATCCTTTTGATGTTTTAAATAGCACTTTCACAGCTCCATTCATTTGAGGACGATATGTAGTTGAATTACGGTGAATAATTTTTAATGGTTCAAATATATTTTTCATCATGTGACTGTTGAGATTTGCTCCATTTTCTGTGATGATAGACTCTAGAACTCCAAACAACATATCAAATAAATGCGAACAAAATTTTCTACAACTTTCTTCGTCACATCTTTGTAGGAAGCAACATTGACCCACTTCATGAAATAACAATGTCGACCAAAATGTTCCTATTACCATTGGAGGCAGCAGATTAAATCGGTCCTATAACATCCATGCCCCATGCTGCAAATGACCAAGGGGAACTCATCACATTGAGTTCGTGGGGTGATACTTTGATCAGATCTCCATGTACGTGGCATTTATGACATATTTGGACAAATCGATTACAATCATTTTTCATGGTCGTCCAGAAGTATCTCGCCCTTAAGATTTTTTATCGCTCATGTAAACCCATTCATGTGCATCCCATAAACTCCGACATGCATTTCTTCAAGCAATATTGTTTCTTCTGCAGCATCCACACATCTGGAGTAATCGTAGAACTGGAGTCCTCCTATCAAGAACCTCCCCATTCAAAAAGAATTTGTTTGCCATTCTTCGAATTATTATTTTTTTGCTTCATGTTGCTTTTTCGAGGTATTCGCCAGCTTCTAAGTACATTTTCACATAGATATACCATGTATTTCTATCCAATTCCGCTTCCACATGTGAACAATGTGCTTATTGTTCTTTTAAATATATATTAAATGGGTCAATATAAGTCTTTTCTGGGTGTTGTATGATATGGTTGCGAGGGCATCATCGAACTCATTTTGTATTCTCGGGTGTGTCTAAACTCGGTCATCCTAAATCTTTTTCATATCCTTCGTACCAGTTGTGCGTAAGGTATGATTTTAGGATTCTTCACGGCCCTCTCTTCTTGAACTTGATGAATCAACAAGTTTGAATCAACAATTATCACCAATTCTTGCACATTAATGTCAAGATCCATTCTGCTGCCAAAGATACATGCTTCGGACTCAGCCATGTTATTAGTGCATCAGAATCTAAGCTTTGTTGTTGCAGGATAATGTTATCCCGATTCAGATATCAACATTCCTCCAATTCCTTATCCTCTAGAGTTCACTTCTCCATCAAAGAACATTCTTCACCCAGGATATGATTATGATATATCTTCCCCTACAAACAATAGCTTTTCATAAGGGAAATATGTTCTGAGTGGCTCATATCCTTCATCAACTGGTTTTCAGCAAGGTGATCGGCCAAGGCTTGACCCTTAATTGTTTTATGAGTCAAGTACCCAATGTCAAACTCACTCAACAACGTTTGCCACTTTGCTAGCTTTCCTGTATGCATTGCTTTCTGAAATATGTATTTGAGCGGGTCCATTCTCAAAATGAATGTGTTGTATAAGCCAACAGATAGTGTATAAGCCAACATATAGTGTCTCAATTTTTAAGCAACCCAAGTCAAAGCACAACAAGTTCTCTCAAATAGTGTGTAGCGAGCCTCATAGGATGTGAACTTCTTTCTCAAATAGTATATAGCTCTCTCTGCATTGTGAGATATAGATAAATACAATAGTAAAGGGTTGCATGCATGTGGTTGCACTAATACTAGTGGATTTGAAATATAGCTCTTGATGGTGTCAAAAGCTATTGAACATTCTTCGGTCCATTGGGTTGGTGCATCTTTCGTAACAACTTGAATATGGATTCATAGATCACCGTTGATTGAGCTATGATGCATCATCGTTGGATATTCGGCAAGGAAAAATTATCGTTTGGACTCGCTTTGTTGAGATCCCGATAATACATGCACATCCTGATTTTTCCATCTTTCTTCGGCACTGGAACAATGTTATCCAACCAAGTGGGATACTTGGTTACTTCGACGACCTCTGATTCGATATACTTCATGACCTCTTCTTTTATCCTTAAACATAATTCGGGCTTGAACTTTCGGTTATTCTGCTCTACCGGACAATACTCTTAATTGATAGGCAGCTTATGGGAAATAATATCAGTGCTTAACGCTGGCATATCATCATAAGACCATGCAAACACATCAATGTACCGTCTGAGTAGTTTGACCAATTCTTCTTTTTGTGTTTCTTTTTCAAATGGACACTAACTTGGGTTTCTCTTACCTACTCGTCATCTCCATCATTTCCCAAGTTTACTATCTCTGTCTCGTCTAGGTTGGGCTTTTTATTATCTTCAAGGTTGCTCAAGTCCTCGGTAAGTTTTCCAGGTATCATATTTTCCTCATCATATTCTTCACATTCATCTTCATTGAACTTACTTGGTTCACCGTGTTCGTGACATGTCATGACATTGGCAAGTTTAGATTCCTTTTTACCGAAAAAAACAATAAATCAACAATGTTAGATAGCAAGAGTTGAAAATGTATATATTGGAGAGTAATTCACAAAGACAATGTAATGAATTTAAAATAAACGAGGCTTTCATTAGAATTATAACAAAATTTGGTCATGACTCATGTCAATATGAGTTATTTATCTTTTTAAACATTACTATGAAAATAAAGGGTAATTAAGGGTGGTTTCATGCCTCTTCCTAACAACACCGGTTTTCAAAAGTAAAACTTCAAATCTTATCTTTGTCTACCAAGAAGTTCGAGGAATCATAAGTGGAGTGGTCATCCAATTCTGTAGCATCTCGGATGGTGGGTGTTGTGGTGCATTCTTCCAATATCACTACACAATCTTCTTCATCAAAAAATCTTCCGATCCCTTCCAATAGACCATCAATCTCAGGATCTAAAGCTTTAGCAACCAATGACTGGTTCAATTCTAGAATAGGCTTTGGTATATCACGGCTTTGCTTCTTCCCTATTTCTTCTTCGAATAATTCCTCCTTTGTTGAGGTATAACCGATGCGAAAGAGTAAATTTCGAAGTGTGAGAGGAAGTGGTTGAGATATTCCATCCAAATACTTACCTAATCCACGCCCAGGTTCAAAACCGCTTCTTAGCATAGTCATGGCAAGCATTTTATACACATGCGGCATTTGTACTTGTGGTGTCGTATCTTCAAAAGCAACATTCATTATCTCCACCGTGTGAAGTCGATACTTTGAGAAGAATCTCCAATACTTGAATAAAGAATCAAGGGTAACTACGATTTCTCCCTTTACAATAGATGATGATTTCATGATTCTCTCATATGAACTTAAAAAGTTGATGCAATGTGGATGGGACTTCTCTGACCGCATGGATTCATGGTCTTCCTAGCAACATATTATGTCTTCTGGACCCATGACTTGGAACTCATTGACAAATTCTGTAGGCCTCATTTGTATACACAAGTCCATCTGCCCCATGGTTTCTTTTTGCGAACCATCAAACACCTTACATTCATTCAGCTTTGACGGATTTTTCCAAAATCATAATTTAGCTGCATAAGGATTGATAACGGGCAAATATTGAGTCCTAAACCATTATCAATAAATACTCCAGCTACAAACGTGTCCCTGCATTTGACGGTGATATACAAGGGACAGTTGTACATCACTCTTTTGATTGGTAATTCCTCTTCTAGAAAAGAGATTCGGTGACTCCCAATGGCATAACTAACCATAGTGGACAAATTCTCACCACTTGTTCCCGTTGTTACATATGCTTCATCGAGTACCTTCACCAATGCTTTTCCATGGTAATCAGAACTCATTAATTGAGCCCAAACAGAAATTTGAGTAGGAGTTTTCTCCAAATTCTTGACAAAGGAATACTCCTTAGGTTGCATTCTTTGTAAAAACTCTTCAACCTCACCCTCTGTGATCGGCTTTCTTTTGTTCTCCTTTTTTCGTGTTTCCTGATCTAACTCTTTGGAACAAAGCATCTTCCAGAATGTTTCATCCCTTGAGTTTTAGCCGCCTGGATAACAATTTTTTTTGGGGGTTGCTCGTCATTTTTTTACGTTACCAAAGAGAATGCCTGATAAGGTTCATTTATTACAACGAACTCTGGATGGGCCTTTATGGGTCAATAATGTCACTATTGGTATGAGTGAGTTGACATTTGCTTCTCCGATAGTCCCATTAGCGAGTCAATCTTTATCTCTTTCAATCATATTGATGGTCGCTCTTCCATGATTCGACAATGGGTTAAGGTTCACATTGGGGGCAGGGTCCTGATGAGTGATGACTCTGTTATCGATCAAATCTTAAATCTTATGTTTTAGATTGATACATACTTCAGTGTCATGTACTGCCCCTCCAAAATGGTAAGCACGTCGTTGAGCCGCTCGAAAAAAATTTATTGTGAGATTAATTATCCTTGCGTCCAAAGGTCGGATTAATCTTGCCACTCTTAGACGCTCAAAGGGTTGGGTACGTGTTTCTTCCAAAGGGGTGAAAACTCTAAGAGGCTTTCTTTCAAGGTTAGCGCGGGGTAGATTGTTGTCATTTGGGTTGTTTTGTATATGATTTTGATAGGCTTGTGCATGGATTGGTGAATTGGTAGTGTATTTTAGTGGACTGTCGTTTAATTTTCATAGATAGGTGAGCATGGTTGGTAGTTCTGTTGTGCATAGTAGATTGGGATTGGAGCTTGTGGAAGTGGTGGATAATTGTGTGGCGGAAAATCAGTTGAAGTTTCCAACGGAAGAACCAGACCCAAAATACCTTTGCGGCTATGGACTTGGGCTAAAAGATACAACATACACTTCCTCTTTTTTTTCTCTAGCAAATCATGTAGCCATGGACGGTGAGGATTTGTTGGCGGCCTTCAAATTAGTGAGACTCTTAATGTGATACGCTCAAATTATACTTCCCTAAAGAAGTATAAGCGGTCGTATCAAGTAAATAATCAAATTATTAGGTTGGGGTCGATCCCACGAGGAAAATGATTTAGACTTAACTTTAATGTGCGATTACCTCTATTTAGTCAAGTCCTTTCCGAAAACTAGTGATTAAAGGGGGGGTTTTGTGAAACAAAAGAGTTGCAATATTATGAAATCAAATAAATAGAAAGAACGAATTACTGGTGTATATCAAGTTGTAAGAGAAACTAGGGTGTAAGTGTTCCCCATAGGTTCATAACGCCATAATCCTAGCTTATAACAATTCTTTCCTAATGTTTTGCATGCAAAGTGATAGGTTATGTATCCCTAAATCCTTGGTCCGGCATTTAGAGAATTTCACCCGTACCTTATTTCGGCTAAGTGTGTCTAAATTACTAACCCTTATATTTACCTCATATTAAGCATCATATTCGATGTTTGGCTTAGTTATTACTTTGCACCAATAAAAACTAGCCTATTAGATAGTATCCACTAAATCTATGTCGATAATTCTTTTCCTATTAACTACCCCCTTGGTCCGGCAAGTAGAAATAAGGCGAGTTCTAACGCGTGCACTCGTTAAAAAGACTTCTAGATGAAAGAATTATCGATACATGCAATAACTTAGTTGAGAATTGTTAATTAGCTAGGTTTATTTTGTTAATCACCCATGGTTCCCACAACCCCTAGTTGTGGATTAAGTTACCCATGCTTAGAAGATCACAATTCATATTTGATAAATAATAAATCATGAACATACTTTGACAAGTTTGAAGAAAATCCAGAAATTCAACTTGAAACAACAAAATGCACTTGAAAAACAATTCCGGAAACTTGAATTAATTGCCCAAGTTGCAAAGTCAAATCTCCAAGAACAAAAGTATGAAAACTAATAAAGAATCCAACCCCAAAAACGAGGTTTTACACCCTATTTATTAAGACATTGTCATAAAATAAAAGGAAAACAAATAAGGAAAGTTTGTCCAGAAAACGTGGCTTCAATCGACAACCCCACAGACCATCGACTGCCTCCGTCGGTCCACACTTAGCTTTTTCTTCAGCCTTCACTTTTGCATCTTCTTTGATCCAATCGACGGACCAACAAAACGGTCCGTCGATTCACTTATGGGTCGTTGATGCTTCTCGTCATTCCATACTTAGCTTTTCTTCAACATCGGCTAGTGGGACATCTCTTTGATCTGATCGACAATTTTCCAAGATGGTCCATCGATCAGTCGACGGATCGTCGATCATTTCGTAGACCCACACTTAGTCAGAATTCCCTAAGTTGCTTCCAGATGCATGAACCTTACATCGACGGTCACCACCTACGGTCCGTCGATGGCTTCGTGGTTCACTTCTACACTGATTTCTGCACAGCCTTCTGCTTTTCCGTTTTGGATACCTTTCCTGCAAAACACAGATAAAAACACATTAAAATTACTACAAAAAGGCCCTAGACACACACTAAACTTAAGGAAAAAGCATTGAAAGTACCGTGAAACAACGGTACATCAACACCATCAACTTAAGTTTGTTGTTTGTCCTCAAGCGACGCACTATGACTCACCACAACACTTTTGTACAAAAGTATCCTCTTTTAAGCTTTCTCAATCATATGGCTATCAATCCCGACTTTTTTTATTGTTTTAGTGCATGCTTTTACTCTTAGGCTCACTAGGCTCATTCATGTGGATAAGACCATGACACAGACTCACGACGCACTGACACCTCTACTCATTTATCTCTCACCAAGGTACCAACTTTCCAATATTGCAAATCGTGCCCCCACTTCAAAAAAAATATCCTCTTTTTTCGCACAGTGATTTTAGATTTTAGTATAAGGATCATTATTCAACACATACGCTCAAAAAAACTTCACACCTAGTTGGTACTTGTCGCCATAGGCTTCCCCTTATTATCACTACTTAAGGTCACCATATTAGACTCTTAGGATCACTATACGACTTTCTTGGCTTGTAACGTAGGCTCTGGGTCAGGTTTGATACATATGGGTACATTTTAGTGACTTGTTGCCCTCCTTGACATTACGACTAAGCGTCCTATCTCTTTCATCGTCTATTATACCTTACTCTTCTTTTTCTGGTCATCTTTGCAATTTTTCTCCATTCTTTCTCCTTTTGAGGAAATGACTCTTACTTCTTTTTCCTAAACACTTCTTTTATTCTCTCTTTTTCACCTTTCTTTCATTTTTTCTTTTTTTTTTCTTTGATAATGGCTTTGACTGAGTCACTTCTCTTATGAACTATTTCTTTTCTCTTTCCATATTAATATTTTCATCCTCAATTGTCGGGACATTATTCATAATAGTCACCCTCAACTTATGGCTTTGCCATGAGTCGAGGTACAAAATACCAAAGGTTGGGTCAAGGCCAAGACGAGGTCAGCTTATGCATTAGCCACCATCAACTTATGCTTTTGGCCTAAGTTGAGGTGCACATGTCCAAGGAAGGACCAGGGCCAACACATTATACCAAGGGAAGATGAGTTAGGGTAGAAAAGAAAGGTCAATTGTAAGCTCAAAATATTTGGATTAAAAGAGATCAATTTCATTTGGTTTTCTTTTATTTAGGCTAAAGATTGGCTAATTTGAACAAGGGCCTATTATCCTTTCCGAAATGTCGAACACAGATTTCTTTTTGCTGGACAAATCGGTCAAGTTCTAGATGGGTACCAACAGTGGAGCAGTCAATTTTCCTTACACTCTCTTAACACCTCATTACCCTACCAGATTATCGGACACCTAGTTCGAGTGTTAGATTGAGGATCATGCAATGTTGAATCTCTATGTCATGCTTAGAGCCAACATATTCAACATTGATTATGCCTAATCATGCAAGCATTCTCTTTAGAATAGGATATCATTCATATTTGTCCATCATGCTTCATATTTCACATTCATACTTTGTACAAGATACAACACATGCCGGTTCAACAGTAAAATAATCAGTCTCTTGGAGAGAAAGAACACAGGCAAGAAAACCACCAACAGAGGATCGGAGTTGGGCTACTCAAACTTCACCCTAGCACTCACTTTCCATTTACCCCACCCCCAACAAAAAAAGATGTAATTGTCCCCAATGCATAAGAAATATAAAGATAGAGTGGTATGTGAAGCAAACCTGAGGGGCATAGTGCCAATGATCAACAAGCAGGCAGATCCGGTTCCCCGAAATCCGCTCCCTCAGCAGTAGGGCCACCATCAGTATCTGCACCCTTAGTGGTGATCCTCTCACCAACCTCCATTCTAGAGCTAGACGCCCCAACAGCTAACTCACGAGCCCTCATATGCTAGGCCTCCTCATCAATCAATGAGGTTCTCCTCAAAGCCTTCATTTCAGTCCGCTCCTTCTTTCTAGACTGAGCATCCTCACTCTTACTTGTACGGCTGGAACGGTGCCTCTTCGCATGCTCACGTGGTGGAGGCGGCGATACAGTAGTGGTAGTGAACTGTGCAACAAGAAATGTATCCTCCTCAAGATCCGCAGGTGCGGCCTCAGGCTCGGGTACCCTCACATCTAATATAGCATCAACATCATCCCGCAGACTCTCCACAGCAGCCTGAAGAGTCGTCAGATCAATGGTGAGGGTTGGGCGTGCTAGGACTCTCAACTAAAAAGCATCGAGGCGCTGGTGGACCACCTGAATCCTCCTCTCCGTCTGATGAACTACATTCTTCTCAATTCGATCCTCAGCCTCGGCAATGGACTTCTTCATCCAAGGATGGATATGGTACAGGAAAGTGGCCATCTGGGCCTCTAACTTATGGACCCTAGCAATCGGGACCAGTTTTGCTGATGGGGTCGTAGACCAGGAGGAACTCATTGCCCTACTAGTGCCAGGGCAGACTCAACCGTGGTGGTGTAGGTAGGCTCTGAAGCAGCATGATCATCCCCTTGGGCTTGCTCTACCGTATCCGCCAAGTTCTCACCCAGCGGTTGCACATCTACTCTGGGCCCTTGCCGTGGTGTCGCCTCATTGGCCTCATCCGTGATGAGACCGATATCAACTCTCCCGGTAGGAGTACGGAGGACATCTCTGTGCCAAATGGGCACTCCAGCATCCCTGCACAGTTAGAAAATCATACATGCAAATGGGTAAGTGGTAGAGGCATTAAAAGCCCTCTCATGGATGACGGAGATCAGCAACTTGGCGAAATCAACCTCAAACCCGTCTACCAAAGCTGATACAAAGATCACCCTATCCCAAGTTAGTATATTATCAGCAGCCGTGGGGGATAGGCGGTAACGGACGAATAGCCAGAAAAACTTGGCCGCAAACGTGAGGTTGGCCTTCTTGATAAGGCCTCTGGTGTCCAAAACCCAGTCTGCTCCCTCACCATAAATGGAGAGCCCCTGTGCAATCCACCTCTTGGTGGACTCTCTCAATTCGCTACACCGATAAAAATGGCCTTCCTTACCCACGCCCCACCTGTAGTCAAACTCTAGGGTGAGGGGAACCCTTTCTACGTCAGTGTCCATATCATATAGGAAGCGGCGGATGGCAGGAGAAGAAATATCCACACGGCAGCCTCCAACTCGAACATATGTGAGCGGTGCCTATTTGGCGGGGTTAGACCGCCTGTTCAAAGGACCTCGAAGAGAAGCTAAGTAAGAGGCGTAGAACTCTCTCACCATATCCTCATTGTAAGGCCCTACAGTCCTAGCCGTCCACTCTAGGCGGTGGCGGGTAAACAAGTAGTGCACCGCAGGGACTATGTTTAGGCTCTCTCTAAGAAACCCTCGTTCAACTATCAGCGTTCGAGTCATCACCCCCTTGTCGGTCAATAACTTGAGATCCCTGTAAACTTGGTACTGACCATCTACGCACCACCGGTTGGGTTCATCAGCCACCAGTGTAGGGACCTCAAACTTGTGTGCCGGAACAAACTACAAACTCTGGGCCTCATCAGACGAGGCATTGCGTGCAGGGTCGGTTGGGAGAGTGGATCTCTGTGATCCGGAATCGAAGGCAATGGCCTCATTCGACCCTGTAGATTGGGCCGACTCAAAATTGGAGGCCTTTTCGGAGCCAAAGGCTCACTCAATACCCGAGACAGACCCAGACGGTGTGCCAGTCAGTGTGCGCTCCTCATAAGACTGGGAGGCAGTGACTACGCCGAGTGCCACCTTTTTAGTAGTGCCCCGAGTGGCTCTAGAAGCTAGTGTCTGGGTCTGGGTGCATGGGGGCACATATTCTAGATCCCTCTCATCATCGAACTCATCAATCAAGCACCGTGATAGGGCCACATACTTGGACCTACCCGTAGAATAGACGATATCTTGCTTTTGGGCCATCAGTACCTGAAAAACACCTTATTAGTCTCATTGGAATCAATATACACAAGCAATACAAGAAAAACAAAATCTTAAAGCAAAAGATAGTTAAGTGCAGACTGCATAATTGGGACGGGTAGTATCGACGGCCCGTTGATGAATCGACGGTCCGTCGATAGGGTCTGTCAGTGGACACTTTGCAAATTTCAGAAGTCATCTTTTCACAGAACTTTTATTTAGAAACGACGGACGTGCAGAACGGCCCATCGATCAATCGACGTGCCATAGTCCACTTTCATCGTCGGACACTTAGAAAATTTTAGAATTTTTCAGAGATCAGGGTTTCAGTTAGGAACGACAGACGTGCAGAATGTATCGTCGATGAATCAATGGATCATAGTCCACTTCCGTCATTCCACAGTTAGAAATTTTCAATGGTGAACCATAGACGAACCCCATCGACGGTCTGTGGAACAAACGAAGGTCCGTAAACGGGGTCTCATTTGGTTGGTAAAAGACAGAATTTGGGACTTTGTTTTTTTACCACAAATGGACAATTTCAAGCACACAAGTTCACCCAACATCCAATAACAAGAAAAAGACCAATTCGTCATCCCCGGGGCTTCGATTTTGCAAATTTTCAACCATGGATTCTAAGAGATATACACAGATTTCACCCCAACCCATTCAGTTTCTATCATTCTAAGGGACATGGAACCCAATTTGAACAAGTTTAATATTCAGTTATGTCCCTAGGTCAAGACCCACATACAATATATTAGAATCCACAAGCAAATAAACGAGAATTCATTGACAAAAGGAACATGAAATACCTGTAAGTTGTAGTAGGGTGAACTGAGGGGGTGATCTTACAACACCAACCTACGTGCCCGCCTTCAAACGCCGACTGGAGAAATAAGGGAAATGGAGGAGGAACTGGGGAGGATAGGGTTTGGGAGATTCTGGAATTTGGGAACTCTGGAAATCTGAAGAAAACTTTGAGTGGGTTATTGTGGGAGTTAATGGGGAGTTAATGGAATAAGGGAGGGAAACGTTTGGGGGGATTTTTAAAAGGCGTGGAAGGATAAATGAACAGTTATAACCTTATATAGCAGGTCGGGTCGGGTCATTGGTTTTTGTGAACTGACAGTACCCCGTCGACGGTCCGTCGATTGTGCCCTAGTTTAGAAGAAACTTTAAAACATACATGGGATCTACGGGCACCATCGACGGTCCATCGATGGAACGATGGCCCGTCGGTTGGTCCATAGATCTGTGCACAAGACCAATTTCTGCAGAATTCTTATGGTTTGGTCTCTGCACATTGATCACCCATTAAGCCATTCTTATTGTGTTTTCTAGACATTTTCTAGACACGGACCCTAAACTACTCGCTAGCCAACAGACTAAAAGCTATAAAAGAAAATTACACATGACATTGAGTAAAACAAAACGAAATAAAAGAATGCAAATACCAACAAAGAAAAGAAAAACCTATTGTTGGCTAGAGGATAAACATTGGGTTTCCTCCAAAAAAATGCTTGATTTAACGTCGCGGCACGACGCAAGACCCTTGATTACTCAGACTTCATCAAGGTGATATTCTTCAACCACTTCATGGGCACTCTCCGCATGCCCTAGGTAGATCTTGATACTTTTCCCATTTACCGTAAACCATGCACCCTCCTTTTTTTCCAACTCAACCGCTCCATGTGGGAACACTTTACTTATCAAGAATGGACCAGTCCATTTGGACTTGAGTTTGTCCGGAAACAAGCGCAACCTAGAGTTAAACAGAAGTACCAAATCCCCAACTACAAATTCGCGTTTCTCAATCTTTTGGTCATGGTACTTCTTCATCTTCTCTTTGTAGAGTGATGGACTTTCATATGCTTTTAGACAAAACTCACCTAGCTCATTCAACCCATTAAGTCTCTGTTCCACTGCTTCATTCCAATCCATCTTCAATTTTTTCATCGCCCACATGGACTTGTGCTCTAACTCAACCGGCAAGTGACAATCCTTCCCATGCACAAGTTGGTATGTAGACATACCTATGGGAGTCTTGTATGCTGTCCGGTAAGCCCAAAGAGCATCATCAAGCCTCCTTGACCAATCCATTCTATTAGCATTCACCATTTTCGACAGGATTTGCTTGATTTCTCTGTTGGACACCTCAACTTGCCCACTAGTTTGTGGATGGTATGGGGTGGCTACATTGTGGCGAACCCCATATTTCTCCAAGATCCCTTTGAACAACTTGTTGCAAAAGTGGGACCCCCTATCAGTGATAATAGCCCTAGGTGTGCCAAATTTGGAAAATATGTTCTTGTTTAAGAACGCGGTGACACTCTTCCCTTCATTGTTGGCAAGTTCTATGGATTCTACCCATTTTGACAAATAATCCACCGCCACAAGAATATATTTTATCCATGAGAACTCACAAATGGGCCCATAAAGTCAATGCCCCATACATCAAACAACTCAATTACTAGAATGGGATTCAAAGGGAGCTCCTACCTTCTCGAAATACCTCCATCTCTTTGGCACCTATCACATGTTTGGCAAACTCATGAGAATCTTGGTTGATGGTTGGACAATAGTAACCACACTGCAAAATCTTATGGGCAGTCCGAATACCACTATGATGCCCACCAATAGTTTGGCGAACTCATGAGAATCTTGGTGGATGGTTGGCCAATAGTACCCACACTGCAAAATCTTATGGGCAGTCCGGATACCACTATGATGCCCACCAATAGGCGACGAATGGCATGCCTCCAAAACACTTAGCATCTCAACTTCCGGCACACAACGGCAAATAAGCCCATCAACACAACTCCGGTATAAGTAAGTCTCATCACAAAAGAACTTTTTCACATCATGCATCAACTTTTTCCTCTGATGAAAGGACAAGTCCGCTGGGATGATATCACTAGCCAGATAATTCACAAAATCGGCGAACTATGGAATTAAGCCATAAGAAGAGACCAATACATGCTCATCTGGAAAGGTGTCATCAATTTCGGCCTTTTCACTCAACTCTCGCATAGCTTCATCCTCTAATCTGGACAAGTGATCGGCAACTTGATTTCGGTCCCTTTTCTATCTTTCTTCTCAAATCAAACTCTTGCAATAATAGCACCCATCTAATCAACCTTGGTTTCGCATCCTTCTTTGCCATTGAATACCTCAAAGCGGAATGGTCAGTATGCACTATAACTCTTGTGCCAAGCAAATAGGAGCAAAAAATTTCGAAAGCAAATACCACCGCAAGGAGCTCTTGCTCAGTCACCATGTAGTTCTTTTGTGCTTCACTTAGGGACTTACTAGAATAGTAAATGGGGTGAAGGATTTTATCCGTTCTTTGTCCCAACACCACACCAAGAGCAACAACATCACACATTACTTCAAATGGCTTACTCCAATCCAGGGAAATTATTATGGGCGCAGACACCAACTTCTCCTTCAACTCTCCAAATTCCTTTAGACAGGATTCATCAAAATAAAATTTACATTCCTTCTCAAGTAACTTGCACAGAGGATGTGCAATTTTTGATAAATCCTTAATAAATCTCCAATAGAAGCCTGCAAGCCAAAGAAAACATGTCACACCTTTTACAGAGATCGGTGGAGGAAGTCTCTAAATAACCTCTACTTTTGCTCGATCAACACGTATCCCCTTATCTGATATGCGATGGCCCAATACAATACCCTCTTTCACCATAAAGTGACATTTCTCCTAGTTTAGCACAAGGTTGCAATCTTCACACCTTATGATGACTTCGGCCAAGTGACTCAAGCAACGATCAAAGTAGTCACCAACAACTGAAAAAATCATCCATAAACACCTCAATAGTGTACTACACCATATCAGAGAATATCAACATCATACATCTCTAAAACATAGCCGGTGCATTACACAACCCAAAAGGCATCCTCTTGAATGTGAAAGTCCCATAAGGGCAAGTAAAAGTGGTTTTCTCTTGATCCTCCGGTGCAATAGATATTTGATTGTACCCCGAATATCCATCAAGAAGACAATACCACCTTTTTCCTGCAAGCCTATCTAACATCTGGTCCATGAAGGGCATTGCAAAATGGTCCTTCTCAGTCCATGCATTAAACTTTCGGTAATCCATACACACTCTCTATCCGGTCACCGGCCTCATTGGAAGAAGCTCGTTCTTCTTATTAGGAACCACTGTCATTCCCCCCCCCCCTCTTTTTTGGGCACACACTGAATAGGGCATACCCAACTACTATCTGCTATGGGATATATGACTGCGGCATCAAACCACTTGATAATCTCCTTCTTCACTACATCTTGCATAATTGGATTTAACCGTCCTTGATGCTCAATACTTGGCTTATGATCGGGCATGAGTTGGATTTTGTGTGAACAAATACTGGGTGGAATACCAATAATGTCCTCAATAGTCCAACCAATGGCTCCTTTAAACCTCTTTTAACACTTCTACCAGACATTCTACTTGCTCCATATTCAAATTTGATGCAATGATTACTAGCAAAGTGTCATCTTTTCCCAAGAATACATACCTCAGATGAGGTGGTAGAGCCTTAAGCTCTAATTTTGGGGCCTCCTCAGTAGATGGTTTTGCAGGTGGAGATTCGCGATGACTTATATCTAACTCTAATTTCTTTTGTTTGAAATGAAAATCATCTCGATCAAGTGCCGCAACCAACTACCCATACTCTTCAATACCATCCCTCTAAAAATTCATGATCACCGCCGCTAGTGCCTCAACACCCAGGCGCTCTTTGATTTGTACCTCAGACGCATTCTCAACCCTGTAGGATATCACATATATCGTTTGGAGCTCACCACTCTGCCTCATGGACCTAGAATGTTGAAAGTCACTTCTTCATTATTTAACCAAAACTTCATCTGCCCTTTTTCCATGTCAACCAAGGCATGACCGGTAGCAAAGAACGGCCTCCCTAGAATAATAGGCAGCTCAAAATCCACCTCACAGTCAATAATCACAAAATCGGCCAGAAATATAAATGACTCCACCTTGACTAACACATCGTGGAGTATCCCAATAGGCCTCTTCACATTCGATCGGCCATCAGTAACCGCATCTCAGTGGGATTTGGGTCACCCAAACCCAACTTCTTGTAAATAGAGAGAGGCATGATATTTATGCTTGCACCAAGATCACATAGTGCTTTAGCAAAGTGTAACAACCCGATGGTACATGGAATAGTGAAAGCGCCTGGATCTTCTTTCTTTTGCACAAGACACCTTGTAGCAATAGCACTACAATGTTGCATCCGATCATCATCCTCAAAACTTACTGATCTCTTCTTAGTAACCATATCTTTCATAAACTTGGCATAACCGGGCATTTTTTCAAGAGCTTCTATCAAAGGGACATTGATGGAAAGTTGTTTTAACATAGTAATAAAAGGCCGGTATTTACCATCCTTGGTCTTCTTCACCAATGTTTGCGGGAATTGTGGTGGTGGTATAGGAACGGGGATCACCTTTTGGGGTATCTCTGCTTCTTTTTCTGCTTTGTCTACCAACTCACCACTAACTTGCACTACCTCATCATGTCTTCTCACCTCATATTCTACGCTAGACGGCATAGGGATCCATGGTTTACTTACCCCCTCGAGTAGTGACTGCCATGCAATGTCCATCATTTTTTTGATTTTGGACGGTATTTCTAGGAAGAGTACCCGGTTGACGTGGGTTCACAGTAGTAGACAATTGGGGCATTTGCAACTCAAGATGCTTGATTGAGATTATGTGTGCATCCACATTATACCCAATATTAGCCAAATCACCTCTCAACTCCTTGGCGTGCTCATCACTAGTATGAAACCTCCTACTCATCTTTTGCAACATATCTTCAACTCGCGCCATACTACCTCCACCACCCCTAGCAGCAACTTTCCTATTTTAAGGCGAAACATAGGGCCCACTTTGATTGTTTTTCTGTTACCATAGTTAACCCGTTTGAAGTTGTTGTCACGGTTGTAGTTTCCTTCTCGAATATAATGGCCCTCTTTGTTGTAATTCCCATAATTCCGACCTTGATTTCCTTGACCTTTGTGCCAATTCTCCTGATTGGAACCTTGAGAGTTCGGTCGGAAACCCCCCGTCTACTCAATCACTGCATAAGAATCTTCTTCATATTAGTAGTCATCCGCTGGCGGTTGTGGTTTAGTAAAATACTTCACCACTTTTACTTTTTCCACACCCGAGTGACATGTTTTAACACCAACCCAAGATCAGTTCTCATTTGAGCCATCTCTTCACGAATCTCAACTGCGGCTGGGTTGTGTGTAGCTTGCACCGCAAAGGTGTTTCTCCCAGTATCTGACTTCTTAGTGCTCCAAGACTTATTGTTTTGGGAAATGTTCTCCAACTTTTCTAGGATCTCTTCATATGTGCACTCACCATAAGAACCACCCGAAATAGTGTCAAGTACCGCCTTAATATTGTTATCTTACCCCCCATAGAAGTACTCCTTCAACGACTCATCATCAATGCGGTGGTTTGGAACGCTTCTTATGAATGCAGTGAATCTAACCCAAGAGCTACTAACCAACTCCCCAGGCAATGCCACAAATTTGTTCACTCTATCTTTGTGGTTAAGCTTTTTAGACACTGGGTAATACCGTGCTAGGAACACATCTCTCAACTGGTCTCAAGTGTAGATCAAATTATAGGGCAACTCTGTGAACTATGTTGCGGACTCTCCCGTCAGTGAGAGAGGGACCACCCTTAACCCGATCACATCCATACCCAAATTTGGCCTCCCTACACAACTCTTAAACAGCGACCTGAGTTTGGCGATGTGAGCATGTGGATCCTCATATGGTAGCCCCGAAAACAAACCTTTAACAGTGAGCATATCCATCAGGATACTAGTTACAATGAATGTATGACCCTTTGGTAGAGGAGGTAGGACAAGAGTCCCATCAGAGTCAGTGATGTTAATGTTTCCTCTATAGAACTCTTCAGGTCGTGGAACAGGAGGTTGCCTCCTCAAAGCATCATCCCCCGGGTTTTTCACCATCACTTGGTTGTGAGCATCAAGCGGTGGAGGAAGTGTACGGTTGATCCCATCACCTACATTTGTGGGATTCTGTTGATTCATTCTGCGGAGTGATTGATTAAGTGCAGGATCGTATGGAAGCATTGGTTTTCCTCGGCTCCGTGTACTTGGCATACACTGAAGCTAAACCTGAGAAAGACAAAAACAAAAAGTGAAAGTAAAATTAGGAAATTATTGACTAAAATTCAGTAATTGCTCTTAAAGTTAATCTAAAAGCCATTTTCCCCGGCAGCGGCGCCAAAATTTGATACGCTCAAATTATACTTCTTTTGTATGAAGTAAAGAACCCAATTATTAGGTTGGGGTCGATCCCATGAGGAAAATAATTTAGACTTAACTTTAATGTGTGATTACCTCTATTTAGTCAAGTCCTTTTCGAAAACTAGTAATTAAAGGGGGGGGGGGTTGTGAAATAAAAGAGTTGCAATATTATGTAATCAAATAAATAGCAAGAGTGAATTATTGGTGTTTATCAAGTTGTAAGAGAAACTAGGGTGTAAGTGTTCCTCATAGGTCCATAACGCCATAGTCCTAGCTTATAACAATTCTTTCCTAATGTTTTGCATGCAAAGTGATAAGTTATGTAACCCTAAATCCTTGGTCCGGTATTCAAAGAATTTTACCCCGTACCTTGGTCCGGCTACGTGTGCCTAAGTTACTAACCCTTACCTTTACCTAATATTAAGCATCATATTCAATGTTTGTCTTAGTTATTACTTCGCACCAATTGAAACTAGCCTATTAGATAGTAGCCACTAAATCTATGTCGATAATTCTTTTCATATTAACTACCCGCTTGGTCCGACAAGTAGCAATAAGGCGAGTAATAACGCGTGCACTCGTTAAAATGACTTCTAAGCGAAAGAATTATCCATGCATGCAATAACATAGTTCAGAATTGTTAATTACCTAGGTTTATTTTGTTAATCACCTATGATTCCCACAACCTTAGTTGTGCATTTAGTTACCCACGCTTAGAATATCACAATTAATATTTGATAAATAATAAATCATGAACTTACTTTGACAAGTTTGAAGAAAATCCATAAATTCAACTTGAAACAACAAAATTCAATTGAAAAACGATTCTGGAAACTTCAATTAATTGCCCAAGTTGCAAAGTCAAATCTCCAAGAACAAAAGTATGAAAAATAATAAAGAATCCAACCCCAAAAATGAGGTTTTACACCCTATTTATTAAGACATTGTCCTAAAATAAAAGGAAAACAAATAAGGAAAGTTTGTCCAGAAAACGCGGCTTCAATCGACGACCCCAGAGACGGTCTGTCGATGGAACGACGGACCGTCGACTTCCTCCGTCGGTCCACACTTAGTTTTTTCTTCAGCCTTCACTTTTGCATCTTCTATGATCCAATGGAAGGACCAACATCTCGGTTCGTCGATTCACTTACGGGCCGTCGATGCTTCTCGTCGTTCCATACATAGCTTTTCTTCAACATCGGGTACTGGGATATCTCTCTGATCTGATTGATGATTTGCCAGGACGGTTCGTTGATCAGTCGAGGACCGTCGATCCTTCCGTAGACCCACACATAGTCTGAATTCCCCGAGTTACTTCGAGATGCGTGAACATTCAATCGACGGTCACCATCTACGGTCCGTTTATGGGGTGATGGGCCGTCGATGGCTTCGTGGGTCACTTCTACACTGAATTCTGCACAACCTTCTGCATTTCTGTTTTGGACAACTTTCCTATAAAACACACATAAAAAAAACATTAAAATTACTACAAAAAGGCCCTAGATACACATTAAATTTAAGGAAAAAGCATTGAAAGTACCGTGAAACCATGGTACATCAGTAATGTTTCACGATTTGAGGCCATCCTCTATGGCTTCTCCCATTCTTACTTGCTGCGAAAACTTTTGTCCCATCTAGGCAACATCCTTTCGTAATATTCGGGCTCTTTAGCTCGAATATAAGCAGAGGTTATTTCATTTTCAGTCATCACAGTTTGTACCTTTGCAGCTTCTTTACTTCAGCGGCACGCATATCCACGATAGTCCTCCGTGATCTTTTGGTTGAGTCTTTCCAAATAATATCAATCGTGGACAACTTCAACATTAAGCTGGAATCTTTTAAAAAAATTATTAGCAAGATCCCCTATGTAGACCACTGAAAGAGTTCTTGAGATGTGAACCATTCTAACGCCTCCCCATTTAGGATTCGACCAAACAACCTCATAATTAATACATCATTTTTACAAAACCAACGAGTTTGTCACAATATACTCGTAGGTGAGCCATGGGATTGCCAATACCATTGAAGGTTTAAAATTTTGTAATTTTGTAACCTTCGGGTATCTCCAAGTTAAGGTGCATGCAAAGGTCCTCACACTCAAGTCTTGTTATCTTTCTCGAAGATTGGACTCTTTTTACTGCCTCAGAGATGTTTTTTTTGGTAACATTCATTTATTGTTCACGCTTTTCTTCTCTCAACCTCCATTCTTTATTCATTTCTTCATAGTGATCCAGCTCTGGTTGAACGAGAAATATAGGGCATGGCCCAAGGATTGTATAGGCTGTTGGAGTTTTAAATGTTATGGAAGGGTATGAAGGCTGGCTAGGCAAGACACGTGGATTATTAGAGACTGGGTATGGGATTTGGTATGTTGATGTGATGTTTTGGGAGTGATTAGTGTTAGGTACTTGGTTATGATTCGGTGGCGGTGGTTGTGGTTGGTAGGAAGTGCTGGCATAAGGAGCGCTGTATACATTTAAGGCAGTGGTATGAGTATTAGGAGTTGAAGTTATGAATCCTGTGGAGTGGGTAGGAAAATAGTTGGGTAATGGAGAACTTAATGATGAAAAAGGGGGAGGAGGTCTTCTAGTTTCAAGGGGTGGTTCATTCAATGCAATGGCAAGTTTGGCTAGATCTTTGGTTTTTTGAAGCTCTTCCTGCATGTCTACAATTTGTTGCATTAACTGAGAGATCAACTCACTCTGATCAGTGAGCTTAGCATTTCTGATGGTCACATTGAATATTAATGTTTCTTCAAAAGTACGTATCATTTTGCTTTCGCCTTTGTCAAAAGTATGATAATGGAAGGATGGTATGATTTCTTAGATCTTGTAATGTAGGGATGGTCAGCCAGTTTGATTTCAACACAGATCAGTTTTTACCTATAGAGAAAAATAACTCAAAAGATATATATGTTAGTCTTTGTTTTTAACAAGATATGCAAATAAAATGACATAAAAATAAACACATAAGTGTCATTTTGCTTCATGTAGATTAATCCACGGAAATATTTTGGGTAACGGGAGGACTCGAATGGAAAGAAATCTTTCTGTGATTGAATTGGGAAGGTCGAATTGCAAACCACACTAATAATTTCTTCCACTCATATGCTTTGTAGGTGAAACCTTTTATAATCTTTCACTAATAAGGGAGAATAAAAATTTAAAAGACTGGGACCGAGCCTTAAGTAGACTGCCTACGTATCCACTAAGGAAATCAGGCCCGACGTAATTTAAATTACACAAGATAACGTAAACATACTCTTCCCGAAGTTAATAGAGAGACTAGGCTCGAAAAGAGCTTCCTACGTACCCCATATGGTCTCAAGTCTTGCATAGTTCTTGATTACAATAAGCTCAAAAAAATGACAAAGATGAGAGATGTGTTAGATGAACCTAAATCTACCCCAAACTTTTCTCTTTCCTATTCAACCATAGGGTGACAATCCAGTGTTCTCATCATCTGAACCTTCTTTTGTTTTCCCATTTCCCCTTATGGAAGAAGCATTCCCAAAATTTAGCTTCTTAATGTCCCGTTCAATTTCGGGGATCCTTGCAGTCGCTTTAGTGATATTAATTATCTGTAGATCGATTTTTGCAATCTTTCTTTTCATTGAGGTTGTTTCCATGTCAACCTCAATAATTCTCTCTCGTAGAGTCCATTCAGTTTGGTCTAGTATTGCATGTCTTCTTTTGGTTGCAGCTATCCTCTCAATAAATACTTTGAATATTGACTCCTTAGTTTCTACTTCACTAACCAAAGAAATAGGTGGGATTTGTGTGTTGACGTCTTTTCCAGACATTTTAGCAAATCGACCTTCCTGTGATGGATGAAAGAAACATTTAGGGGATATTTGGAGTAAAGGATTAATATATTTCTGAGAAACTTGAACGACAATTAAAGAATAATTTGGACGGAGTTTGTTGTTGTGAATTTTGATATATGCTTATAGTGATCTAAAAACAATAATGGATTAATTCTGCTTTAGACAAAATGACACATCATAACACATAGCAATTATATCAACTCGAGTTTGGAAAACAAAGACCCCCAAGTTATCATTTAATCGAACCTACTATGTCAAAATTAGGCTTGGATCCGTTTATCATTGTCACATTACACATAATATGATTTTGGTCGTTGGGCCGTGAAACCCGTCAACATAAAGGTGGACTTCTTAAATGTGGAATTGATAAGCAAGATCGATACCCCTAAGGTATATGCATGTGTGACTTAAATTGAATGGTGGTTTAGCTCTATCTTATGTTTTCTAAGATTTTGTTTTCTAGACACAAGGTTCCCGAGTGGACAACTCGAATGAGGAGGCTACACGGTCACACGAAAAAAGATTCGTGCACTCTTGAAAGAAATTTGCGGGTGCACAAAGCTCACCTCGCGTGTATGTATGATAGTGTGAATTTCCAAGAAGTGGAGAAATAAGAACAAAATGACAGTTTATAAAGCACTAATAAAATAAACAATTTATATAAAGCGATAACAAATAAACAATTTACATACAAAAAAAATAATAAGCAATGTACATAACATGAGCATAAAAATAAAATCATTTGGCATGTAAAATAAAGCAAGCAACATATGTTAAAAACTTTAATAATTAACCTAAGTCTGTTATGGTTAGAACATATTAAATCCCAATCATATTCGTCATTACTGTTTGTCATAATCTTACTAACTTTAGAAAAATCACTTTTTAAATGTTCTAAGTAAAAAGAGTCGCCACTTAATTTTTTTAAGAAATTAAGAAAATTCAATCTAAAAAGATTTTAGCAGATTAAATCTTAATAAATTTAGAGAAAATGGTAAGAGATTCTTAATTACGCTTCAAGAAGGTTTTTAAGGTATTTGAAGCACCCGCTAACACACTGTTATCCTATGACTTAGGTTAATTAATTTTACTATTTTTTAAGAATATAATTAAATTTATAATATTAAATTGAAACAATAGTTAAACAAAGAACAATTTTTAATTTTTAGGAAATACAATCTTAACTTGAAATATTTGAATTTTAAAAAAGCTAAAAAGTGGGATCTTAACTGAGACATTTAAATTTTTATTATTATAACGTTGTTCTAATAAAAATAATTAACTATTATTTTGATCTAAAGATAAATAAAAAAGCTTTGACTAACACTTTTTTTTGAGATAATGAACAAGCGATTAAAGCTTGTTGGAGAAATGTTAACTTGAAATAATTTTAAACTAACTAAAAGTTTGTTAAGTGAAAAACATTAAATAACATGTCTTTTTTAAGAACAAAGATATTAAATTCAACTAATGACAAAAAATCTTATTAGTAAAAAAACGTATTAAAAGTAAACCAACATAACAAAAATAACTCATCTTTTGGGGAATCTAATTAAGTTAAATAAAATATTTTATGGAGAGTTAGCAAAATAGTCAAGCAGAATAAAAAACGATTAGAAGACTAAAAGAGATAATGAAATTGGGCCCCTTTTTGGGCCAATTTTGCTGCAAGTTTTTGGGTTTTTAACCAAATTCCCTTTTTGTATACATATATCAGTGTATATTTGTGCTTATCATCTCTCTGTGTGTATGTCCTGCGTCCGAACACCTCTATTTCGCCCCATCCTTATATTCCCACTTTTTCGACCTGTATATTGATGTATAATGAACGTATACAGTGTATAATGTATGTATACAGTCCATCTTAGCACTTTCTGACACATGCAATCTAGGGTTTCAGCCCTATACTTCCGTTCTATTGCCTTGGATGACTTGATAAGAGGGAACATTGGGCCTTTGGCCCAATAAGGATATGCAAGGAGAGGAGATGTGAGTTCATGGCGAACTCAGAGCATGTTTTATATGTAAAAGAGCAAGCAAATGAAGGTTAATATTTAGAATGTTACACATAACTGTGTATTAAAATGAAACTACAGAACTTATGGTAAAATGAATTGTTGCAATGATTTTTAATAAGAAAAATGGGTACCAAGACTATGATGAACTAGGCAGGGTGGTATACCAAGGGCTTACTAAACTCAATTGAGACCAAAATATGCAAGTACATTTTAACTAGTCCAAGCTGCTACTTTAAACAACAAATAACATTGACTAAAATTCCCTTGTCAAGAACAAAGACTTGACAATCAAAAACAATATGGCAAACAAAATTGATGTATTTCTCAACTACAGTAATTAGGCACCAAAAATGCAATCACTTTCCTTAATGAAAGAGTGACTTGAGGCGATGAAACCCAACTACTGTACTCTCAACAATTCCAATATGACAAACAAGTTTTTTTTTTACAAGTGATTTGGCAAAATAAAAAATGCTAGCTAAGGGGGAAAATGAGGTATAATAAAGAAGAAAATAAACAACAACTCTATGAACATGGAATTTGAGAACCGGAATAAGAACATCTTCAAACACCCCACAACATTGAACTTGAACAATATCCTTTTAACCGGAGTAAACACATTAAAATTAATGTCACAGCTAGCTTAGACAAATATTCGTTATGATAAGGCCTCCAAGCTTTTTAATTTAGAAGGAGAGGTCAATTTATAAGACGAGGAGTGAAACAAGACTTAATCCTTTCATTACAGACCAATGCAAAGTGGCAGCATTAAACAACTTACCAACGTCTACAACATGGTCATAAATGCACCATTTTGAAACAGCCATATTAAAAAACCGGAAAGTCTTAACACATATGACTCGGTACACATTTGGAACTAGAAGAATGATAGACATATTAGCTAAATTAAAATAGGATTATGGTGAACTAAAAGAATAACATCAATTGCTAGGATATGAGAGAGACACAACCAGCCTTCAAATCATCTAAGAACATTTATAACTATTACGAGATTAAGCTAACCATGGCGAGAAGCTATTGTGATACATCAAAACGGGCAAAGAAGACAACAAAAATGCACCAATAAATAGTGAAGAAACAGAATGATATTCGACATGCTCGAATTCAAAACTGAATGTATAGTATATTTTTTTGAGAGAAATTAAAAGAAGATTCGGCTAACTTTAGACATATGATCTAGACAATGAACCTAATTACCAACACATAATCCCAAAGGAACCTTATCTTCATGTTTACTCATGCTCACGATTCAAAATTTCACAGGAAAAATGAAGTCGATGATGAGGACTAGAAAAGAAGAAACTAATTGGTATCCATGGCAGAACCTTTACCAAACATTGAATAAATAATATATCATATTGAGATGGAAATAAGAGGGGGCAAAATTACCTTTCTTGGATCAGTGAGCTGGGACGTTCAGCTTGAGAGAGACGATTCTTTTACCACGAGTTTTTAATACTAACGGTAAGACAAGAAAATTCGAGCAGCGATCTTGTCGGAACTTACAATTAGAAATTTAGATATAATATTTTTAAGTGTAGAAGTGATTATTTCCTTGAAACCAAACCCAAAGCGTTTTATAAGATATTTTTCGTATATAACCTAAAAATCCGATATTATCCTCTATTTGCATCCCTTGAACATGGGGAATTATATATAAAGAAAGTTGGGGTGATTTTGGGAGAAAATCCGTTGGATTTTTGAAAGAAGAGTTTGAATTATCTTTTGCTCCTTTTCGAGATCAACACTATGAGGCATGTGAGAGTTGTTCTCTGCTCTGAAACTCCGTGAGAGGGTGGTAAATGGGACATGGGCAAGGCAGCTGCAGGTGTACGAGGTTACTGTTGAGCCGCGCTTTTCTGGGTTTGTCGGACTTATGCGTATGGAGGAAGAAGACGTACATGGTAGGTTGGTTTGTGCGCGTCTGCATTGGTATTTTGCTGGTATTTTTGGATCGTTGCAGGTAGGGTTGGGTATTGTTGAATGTATGTTTTACTGAAAAGTGGGATGTGTTTATTTTTATTGAAATTGGGCTGAAGTTTGGAGGAATATGTTGGGATTGAAACATTTGGAAAATGAGTTGGGTCGGCCGGAAGTGAATATGAAGAGAAAATGGGTTACTGATATGATGAGTAAGGCAGCCCAAAAACTTGTTCTTGAAAGAGAGTTTAAGAGGAATGAAATGGCCAACTGAATTTCACTTATAGCCAATCAAAATTAAGAACTTAGGCGAATCGTTAAATTTGTAAACTCAACTAATTATTAAGTAGGATGAATTTAATATAAGTAATTAATGAGCTTCTTAATTTTAATGAAATAAAATACTTAACTCAAATGTAAACTAAGTAATTTAAAATATATATACTATTGTATAATTAAACTAATTAACCAAACATTTAAATAAAATAAAATCTTTTGAGACGATTTAAGATATTCATAAGATATATTAATTATACATAATTATATAGAGTATATTTTGTTTGAAAATATAAAAAATTATAAACTACTGAAAATAACTTGAAAACGATTATTTATTTGCTTTTTAAAATTTTTTATCAAATTAATTATTTTAAATCATTCAAAATTGAAGAAGCTCGATGATTAATTTATATTTTGGAGGGTCAAAATTGGGTGTTAAAAAGGTGTATGACTCTAGGTCACAAGGGAAAGGTAGTGAGTCCCAAAGGCCTACTTGTTCTAGGTGTGGTAAGAAGCATGAGGGTAGGTGCTTTGCCGGTAGAGATGGTTGTTATGGATCTGGTGAGGGTCGCCACATGAATAAAGATTGACCTAATGCAAGGGCTAATATAAGAGAAGGTAAGCAATTTGCCTCTAGTGGTGGGGATGTGGAGCATCAAAAGAAGAATAGGTTATATGCTCTCCAATCCAAGGATGATCAAAAGTGATCTCCTCATGTCCCTTTCCGGTATATTTTTCTTTTATGATTTTAGAAAAAATTCCAGATTTATTGTCTTATGACTTGGTATGATGGACTTGATGATTTCTTCGTTATCATGATGTTTGTGAAGGTATTTAGCCTTGCTAGAAATGCTGTATTTGCTTTGTGTTGCCTCTGATTTTTGTATCTTGAGTCAATGTGCATTTTAAACCTAATAATGTCTATGTTGATAATGTTGTAGCTAGGAGATGTTAGTTCCTCCTTGGAAATGAGTAATATGTTTCTTTCATGCATTTTAAGTTGCCTTGAGTATGACTAGTTTGACATTAAAGTTTCCTTGTTTGGGTGTGTGCATTTAGAAATGATGCATACACGATGGTCTGCTATTCTTGAGTCATGGTGTTTACCTATGAAGTTTTAAGGTGTCATTCGGGGACGAATGTCGTCAAGGGGGGTGGAGTATTGAAACACCCCGAAAATCGTATGACCTAAGCTAGAGCCCTACATAGGTTCTAATAACATAAAAAGGATTTAAATGAAGTTTCTAGACCGAATATAATCCAATTAACTTAATTTACTTATTTTAGAAGTAAAGCGTCAAGAAATGATCATGACGCCCGAAAACTAGTAAAAATGAACTACTATGTTCTTAGGTTTTGTAAGCTTTAAAGAGACGTATATGTGTTTAATCTTGTAAAAATGCTTAGCATAAGTAAAAGTAAGTGTTTAGGGTCAAAAAATCCAAGTACGACTCCCCAAGGACCACCCTAAGCGTCCTTGAGGAGGACCCAAGCAATGGACCCAAAAGCTGTCAAAAGACAATAGCCATCTACGAGCACCATTGATGCACCGTCAATAGTTTTGATGAGGAATGGATTGGCTTCGTGAGTTAAGACTTAGTCTCCTCACCGAATCCATCTCTGAACCATTTGACAGACATCCATGATGGGTCGTCAATCCATCCAGCATCTCTGGATGGTGGCCGTCAATGGGCACTGTGATGCTATCATTTAATCAACCAAGCCAAGGGTGGTGTGATAACTTCCACCCTTGTATAATTAAATACATGGACGGTTACTTAAATTATTTTATGGTATTTTAATTAATTTAAAACACTAAGACATAGACATAGACTTCACTCCTGAAAATCAAACCCTCCCCTCCCTAAAGTTCTCTCAAGATCACAATTGAAGAAGAAGGGAAAAAGGAGGCAGCAACTAGGTCAAATTCACCAAGGTTTCAAACTTATTTTAAGGCATTGATAAAAGGTATGTCAAGATCTGTCAATCTTGAATTCTTCCATCCATGGGGCCCCCATTGTTTCCCTCAATTGTGAATAAAAAATACCCCAATCTAGCTGAGGTTGTGATTACATTGTGGGTAAGACTTGATTGTTATTCCAAAGCGGTTGATATCATTCAATTGTGCTTGAATTATGTTTATGTGATGATTATATGATGTTTCATGTGAATTCCTTGATGAAATCTAATCAAAGATAATGAAGGTGATCATTGTGGGTTTAGGTCATTAGAGGCAAGGTTGAAGGTTCTAAGTTGATCTTCGTATTTAAATTGTCTTGAAAACTTATTGATCATAGTAAGGATAATCTAAATGAATTGATCTAGGTTTAATTGAATAGGGAGGATCTTAACTTGTAAATTCTAAATTTAACCTATATGATCAAGTATGACTAGAATTACCTTCTAATGATCAAGGTGATTGAATAGCTTATAATTTAGAGATGGATCATGATAGAATGAAGTTAGTATTGGATATAGGGGATGCATCCTTTGTTGTTAGGGATTTGGTAAAGTCAATATAAGGATATCTTTATTCAGTATTCTGTTTATCTTATACACTTAGACAAGAATAAGCTAGGAGAAGTAAGTTCTCTCACATAAAACTATTTTAGGTTGACCTAATAATATAAAATGAATCTAAGCATGATAGACTAGAATAGCTTGAAGTTTTGGTATATGATCATCTTCTTGTGTAGTTGACTTGGGAAGATAAGATCAAGATAAAATAGCTTGAAGTTGAGTCTTACGATTACTTCATGTATAGTTGAATTATGTAGCTTGAGGTGGATAGATCTCATGTTAGCTTGGGATAGTAAACTTATACCCTTCTAATAGTAGCTTGACTTTTATGTAGGTGCACTTCATGGAATATCTTGAGTTAGATTACTTATAGAAACTTGACGTGGTAAGCCTCATTGAAGCTTGCGATAATAAATCTCATGGAAGCTTGAGATGGTAAGTCTCATGGTAGCTTGAGATAGTACATCTCCCGGAAGCTTGGGGACGATGATTTCCATAGTAGCTTGGGATTGTGGAATGAGACTCTCATAAGGATAGCGTGAAGTAGCATGAATAGAATGCCTTCATGGTAGCTTGACTTGGTTAGGCCAAAACTATTTCATGGTAGCTTAAGATTGAGACATGTTACTCTCCTATGGATAGCTTAGGGTGGAGGGCTTACACTCCCCTATGGATAGTTTGCATCTTAATGAGTGGGTGCATGGTTGCTAGGTGGGTATACTTGTAACCTTCCTATGATAGCTTGGATTGCATGATACGATGTTTTCCATGGTACTTAGGTCTAGCATGATAGTATGTTATTCTTTGATTAATTAGTATGAAAGATAGTTAACATTGAGTAAGATAGCCTAAATGAGTATTTAGTGTGAATGGTAGAATGGTATGTCATTCATACATGGCACAGATATGACTTGAATCTACAAATAAAATCTCCTCTTATGAAGTATGCCTAACTTGGGTAGTGTCTATAGTTCCTTTGATCGTATGAATGACTAAAGATGATAATTTCTTGTCAAATATGAAAGTAGGTCTTTAGTGACCCTTAGAATGGGATAACACCTGAATAAGGTGACTTTAAGATATGCTTAATTTGTGAGGTAGAATGGGATTCCCCACATGCATTGCACAAGTGCGTCTTAAGGTAACGTAGGGGTATAGTGCTCTAATGTAATGAAAACGTAGGTCTCAAGTGTGTGAAGGTGGGATATGACCTAGAATAACAAAAAAGAAGTACTTAGCTTAGGTGGTACTACGTGATGCTACCTTGGCCTTGCACATATATACTTGGAGGTGGCTTGGGAAGCAGTTCACTTGAGTATAAGAGATAAGCGATTGTAGTATGAACTTGTGTATGCCTTATATATACTGATTATGATGTAATACTTACGTTGCAACTATGTTATCATTATGTTATTATCTCTTATGATTATGTCTTATGTTGACTAACCATTTTCAGATATCTTATGTTGGCATGTTAGCTTTCATACTTAGTACCTTTGTACTAACGCTTATTCCTACATTGTAACCAAATGTTGGGTTTCAGCTTTGAGTTGCTATTGGAGGCTAGAGTTTCAAGGATTGTGGAGAAGAGAAGAAGTTGTGAGTCATAATATCTTCGAGGAAAAACCTTTATGTTCCTTCTATGTCTTTCATTATGTTTTTAGACTTTGGGTGTGTATGGTATGAAGGAAAATGTTTTCCACGGAAAATATTTTCCTGGAAAACACGTTGATTTTTGACTTATTTTCTCATGGTTGGTTGGTGAGTAAAAATTATTTCCCGAAAAAGATTTTTAGTGTACGATTTATGGCTGAAAAATGTTTTTGGCAAATATAGAGTAGAAAATAAATTTTGAAATTGAAAATATTTTTTAAAAATAAACTTTAATTTTTTTTTTGGTTCGGTTGGGGGGCTTGTAGGGAGTGGGGCTCAAGGGTAATGTGAAAAAATGAAATATTGAAGTTGAAAATATTTAATAAGAACAAAATTAATTTTGGTAAGGGGTGGATGGGTGTGAGGCTGGGTAGGTGTGTGTGGGAATTGTTGAAGGTAAAAATGATTTATAAAAACAATCTTAATTTTTTGTTTGGGGGGGGGGGGGGGGGGGGGGGGGGGGCAAAATGCCCTTAACTTAGTGGAAATTGTTCCGAAATGCCCTTCTTTCACCTATTTGATCAAAATTGCCCTTCCATCCACCTATTTGGATCAACAATGCCCTCAAGGTTAAGTTTAAGCCTAAAAGTACCCTTCCGTTTTTAACAGAAACTTATGTGGGATAAATGATTTTTTAAAATTAAATATGTTGCATTATTATTATTTATCCACATGAAATTAACTAAACCCAATTTCATTCACAATCGTACCCATTAACCCAAACTCATTTCTAATTAAAAGACCCAATACTTTCTTCATTTTCCTTCTCCAAAATTATTTGGAGAAAATAATAAACTACTGATTTTCAAGATATGTTGAATTTTACTTGGTTTTCAATATTCTACAGTCCTATTTTCTAACACAACCTTGTACATTATACTTGTCCCTCTGGCTCTCAAAATGTAAACAAATGTTGGTAGATGTAAGCGTTTCTAATTCCAGTTCCCTTTCTCCATCAACGTTAGAAATGCACCTATTTTCTACTATCTATGCACTTGAATGCTTCTGATAACTTGTCGCCAAGTCAGATTTTTCTAATGATGATGACCCAATTGAGATTTTTTACTTTTGACTTGGATGCTTTCGTTGTCATTTCAATACTTTTCTTTTTTAAAATAAGTTCATGACCTTAACCAGTTATACTCTTCCGAGGATGATGTTGATGATGCCCAACACTTTATTAATTCACCAAATAATTTTGGAAAAGGAAGAAAAAGAAAGTGATGGGTGTTTAAGAAATGGGTTAGGATTAATGAGTATGACTGTGATGAAATTAGATCTAATTAATTATATGTGAACCAAATAAAATAATACATCATTAAAAAAACTTTTTATGCCACATCAGCTTCTGTTAAAACGAAAGGTAATTTTAGGCTTAAACTCAACTTTGAGGGTATTTTTAATCCAAATAGGTGGATGGGAGGGCATCTTTTATTCAATAGGTGGAAGAAGGGCATTATTGAACCACTTCCAATACATTAAGGGCATTTTTGACCCTTTACTTTGAAGTTGAAAGTATTTTCTAAAGACAATCTCAATTTTTGAGGGTGGGTGATTGTCGAGATCGGGATGAAAAACAAAAAATTGAGTTAATTGTTTTTTAAGAGTGATTGGGGCGTGTGGGGAATGTTAGGGCCAGGGAAGCGAAGGGATAAGGGGGGGAGGGGCTACAACAATACCAAAAATTGCCATGCTAAATCTCTTTTTTAAACAAACAACTTTTTATATTTTTTTTGTGAGGGTTGTTCGTAGGGTGGGGGGTATGGGTGAGGGTGGGTTAAAAAAAATTATTTAAAACAAAGATTGTAAATTTATTATTTTTATTAAGTTTTAGTTATTATCTTATTTATTTGGGGGGGGGGGGGGGGTTAGGGAAAAAATAAATAGATTTTTTCAACAAAAAAATAATTCTAATTAGAAGTTGGAAGATAGTTTTGGAAAATATTTTCCTTAAAATTTTGAAGGAAAGTCATTTTCCTTGAATTTGAGGAAAATGAGTTGATTTGGAAAACATTTCCAAGTGCAACTACAGAGTGCACGGTTAGGAAAGAGCACTCCAACACATGTGCAAGAACATGTGCAAGCATATGTGCTACCGGCCGAGAGACCATGCGACCAAGCCCAACCGATTCAGTTAGGGCGGTTAGGATGTAACAACCCTAAAAATGAATAAGATCAAAACTTAGGTTTTTTCAAGAATGCTTGCGATTAGACCAAGGTCCACACGTATTGATACGCGTAGAACCAGACCTCAGAACCCTTACTACAATCAAGCCAACTAACTTGGGGAGTTAATTGACCTTAGAAAGATTGAAACCAACCATGTGAGGCTCGCGAAAACGAAGATTTAATTGAAAGAGTTTTTACCAGACTCAAAAGAAGAAATCTTAAGTTTTGAGAGTCCAAGGGTAAAATGGTCTTTTCCAAGCCAAGGGTAATATTGTAATTACCCTGAGGAATTAATTAATTAATTAATTAATCAATTTATTTAAGGTATTTCGGGTGGGGCAACCCGAATTGACCCATTTTCGCAAATGGGGTCACTCGGGTTCGAGCCCCACTAGAAGCAAGATTTAACTTGCTTTTATTTTAATTTGTTAATTTAATTTTTAATAAATAATTAATATTAGCTGATTAGGAAAAAGAAATCAGATTTTTATTAATTTTAATTATTTATTTAAGTTGACTAAGTCCTACCAACAAGTCCTATTTCTACTAGACCACTATCTCCCATCCCCCACTCTCTCTTACACGTTAATCTCTCTCTTTCTCACACTCTCTCTAGCTGCAAACGTGAGAAAAGTCAGAAAGAAAACAAAAGTTCTTCATGCTTGAAGAATTCACACGCAAAACACAAAAGAGAAAGCAATTCAGTAACGTTAAGCAAAACATACTATGCTAGTCGGGTAAGGTGTGAGTGTGGGTGTTTGGACTGATTTTTGGAGAGGTTCTTGGGCAGCATTCTGGAGCTTTAACAAGAAAACAAAGGTATGGGTCTTCTTACTCTTGGTCCCTTTCCCAAGAGACCCCTAGGACTCAGAATATTCGGCTCAAAACTAAGGTTGTTTTCCCCGTTGCATGTCCCTGTCATTAGCTCCCAACGAATTTGTAGGTTGGTATGAATGCTGGTAGACTTAGGATTATGTGATGTTTGTGCTGAATGTTAATGTGTTGGATGTATGTTAATTTATGAAAAGACAAACCATGTGTGTGTTCGAAATTAAGAAAAATGTATGACATGTCTTGAGTCTCGGCCTAGAGGCTTGAATTTGTTAATGTTATGTTTGTTGTTTTATGTACACCAATTGAAGTAAATTTTGATATTCATGTGACATGAAGTGTGGCTGAATTGAGGAGTAAACATCTTGACTAATAATTCGTGAAAGAATGTATTAAAGAACGTATCAAATGAACTATGTATTGCTCTATAAATTCACGAATAAAGGGAGATAAAAATGAGCAAAGAGTTTACCTTAAATTTCCAGCACTATGTTGACATATCTCTGCCAAATTAAGTTGTATAAAATGATAAGAAAAATAAAGAATAATAGGTGAGGTCATTGAGGGTCGAACACGAGACCTCACCCCGTTAAAATCCCCCAAAATTAAAGAAATAAAAAATTATATGGTGAGGGGGATTCGAACCGTGTCATGGCTGGGAAAAATAAGTGTGAAAAATAAGAAATGAGAGGGGTGGGATTCGAACCCACACCCTCTCGGTTAGAACACAAAGAAAAGGAAAAATAAAAATATGAGAGGCGTGGGAATCGAACCCACGACCTCTATGCGGATGGGGGGAGATAAAAATAAAAATGAAATGAGGCTGTGGGTATTCGACCCCACAACCTCACAGTCAACTCAAACAGTCAACTCTTAAAAGGGAGAATAAAATAAAGAGGTTGTGGGGTTTCGAACCCACAACCTCTCGGCCTTAAGCGAATGGAAGGGAAAGAAAATAAAAAGAATTAGGTGTGGCTGAGGGGACTCGACCTCGGGTCCCAATGTCCCACATGGACCGAAACAATAAAGGAAAAATGAAAATGGGGTTGTGGGGGGGCTCGAACCCACAACCCATCGGCCAATACAAGGAAATAGTTAAATAGAAAAATAATCCTTCAATGTTAATATTGTGAATTGACATAGAGTTAAAATGTTATGAATATTAGAATAAAATCAATTAATAATGTAAATGATATCCAATTGATTCAAGACTTGGGTTTCCTTGCCCAAACTTCCGTATTGATGCATAAGTCATACATGAACGAAATATCCAAGAATAATGCCACCTACTTAGATCAAAATCAAGATCTTGGCATACATACAAGATACATAAGTCTTGTACCACATAATCTTAGGAATGTAAGAATCATTTAACGAACTATGAATGAAGCCTCATGGCTTATGTGTATAGACTCATAAGTCTAACATACATTCAAAAGTAAGTGAACCTAAGATGTATGACATGAAATGATGAACCCTATAGGGGTTAAGTAAGGGTGTGAGACACACCAAATGGCCAAGTGTATTGGCATATGATGAAATGAACATTCACGTAATAAGAGGTGAATAACTAAGAAAAACAAAGGTGCAAATGATGATGAATGTGGTGACAACATGATATGAGGCTAATGTAAATGAGGAGAGTAATCTCGAATGAGCCTAAGTAAATGTTACTAACATGTATTCACCTATGAGAGTGTAAGATAATGAAGAGACCAGTCTCTATGAACACTCTAATGAGAGTATTGAGCTTAACACACTTAATACGAATGATGAGATGAGAAATCATCTAATGAGCTATGATGTCCTCATACTAGAAGTCAGCTTCCATGACGTATGAGATGAATGAATGGAACTTTTATACTGAGCACCGATAGACTAGCTATGAGCGGTGATGCCTTCTTTCGGGAAGGGCGGAGGTTCACGTAACTCTCATGAGATGAGACCGTCCGGCTTGCCGGGTATGGGTCTTCTTATATCTCCTAGTCTTCGAACCTATACTGCCAATATAGGGATCTGGCGGGGTTAAATTCCCATGTACGCTAGCATGTTATTGGATCACTTTGGCCGGTGATTCCACCTCTTTTCAGTGTGGGGGAGACACTGGATTTCATGATGCTCACATGATCTATGTCGGTCAAAGTTAAAGTTCCCAATGAATGAATGAGGCCAGCCTCAAATGATGCACATAATGAAATGAATGAATACCAAAGGTGTTAGGATAGGATAATCAAAAGGTGAGTTAGATTCAAGTAATGACATTAGGTCATTCTTGGTCATTGCACAACGAACCTAATGAAAGTCTTAAACTACATCCTAGGTATAACCGGTGGTTACACTGGACTATGAATGAATTGAAATGAAGTACGTATGAATGAATGAAGCAGACTCTGTGTTTGCTAACGAAGACTCCCTAGTTGAGGTCCCATATGTTGAGCCCTCATTTCTGGGATGTCTTAATGTCAAGTCCATGATTCCAAGGTCTCATGGAATATGAATGAATGATATGAACGAAGTTATGTGCTACATGCAAAATGTACTGTATGCTATATGATATGTGATATGTGTAAATGTTATGTGCTGTGTGAAAATGTGAAAAGTATGATGATGTATGTTATTCTCATGGCATAACTTTCCTATTCCAAATCTGGAAAGCTCACTGACTTTCCTAATCCAGATTTGGAAAGATCATTTACTTTCCTAATTCAAATTAGGAAACTTTCCAAATCTCAATTTAGCAAGTCCACTGACTTGACTTCCAAAAATCATGTTGTTAGGAAAGAGCTATTATTTCTCATGCATGTCCTTGGTGTGTACTTGCATATGCCCATACTTAGTACAAGTGTGTACTAACCCTATACAAATTCTACTATTTTAGGTGCAGGCACAGGTGGACGATAGAGCTACAGGATCATCGCTACAGTTATCCGGACGTCCAGCATTCATCCGGTTTTGGTAGGTCCTCATGCTTTCGAGGATGCTACTGTTTATGTTCTAACTTAGTTTAGGAGTTGAGCTAGTGGAGTATGTTCCACTAGTGTTTCTTTCTTATTTCATTCAGACTATGTATTGGTGCCATTTTGGTAATTATACACTTATGTTTATTGAACTATTCCTTTCATTTGATTTTCTCTTAATGATTAGATGGTTGATGTTGAACAAATTACGAATGTATTATAAATGTTTAGTAAGTAATGTTTAGAAACAAAAAGTTTTAAATTTTTCGCTAAAAATTAACCTATGTAAAGTAAGAATGACGTAAGTAGGCTTGTCTGCGACCTCTGAGAGGTCAACGATGCCGGTCTCGTCTGGGTCTAGATTCCAGTCGTGACAAAGTTGGTATCATAGCATTAGGTTAAATTATGAAAATAATAAGTTCACATCAACCACATTGAGTAGTTTCTAAGTCATGGTAGTGAAGTGCACCACTATCCTGGATTAGAGACTGCATGATGCATAGGAAAGTTTCCCTTCTTCTGATCTTATCGTACTTTTTCGAATGTCTGAATTTTTGGTGTTATGAGCGTGTCTAACATCAATACTTTTTGTTTTTCCAGAAAATGAACACTAGGAGAAGAAATGGTCAGAGGAGAGGAGGAGCAGCTGCTAGGGGTAATCAGGATCTACCCCAGGCTCTAGCTGAAGGAGTGGCCATGCCAGTTAACCCAGCTGGGTCGAATGATGCTGAGGTGCGGGCATTTTTGGCCCAAATGGCACAGGCCATTACTATGCAGGCCCAGGCTATGACTGCCCAGGTCAACCGGCAGGATGTTCAGAGGGAGAACTCACCAGTTCGTAGCATGGCTGACAGGCTGAGAGACTTCACGAGGATGAATCCTCCCATTTTCGCAGGGGTTTAGACATCGGAGGATCCTCAAGAGTTTGTGGATGAGGTGCATAAGATTCTGGTGGCTATGGGGGCTACTGACATTGAGAAGGCTGAGCTGGCTTCCTATCAGCTCAAGGATGTTGCACAGACTTGGTGCAAGATGTGGCAAGATAGCCATGTCTTAGTTGGAGTACCAGTCACATGGGAGCTGTTGAAGACAGCATTTATGGAGAGATTCTTTCCCAGGGAGATGAGGGAGGCCAAGGTTGAGGAATTCATCAACCTCAAACAAGGCTCCATGACAGTCAGGGAGTATTCCCTGAAGTTTGTTAAGTTGTCAAGGTATGTTGTTTTTCCCTAAGTATTTAATAGCAAGAATAAGAATAATACTGAACCTTGTTGAAATCTCCCAGGTATGCTACTTCCCTGGTTTCTAACAGCAGGGATGAGATTAGCAGGTTCCTCACATGAATCAATGGAGACCTGGAGGAGGAGTGTCAATCTGCTATGCTCCATGATAATATGGATCTTTCCAGGTTGATGGTGTATGTCCAGCAGGTAGAGGACAGCCGCAGAAAAAGAGGTGTTCGTGATGCTAGGAGGCCCAGGCCTCAAGATCAGGCAGGACCCAGTCATGGAGGCCAGATGAATAACTTTGGCGTCCGTGAGCAGCCAAGGTTCAAAAAGGGGCAACAGAGTTCTGGGAATTGTAATCCTCATAGGAGTACTACACCTAAAGGAGGCAGACCTGAGCCCAAGAAAGGAAATGGAGGTGAGATGCAGCGTACTAAGAAGAATTGTGCTAAGTGTGGCCGAGCTCACAGTGGAGAGTGCAGACAGGGCACTAGTACCTGCTTCGGTTGTGGTAAGAGTGGACACATGGTCAGAGACTGCCCACAGAACAGAGGTCAGGCTGGAGGTAATACTCAGCCTAGGCCTAACCCACAGGGTGCAGCAGCAGCCGAGCCTCCTAAGAGGAATAAATTCTATGCCCTGAAGGGCAGAGAAGAGCAGGAGAAGTCCGCTGATGTGGTCACAGGTATGCTGCAAGTGTTCTCAAGTTCTGTTTATGCTTTATTTGATCCAGGGTCTACACTTTCCTTTGTAACTCCTCTGCTTGCTCTTACTTTTGAGGTATTTCCTGAAGTTCTACATGATCCTATAGTGGTTAGTACACCTTTAGGAGAGAAAGTAAGAACTGATAGAGTATACAAAGATTGCCCAATATTTGTGAGTGGTAAAACTATGTGTGCAAACTTGGTTGAGTTACCCATGCATGATTTTAATGTTATTCTTGGCATGGATTGGCTTCACAGTTGTTATGCTTGTTTAGACTGTCGTAGTAGAGTGGTGAGATTTCGCTTTCCTAATGAAGAAGAGTTAGTCTGGGAGGGGTACAATTCGAGTCGTCCTAACCCCTTGATTTCTAACCTTAAGGCCAATAAAATGATGTCCAAGGGGTTATTGTGTCATCTTGTGAGTGTTAATGATTTAGATCATGACATTCCTTCCATAGACTCAGTACATGTAGTGAATGAGTTCTTAGATGTGTTTCCTGATGATTTACCTGGAGTCCCTCCCCTTCGAGAGATTGACTTTGGTATCGACTTAGAACCCGATACTAAACCAATCTCAATTCTTCCTTACCGAATGGCTCCAGCTGAACTCAAAGAGTTGAAGCTGCAGTTAAAAGATCTCACTGACAAGGGTTTCATTCAGCCGAGCATATCCCCTTGGGGCGCTCCAGTGTTGTTTGTAAAGAAGAAAGATGGAACCCTTAGAATGTGTATCGATTATCGGCAGCTCAACAAAGTCACCATAAAGAATAAGTATCCACTCCCCAGAATAGATGATCTATTTGATCAACTCCAAGGGTCTAGTTTCTTCTCTAAGATTGATCTTCGTTCAGGGTATCATCAGCTTAGGGTTAGGGATGGAGATATCCCAGAGACAGCCTTTCGTACCCGCTGTGGTCACTATGAGTTTTTAGTCATGTCATTTGGCCTCACGAATGCACCTGCTGCATTTATGCACCTCATGAACAGGGTCTTCCGTGAATACCTTGACTCTTTCGTCATAGTATTCATTGATGACATTCTCATCTACTCTAAGACCAAGGAAGAGCATGAACATCATTTGAGACTAACCTTGCAGGTACTTAGACAGCATCAGTTGTATGCCAAATTCAGCAAATGTGAATTCTGGCTGAGATCAGTGCCTTCCTGGGTCATGTTGTGTCTGATCAGGGCGTGGAGGTGGATCCCAGGAAGACGGAGGCCGTGAAGAACTGGACAAAACCTCTTACTCCTACTGACATCCGTAGCTTTTTGGGATTGGCTGGTTACTACCGCAGGTTTGTAGAGGGCTTTTCTTCCATTGCTGCCCCATTGACAGCTTTGACTAAGAAGAAAGCCAAGTTCGAATGGACGGAGACTTGTGAGAAGAGTTTCTAGGAGCTCAAGGACAGACTCACTTCAGCCCCGATGCTTACCTTGCCTAAGTGTGGTGAAAATTACACTGTTTATTGTGATGCATCTAGGGTTGGTTTGGGTTGTGTTCTTATGCAGGTTGGTAAGGTGATAGCCTATGCATCTAGACAACTTAAGGTTCATGAGAAGAATTATCCCACTCATGACCTGGAGTTGGCAGCTGTGGTATTTGCAGTGAAGCTGTGGAGGCATTATCTGTATGGAGTGCATGTAGATGTGTTCACAGACCATAAAAGTCTCCAGTACATGTTCACACAGAGGGAGTTGAATCTACGTCAGCGGAGATGGTTGGAGCCGTTGAAGGATTATGACACAAATGTGCACTATCATCCACGTAAGGCTAATGTACTAGCTGATGCTTTGAGCAGGATGAGCATGGGAAGTACAACTCACGTTGAGGATGAGAAGAGGGATCTGGTAAAAAATGTACACAGACTGGCCAGACTGGGTGTGCGTTTGGTTGACTCCACTAGTGGGGATGTTTCAGTTCATCCTAGTTCTGAATCATCCTTGGTAGTTGAAGTCAAGCAAGGTCAGCATCTAGATCCCGTGTTTATGGAGTTGAAGGACTCAGTGTTGATGAAGATGAATGAGTCTTTCGCTTTAGGAGGTGATGGCATACTTAGATATCAGGACAGGCTGTGTGTTCCAGATGTGGATGATTTGCGGACTAGGATTGTTGCAGAGGCCCATGGTTCCAGATATTCTATACATCCAGGTACCACCAAGATGTATCACGATCTCAAGCAAATTTATTGGTGGGATGGCATGAAGAAGGACATTGCAGAATATGTGGCCAAGTGTCCTAATTGTCAGCAAGTTAAGGAAGAGCATCTTAAGCCTGGTGGTCTGACGCAGATTATTGAGGTTCCAACTTAGAAATGGGAGGCCATTAATATGGACTTCGTGGTTGTTCTTCCGAGGACTAGGAGGCAGCATGACTCTATCTGGGTTATTGTGGACAGATTAACTAAGTCTGCCCACTTTATCCCTGTAAAGTCTACTTACAGCGACGAGGATTATGCGAGGCTCTACATTGATAAGATTGTGAGATGGCATGGGATTCCCTTGTCTATTATTTCAGACAGAGGAGCTCAGTTTACTTCTCATTTCTAGAGATCTTTCCAGAAGATCTTGGGCACGCAGGTGAAGCTTAGCACTGCCTTTCACCCTCAGACAGATGGGCAGGCAGAGTGCACCATACAGACATTGGAGGATATGTTGAGGGCGTGTGTGATTGATTTCAGAGGTAATTGGGATGACCATCTGCCTTTGATAGAGTTCTCGTATAATAATAGCTATCACTCCAGCATTGGGATGGCACCGTTTGAGGCACTGTATGGTAGGAGGTGTAGATCTCCAGTTGGGTGGTTCGAGGTTGGGGTGTCATCCATTTTGGGGCCGGAGATCATTCATGAGGCCTTAGAGAAGGTCAGAATGATTAGGGACAGGTTGACTACTGCGTACAGTCGGCAGAAGTCATATGCTGATAACAGAAAACGGCCCTTAGAGTTTGATGTTGGTGACCAGGTTTACTTAAAAATATCACCTATGAAAGGGGTGATGAGATTTGGTAAGAAAGGTAAGCTGAGTCCGAGATACGTTGGGCCACATGAGATCCTACAGCATGTGGGTGAGGTGGCCTATGAGTTGGCATTGCCCGCAGAGTTAGCTTCTGTCCATCCAGTCTTTCACGTATCTATGTTAAAGAAGTGCCTAGGTGATCCAGCATCAATCTTACCTGTTGAAGGTTTGGGGGTTGATGAAGACTTGTCTTATGAGGAGGTACCGGTCGAGATCTTAGACAGACAGGTCAAGCGGCTGAGGAACAAGGAGATTGCCACAGTGAAAGTATTGTGGAGTAATCTTTATGTTGAGGGTGCTACGTGGGAAGCTGAGGCCGACATGAGGGCCCGCTACCCTTACCTGTTTAGCTCTTGAGGTTAGACTTTATACTCTTAAACATATGTTTCCTTACCTCCCCGTACTTTGTTTCTATTGATTGACTGTGTATAGTGTTTTTATTATGATCTGACTGGCATTACAACATGAAGTAGTAGTGTCATTCGGGGACGAATGTTCCTAAGGGGGGGATAATGTAACAACCCTAAAAATGAATAGGATCAAAACTTAGGTTTTTCAAGAATGCTTGCGATTAGACCAAGGTCCACACGTATTGATACGCATAGAACCAGACCTCAGAACCCTTACTACAATCAAGCCAACTAACTTGGGGAGTTAATTGAGCTTGGAAAGGTTGGAACCAACCATGTGAGGCTCGCGAAAACGAAGATTTAATTGAAAGAGTTTTTACCGGACTCAAAAGAAGCAATCTTAAGTTTTGAGAGTCCAAGGGTAAAATGGTCTTTTCCAAGCCAAGGGTAATATTGTAATTACCCTGAGGAATTAATTAATTAATTTAAGGTATTTCGGGTGGGGCAACCCGAATTGACCCATTTTCGCAAATGGGGTCACTCGGGTTCGAGCCCCACTAGAAGCAAGATTTAACTTGCTTTTATTTTAATTTGTTAATTTAATTTTTAATAAATGATTAATATTAGCTGATTAGGAAAAAGAAATCAGATTTTTATTAATTTTAATTATTTCTTTAAGTTGACTAAGTCCTACCAACAAGTCCTATTTCTACTAGACCACTATCTCCCATCCTCCACTCTCTCCTACACGTTAATCTCTCTCTTCTCACACTCTCTCTGGCTGCAAACGTGAGAAAATTCAGAAATAAAACAAAAGTTCTTCATGATTGAAGAATTCACACACAAAACACAAAAGAGAAAGCAATTCGGTAACGTTAAGCAAAACATATTACGCTAGTCGGGTAAGGTGTGAGTGTGGGTGTTTGGACTGATTTTTGGAGAGGTTCTTGGGCAACATTCTGGAGATTTAACAAGAAAACAAAGGTATGGGTCTTCTTACTCTTGGTCCCTTTCCCAAGAGACCCCTAGGACTCAGAATATTCGGCTCAAAACTAAGGTTGTTTTCCCCGTTGCATGTCCCTGTCATTAGCTCCCAACGAATTTGTAGGTTGGTATGAATGCTGGTAGACTTAGGATTATGTGATGTTTGTGCTGAATGTTAATGTGTTGGATGTACGTTAATTTATGAAAAGACAAACCATGTGTGTGTTCGAAATTAAGAAAAATGTATGACATGTCTTGAGTCTCGGCCTAGAGGCTTGAATTTGTTAATGTTATGTTTGTTGTTTTATGTACACCAATTAAAGTAAATTGTGATATTCATGTGACATGAAGTGTGGCTGAATTGAGGAGTAAACATTTTGACTAATAATTCGTGAAAGAATGTATTAAAGAACGTATCAAATGAACTATGTATTGCTCTATAAATTCACGAATAAAGGGAGATAAAAATGAGCAAAGAGTTTACCTTAAATTTCCAGCACTATGTTGACATATCTCTGCCAAATTAAGTTGTATAAAATGATAAGAAAAATAAAGAATAATAGGTGAGGTCATTGAGGGTCGAACCCGAGACCTCACCCCGTTTAAATCCCCCAAAATTAAAGAAGAAAAAACTTATATGGTGAGGGTGATTCGAACCATGTCATGGCTGGGAAAAATAAGTGTGAAAAATAAGAAATGAGAGGGGTAGGATTCGAACCCACACCCTCTCGGTTAGAACCCAAAGAAAAGGAAAAATAAAAATATGAGAGGCGTGGGAATCGAACCCACGACCTCTATGCGGATGGGGGGAGATAAAAATAAAAATGAAATGAGGCTGTGGGGATTCGACCCCACAACCTCATAGTCAACTCAAACAGTCAACTCTTAAAAGGGAGAATAAAATAAAGAGGTTGTGGGGTTTCGAACCCACAACCTCTCGGCCTTAAGCGAATGGAAGGGAAAGAAAATAAAAAGAATTAGGTGTGGCTGAGGGGACTCGACCTCGGGTCCCAATGTCCCACATGGACCGAAACAATAAAGGAAAAATGAAAATGGGGTTGTGGGGGGGCTCGAACCCACAACCCATCGGCCAATACAAGGAAATAGTTAAATAGAAAAATAATCCTTCAATGTTAATATTGTGAATTGAGTTAGAGTTAAATGTTATGAATATTAGAATAAAATCAATTAATAATGTAAATGATATCCAATTGATTGAAGACTTGGGTTTCCTTGCCCATACTTCCGTATTGATGCATAAGTCATACGTGAACGAAATATCCATGAATAATGCCACCTACTTAGATCAAAATCAAGATCTTGGCATACATACAAGATACATAAGTCTTGTACTACATAATCTTAGGAATGTAAGAATCATTTAACGAACTATGAATGAAGCCTCATGGCTTGTGTGTATAGACTCATAAGTCTAAAATACGTTCAAAAGTAAGTGAACCTAAGATGTATGACATGAAATGATGAACCCTAGAGGGGTTAAGTAAGGGTGTGAGACACACCAAATGGCCAAGTGTATTGGCATATGACGAAATGAACATTCACGTAATAAGAGGTGAATAACTAAGAAAAACAAAGGTGCAAATGATGATGAATGTGGTGACAACATGATATGAGGCTAATGTAAATGAGGAGAGTAATCTCGAATGAGCCTAAGTAAATGTTACTAACATGTATTCACCTATGAGAGTGTAAGATAATGAAGAGACCAGTCTCTATAAACACTCTAATGAGAGTATTGAGCTTAACACACTTAATACGAATGATGAGATGAGAAATCATCTAATGAGCTATGATGTCCTTATACTAGAAGTCAGCTTCCATGACGTATGAGATTAATGAAATGGAACTTTATACTGAGCACCGATAGACTAGCTATGAGCGGTGATGCCTTCTTTCGGGAAGGGCGGAGGTTCACGTAACTCTCATGAGATGAGACCGTCCGGCTTGCCGGGTATGGGTCTCCTTATATCTCCTAGTCTTCGAACCTATACTGCCAATATAGGGATCTGGCGGGGTTACATTCCCATGTACGCTAGCATGTTATTGGATCACTTTGGCCGGTGATTCCACCTCTTTTTAGTGTGGGGGAGACACTGGATTTCATGATGCTCACATGATCTATGTCGGTTAAAGTTAAAGTTCCCAATGAATGAATGAGGCCAGCCTCAAATGATGCACATAATGAAATGAATGAATACCAAAGGTGTTAGGATAGGATAATCAAAAGGTGAGTTAGATTCAAGTAATGACATTAGGTCATTCTTGGTCATTGCACAACGAACCTAATGAAAGTCTTAAACTACATCCTAGGTATAACCGGTGGTTACACTGGACTATGAATGAATTGAAATGAAGTACGTATGAATGAATGAAGCAGACTCTATGTTTGCTAACGAAGACTCCCTAGTTGAGGTCCCATATGTTGAGCCCTCATTTCTGGGATGCCTTAATGTCAAGTACATGATTCCAAGGTCTCATGGAATATGAATGAATGATATGAACGAAGTTATGTGCTACATGCAAAATGTACTGTATGCTATATGATATGTGCTATGTGTAAATGTTATGTGCTGTGTGAAAATGTGAAAAGTATGATGATGTATGTTATTCTCATGGCATAACATTCCTATTCCAAATAAGGAAAGCTCACTGACTTTCCTAATCCAGATTTGGAAAGATCATTTACTTTCCTAATTCAAATTAGGAAACTTTCCAAATCTCAATTTAGCAAGTCCACTGACTTGACTTCCAAAAATCATGTTGTTAGGAAAGAGCTATTCTTTCTTATGCATGTCCTTGGTGTGTACTTGCATATACCCATACTTAGTACAAGTGTGTACTAACCCTATACAAATTCTACTATTTTAGGTGCAGGCACAGGTGGACGATAGAGCTACAGGATCATCGCTGCAGTTATCCGGACGTCCAGCATTCATCCGGTTTTGGTAGTTCCTCATGCTTTTGAGGATGCTACTGTTTATGTTCTAGCTTAGTTTAGGAGTTGAGCTAGTGGAACATGTTCCACTAGCGTTTCTTTCTTATTTTATTCAGACTATGTATTGGTGCCATTTTGGCAATTATACACTTATGTTTATTGAACTATTCCTTTCATTTGATTATCTCTTAATGATTAGATGGTTGATGTTGAACAAATTACGAATGTATTATAAATGTTTAGTAAGTAATGTTTAGAAACAAAAAGTTTCAAATTTTCCGCTAAAAATTAACCTATGTAAAGTAAGAATGACGTAAGTAGGCTTGTCTGCGACCTCTGAGAAGTCAACGACGCCGGTCTCGTCTGGGGTCTAGATTCCAGTCGTGACATAGGAGGCCGACACGCATTATGTCAAGCCACGTGGGGCTGAGCTTCCTAACCAATCCTAGGCCCTAACTAACTTACCTAACTAGCTAACTAACCTAGGACTAACTAAAATGAACTAACTAGTGTTCTCGAAATCCTAAGACCTAATCGAGTGACACTAGCTGAGTAGCTAACTAAAGAAACATCCTAGTACCTAACCTAGGATGGTCCAAAGGGGTTGGTTATGCTCCTAGTTACTTAGGGGTACTTTAGTAATTATCCTAGGTCACTTAATTAATTAATTTAGCAACTTAATTATTTTATTTATATTCATGGTCAAACTCGAGACCCTTAGCAAATTTTCAGAATTTGGCTAAGTCAAATGCTCTCCTATTTTTAGTCAATTTAGGAGGGGCGTTATGGTAATTAGCTAATTGATTTATTTAATTAAGTTAATTAGCCCAAGTTGAATTAGTCAATATTCAGTTCCTAAGAATTAGACTCACGTTTATCCAGTAGAAATCCACGACTGAAAAACAGTGAGCAAACGTAAGAAAAACAGAAAATTACTCTGGTTCACCTTAGGCGATTTCAAGGCAATTCTTCAAGATTTTCGTGCAAAGAACTGGGTGATCTTCGTAGATTCAATTCTACAGTAAGGTATGGGTTTCTCTCTTGGATTCCTTTCCCCAGGAGGCTTTTCAAACGTTTTGAATTCAAGAAAACCAAAACTAGGGTTGTTCCCAATGAAATTGTCGAATGTTCATCTCCCTAGTTCTCCCTATTTACGATTCTAGTAGTATGTATAATGCAAATATCGAGCATGTTGTTGGTATGTTGTGCTAACTGATCATTATGTGTAGGTTTCTGTGATTTGATAATCTCGAATAAGCCATATAGGTTAGATCCGTATGATTAGAGTATCATTTACATGAGATAAGGAATGTTGTAATGGCTAATTGTTTTCGAGAAGATAAAATTGTTATAAGTCGTTTAAGAAATTCAGTTTACTTTTGAAAGGATTGAAGGTTTTGATTACTATGTGTGATTACAGTAGATATGTTTGTAAGTGTTTGGAATGCAATGTTTCCAAGAAGAAATAAGAATGAGAATCAAAGCTAGTTAATGAATCTTCAATACCAAATCAACTTTATAGCTTCGCCAAACTAAGCACTAAATTGTTCTTATAAGCTAATCAAATGTTAAAAGTTGGCTTGCTTAAAATGATGAGATTAATATAGTATATACATGAAGTTAATTGACTTGGCTAGTGATAGTATCATGACAAGTGGTTATTGAAAGTTTGGTTTATGCCAATAAATTGGCCAGCAATATTATTTCTAAAATATGTAATTGAATTGGCCAATGATTAAGTCATACCAATCTTATATGGCCAATGTAAATTATGATGTTTCTTGTAAGGCAAAATAAATGTTAAAGATTGACTTGACAAGATGTAACTCAATGAACTCATAACCTAGGGTATGCCAATGATTGGGACAAGTTCCAACATACCCTATCTAAATGAACTTGTGAACATAGTAGCACATTGAATAAGTCCTTATAACTTTCATAAATAATGGTACAAGACTACCAAATAACATTGAACAAGATAAGGTGAGTAATGAAAGAACTAAAAGCTTATGAGTTATGAAATTGACCTAGAATGGGGTGTTAAAGGAAGTGAGACCAGTCTCACATGCACCTAAACAATTATGTTAAAGATACTCACATAAGAGGGTGTTAGAAATCGTGAGACAAATCTCATTAACACCATGATGATAATGTAAGATTAAAGTTCACATTCATCAAGTATAAAAAGGGATGACAAGTCATCAATTGAGCTAAGCATACCTCATACTAGAAGCAAGCTTCCATAATGTATGAGTCAACTCTAAAAGTTGTAAAGTATAATAAATTGAGCTAAGCACCGATAGACTAGTAATGATCTTGTGCAAGCACATGTAAGCCTCATGAGATGAGACTACCACCAAGGTGGATAAGGGTCTCCAAATTCTCCTAGTCTTTGAACTATGTCGCTAGCATAGGTTACTAGCTAGTGGATCCACCTAAGAAAGCTAGGAAGTATTCAGTTTCACTTTGGCCGGTGAACCACCTCTTTTCAGTGTGGGGAAGACAGTGAATTTTATGTTAGCTCACATGATCTATGTCGGTTAAATGCTAAAGATTTCTATAAGAAAGAAAGAACTAGGAAGATGAGGGGTGTTCGGATATGATGACCAAAGGGTGAGGTTAGACTAAGTAATGATGTAAGTCATTCTTAGTCATTCCATAGAAAGATCCTAATGGAAGTATTAAAAGAATATCCTAAGTCAACCAAGCATGTTAAAATTGAACATGAGATCAAAGAAGAAGAAATGTAAGTTCAAAGTGAACTAAGTAAGCAAAAGCATAAGAATATCAAATTATCAGTGTCTGATAAGAATGAAGTTTTAACAGTTATTGCTTTATGCTAATAAAGGGAGAAAAACATAATGACTCATCAATTGGAGTATGAATATATGCCCCAACATCTTTATATTATGAAAATGATCAATGAATGGGCATACCCAATAAAGATTGGATCATAAAGACTTCATGCCCAATTTAACAAGAATGGAAAGAACAACTTGTGAGTAGGGTAGTCAACTCATTTCCTTAGTCCTTTGGATTACTTACTTGATTCATTGTAGCAATGGGACTACAATTAATTATTTCACTCGTAAGTAAAACATAGGATCAAAGGAGATAATTGAACTACACAACAAAAAGAAGAAAAGACTAAAAAATAAACTAAGTTTGGGAGAAGGAGCTCTCGGCCTAAGGGGAGCAAAAATATTAAATTTTGATTGAGTTGTTCTAAAATTATGTTCATGATTCCATGGTCTTATGTTCATATAGAAAATGAGTTGTGTGCTTTAAATTCATGAAAATATGTCATATTCATAGAATGATTCATAAATAACGAATTAGGAAAGTGAAGTGACTTCACTTTCAAAAAATGGCATGTTGCTATAGGAAGAGCTTTCCTTGATCATGCATAGTCCTTATGTGTTTATGTGCATACACCCATACTTAGTACAAGCGTGTACTAACCCATATGCAATTACTATTTTTATATGTGCAGGTCCTTGAAGAAGATTGAAGATCAGTTGAAGCTATTTGGACTAGTACTTCTAGACTTTGGTAGGTCTTCTTGAGTTCGACGATGCCTACGCTTTATTTTCTAGCTTTAGTAGATTATACATAGCTAGTGGATGTTGTCCCTAGCGTTTCCTTCCAAACATTTCTTCAAGCTTTTGTATTAAGACCGGTTTGGCAACTATTAATGATATTATGAATTCTTCATTTCAATTGTTCAATCTGTTAATAGATGGTTGTTTATTTTGAGATGTTAGTATATAACTCTTATGCAAGAATTATATGAAGTCTAAGTACACTTCAGTAAATTTAAAAAGTTATAAATTTTCCTCTAAATTTAACTGTATGATTATGATGAAAGCTAAGAAGAGGCTTGTATACGACCTCTGAGGGGTTAACGACGCCGATCTCATCTACGGTCTAGGACCCGGGTGTGACAAACTTGGTATCAGAGAATGCGGTTAAATTACCTAGGAACTAAGGCTCAAAACAACCACGTTGCGTAGTTTCTAGCTTATGGTTATGAAGTGCACCACAATCATGACTTAGAGACTTAGTGATGTTAAGAATCTTCCCTTCATCTACTCTTTATCGTGTTGTGTAGAGTGTTGACATTTTGTGTCATTTTAGCATCTAACTTCCTTCTTGCGTGTGCATGTAGAAAGATGAACACAGGAAGAAACGCAGGCAGGAGAGTTGGAGAAGCAACAGCTGGGGAAACCAAGCTCCTCCTCAAGCCCCAGCTGCTGGATTACAAGTGCCTGTCAACCCAGCTACGTTGACGGATGGAGAAGTGAGAGAAGCACTGGTTCAGATAGCCCAAGCCATCACTGCTCAGGCACAGGCTATCACAGCCCAGGCCACTAGAGAGGGTACTCCAAGGAAGAACCCACATGCTCGAACCATGGCTAGCAGAATAAGAGATTTCACCAGGATAAATCCTCCAGTCTACTTCGGGTCCAGAACCAATGAGGATCCCCAGGATTTTGTGGACGAGGTCCAAAAGATTCTTTGTGCTATTGGTTTTAATGAAGAGGAGAAGGCTAAGTTGGTTGCATACCAGCTCAAGGATGTTGCTCAGGTATGGTACAAGATGTGGGTAGATGGCCGAGCACCAGGAGAAGTCCCCATAACTTGGGACATTATCAAGACTACATTCCTAGAGAGGTTCTTTCCCAGAGAGAATAGAGAGGCTAAGGTTGATAAGTTCATCAACCTACGTCAGGGAGGTATGTCTGACAAGGAATACTCCTTGAAGTTTGTTAAACTTTACAAATATGCTTCTTCCCTGGTGTCTAGTAGCAGGGATGAGATGAGCAGGTTTGTGACTGGTGTATCGGAGGATCTAGAGGAGGAATGTTGGGCAGCCATGTTGCATGATAACATGGACCTTTCTAGGTTGATGGCACATGCACAGTAGGTGGAGAAGAGTCGTCGGAGGAAGACAGGCCGAGAAGGCAAGAAGCCTAGGCCCTCGGATTAGGCTGGTTCTAGCACTGGTAGGAGTTCGTTTGGAGTCCAGGACATGCCCAAGTTCAAGAAGGGGCACTAGCACTCAGGTAATCCTACTCCTTCTAGGAAAACTAATGCCAAAGGGGGAAAGTCTGGCCCCAAGAAGGGTAATAATAGAAATGCGCAGCGTGAGAGAATGTCATGTGGTAAGTGTGTCCATTTGCATGGAGGTGAGCGTATGGTAGGTTCAAATGCCTGCTATTGGCGCGGAAAGAGTGGGCATGTGATCAAGGACTGCCCACATATGAAGAATCTGGCCAAGGCAGATACTCAGCCTCAGTATAATCCTACTACTACAGCCGAGCCTCCCAAGAGGAATAGGTTTTATGCTTTGAGAGGTAGAGAGGAGCAGGAGAAGTCAGTTGATGTGGTCACTGGTACCTTGCTTGTCTTTTCTTTTCCTTTGTATGCATTGTTAGATCCAGTATCCACTTTTTCTTTTGTTACTCCTTTAGTAGCTTGTAAATTTGACAAGCTTCATGAGATCTTGCATAAACCTTTTCTAGTTAGTACTCTCATAGGAGACAACATTAGAGCTAAAAGAGTATATAGAGATTGCCCAATAACTGTTCTTGAAAGAGTTACCTATGCTGACCTAATAGAATTAACCATGCCTGACTTTGATATAATTTTGGGTATGGATTAGATCCATAAATGCTATGCTACCATAGACTGTCAAAACAAGGTAGTAAAGTTTCAGTTTCCTTATGAGTTAGAGCTGGAATGGGAAGGGCGTAGTTCAAATCCAGCAGGCCAAACAGTTTCCCATCTTAAAGCCAATAAGATGTTATCTAAGGGGTATTTATACCACTTAGTCAGAGTCAATGACTTAGAACATAAAGTTATTTCCATAGACTCTCTGTCCATAGTGAATGAGTTTCAAGATGTCTTTCCGGAGGATTTACGAGGAATCCCTCCTGAACGCGAAATTATCTTTGCTGTTGACTTAGATCACAACACCAAACCAATTTCCATTCCTCCCTATAGAATAGCTCCAGCTGAACTCAAAGAGTTGAAGTTGCAGTTAAAAGATCTACTTGATAAGGGCTTCATCCAGCCGATCATATCCCCATGGAGTTCTCCATTGTTGTTAGTTAAGAAAAAGGTTGGAACCCTTAAATTTGTATCGATTATCGGTAACTCAACAAAGTCACTATAAAGAACAAATACCCTTTTCTCAGAATTGATGATCTATTTGATCAGCTCTAAGGTTCAAGTTTCTTTTCTAAAATAGATCTCCTGTCAGGGTATCACCAGCTTAGAGTGAGACAAGAAGACATACCTAAGACAAATCTTCCGTAATAGGTATGGTCATTACGAATTTCTTGTCATGTCATTTGGTCTCACTAACGCACCAGCCGTGTTTATGGACCTTATGAATAGGGTATTCCGTGAATACCTTGATTCTTTTGTGATAGTATTCATAGATGACATCCTCATATACTCTAAGACCAGAGAAGAGCATGAACAGCATTTGAGAATGACATTGCAAGTACTCAGGGAACTTCAGTTCTATGCAAAATTCAGCAATATGAGTTTTGGCTGAGATCAGTGACCTTCTTTAGTCATGTTGTGTTCGACCAGGGTGTAGAGGTTGATCCGAAAAAGATTGATTCAGTAAAGAACTAGCTGATACCCCTCATTCCTACAGACATCCGAAGTTTCTTGGGTTTGGTTGGTTACTATCACAGGTTTGTTGAGGGCTTTTCCGCTATTGATGCTCCATTGACAGCTTTAACAAATAAAAGGGCGAAGTTTGAGTGGTCTGAACTTGTGAAAAGAGTTTCCAAGATCTCAAAGACCGACTCACTTCAACCCCAGTTCTCACATTGCCGAGGAATGGTAAAGGGTATGTGGTGTACTGTGATGCTTCCCAAGTAGGTTTGGGATGTGTTCTTATGCAGGATTGCAAAGTGATTGCATATGCATCAAGATAGTTAAAAATCCACGAGAAGAATCACCCTACCCATGATCTTGAGTTAGCTGTTGTGGTATTTGTGTTAAAACTTTGGAGACATTACTCATATGGTGTACATGTTGATGTATTTACTGACCATAAAAGTCTTCAGTATGTTTTTACATAGAGAGAATTGAATCTTTCTCAGAGAAAATGGCTAGAGATTCTCAAGGATTATGACATGAGTGTCCACTATCACCCAGGTAAGGCCAATGTAGTGGCCGATTGATCATGGGAAGTGTGTCTCATATTGATGATGAGAAAAAGGAGCTTGTTAAAGTGGTACACCAATTGGCTATGTTAGGTGTACGACTGGTATATACACCAAGTGGGGGTGTTTCAGTTCATTCCAGTTCTGAATCCTCATTTTTTGTAGATGTTAAAGCAAAGCAGCATCTCGACCCAGTACTCATGGAGTTGAAAGACTCACTGTTGAGTAAGCTGAATTAATAATTCTCCCTAGGGGGGATGGTGTGCTTAGATACTAGGGCAGATTTTGTGTGCCCAATATTGATAATCTGAGACCTAATATTATTGCAGAGGCTTATGGCTCCAGGTATTCCATTCGTCCAGGTTCCACTAAGATGTATCATGATCTCAAGGAGATCTATTGGTGGAAAGGTATGAAGGGAGATATTTCTAAGTTTGTGGAGGAGTGCCCCAATTGCCAACAGGTTAAGGCCGAACACCTTAAGCCTGGAGGTCTTACCCAGTCCATTGAGATCCCAACATGGAAGTGAAAGGCTATTAATATAGACTTTGTGGTTTGTCTGCCCAGGACCAGGAAACTGCATGATTCAATTTGGGTCATTGTTGACAGGATGACTAAGTCTGCTCACTTCATTCTTGTGAAGTCTACTTACAGGGCCGAAGATTATGCCAAGCTGTATATTGATGAGATTGTGAGGTTGCATGGGATCCCATTATCTATCATTTCGGATAGGGGAGCCCAGTTCACTTCTCATTTTTGGAGATCTTTCCAAAATATCTTGGGTACACAGGTGAGGCTCAGTACTGTTTTTCATCCTCAAACCGATGGACAAGCAGAGCGTACCATTCATACCCTTGAAGACATGCTGAGACCATGTGTCATTGACTTCAAGGGGAGTTGGGATGATCACTTGCCACTGATTGAGTTCTCTTATAATAATAGCTACCAATCCAGTATTGGGATGACACATTTTGAAGAACTGTATGGCAGAAGATTTAGGTCCCCAGTTGGGTAGTTTGAGGTAGGAGAGTCTTTCATCATCGGCCCTGAGATCATACATGAGGCTATGGAAATGGTGAGAATGATTAGGGATAATTGGCTACTGCTTACAGTCGTCAAAAATCCTATGATGATAACACGAAGAAGACTCTTGAATTCGAGGTAGAGTCTACCTGAAGATATCACCCATGAAAGGGGTGATGCGGTTTGGTAAGAAAGCGAAGTTGAGTCCGAGGTATATAGGTCCTTATGATGTCTTAGAGCGAGTAGGGAATGTTGCCTATGAACTGAAGTTACCAAATGACCTGGCTTCTGTTCATCCAGTGTTTCATGTTTCGATACTTAAAAGTGTCTAGGTGATCCAGCATCCATCCTGCCTGTTGAGGGGTTACGATTCGATGAGAACTTTTCTTATGAAGAGGTTCCAGTTGAAATTTTAGATAACCAATTGAAGCAGCTGAGGAACAAGGAGGTTGCCACCGTAAAGGTGTTATGGAGAAACCACCTTGTTGAGGGAGAAACATGGGAGGCCGAGGCCGACATGAGATCCAGTTAACCTCACTTGTTCAGTTCTTGAGGTTAAATATACTCTTCCTAAGTTTGATTCTGTTTATGAAACTCTAAATTTTAGTGCATTAGTCGATTTTGGTGTTTTAAGTCCATAACTGTGTTTTTATACTTGCACTATATGAGTTAATATGAGTTCATGCTTGTGTACATGTTTTTTTTTATAGCGTTGACATGATTTGTGTGTCGCATGAGTTATGATGTGCATTGAGTTAAAGTGATATTGAGAAGGAAGTTCCTCAGTCTTAGATATGAAGCTTCAGATAAGCTTTGAGTGATGTGCATCTTCCAGAGTAAGTTGTGAATCAGATATTCACAAAGAGTAAAGTTTCAAGTATGTTGATATGTTTTTCGAAAATGCCCTCTTTGATTCAAAAAGATGTGTAGTGTCATTCGGGGATGAATGTTCCTAAGGAGGGGGATAATGTAACATCCCAGAAAATGTACTTGTCTAGTAAAGAGTCTATTAGGTTTTAAGAATATGTATTGGGGTACATAGGCATCCCAATGCCCAATATTGATAAATATTGGGCATGTTAGAGAATATTGGCTTAAGGGTGTTAGTCAATTTCTATGTATTAACAAGTAACTTAAAATACACTTTGATGTTCAAATGCTCCAATCCAAGCTTGTTTAGAAATTGTACCTGCAATGAAGACCCTAAGCTAAAATTCTTATTTTCTTTGCTTACACACATTAGGTACGAGGCATCCAAGTGTCAACCCTAGGTACCATAGCACATGATCAATTAAAATGATATGTAGATTAAGCAGTGCCCAAGGACATAGTGAGGATTCTTGGGACAAGAAGTGAACTTTCCAAGTGCAACTACAGAGTGCACGGCTAGTAAAGTGTACAGCAACACATGTGCAAGCAAATGTTCAAGTACATGTGCTACCGGCCGATAGACCAAGCAACCAAGCCCAACCGATTCGGTTAGGGCAGTTAGGGGGCCGGCACGCATTTGGTCAAGCCACGTGGGGCCGAGTTTCCTAACAAATACTAGACTCTAACTAACTTACCTAACTAGATAACTAACCTAGGACTAACAAAAATGAACTAACTAGTGTGCCCAAAATCCTATGACCTAATCGGGTGACACTAGCCAAGTAGCTAACTAAAGAAACATCCTTGTACCTAACCTAGGTTAGTCCAAAAGGGTTTGTTATGGTCCTAGTAACTTAGGGGTACTTTAGTAATTACCATAGGTCATTTAATTAATTAAATTAATAACTTAATTAATTAATTTACATTCATGGTCAAACCCGAGAACCTTAACAAATTTTCAGAATTTGGCTAAGTCAAATGCTCTTCTATTTTTAGTCAATTTAGGAGGGGCGTTTTGGTAATTAGCTAATTGATTAATTTAATTAAGTTAATTAGCCTAAGTTGAATTAGTCAATATTCAGTTCCTAAGAATTAGACTCACGTTTATCCAGTAGAAACCCATGACTGAAAAACAGTGAGCACATGTAAGAAAAACAGAAAAATACTCTCGGTTCTCCTTAGGCGATTTCAAGGCAATTCTTCAAGATTTTCGTGCAAAGAACAGGGTGATCTTCGTAGATTCAATTCTACAGTAAGGTATGGCTTTTTCTCTTGGATTCCATTTCCCAGGAGGCTTTTCAAATGTTTTGAATTCAAGAAAACCAAAACTATGGTTGTTCCCAATGAAATTGTCGAATGTTCATCTCCCTAGTTCTCCCTATTTCCAATTCTAGTAGTATGTATAATGCAAATCTCGAGCATGTTGTTGGTATGTGGTGCTAACTGATCATTATGTGTAGGTTTCTCTGATTTGATAATGTCGAATGAGACCTATAAATTAGTTCGGTATGATTAGAGTATCATTTACATGAGATAAGGAATGTTGTAATGCCTAATTGTGTTCGAGAAGATGAAATTGTTATAAGTCATTTACTAAATTCAATTTAATGTTGAATGGAATGAAGGTTTCGATTACTGTGTGTGATTACAATAGATATATTTGTAAGTGTTTGGAATGCAATGGTTCCAAGTAGAAATAAGAATGAGAATCAAAGCTAGTTAATGAATCTTCAATGCCAAATCAACTTTATAGCTTGGCCAAACTAAGCACGGAATTGTTCTTATAAGCTAATCAAATGTCAAAAGTTGGCTTGCTTAAAATGATGAGATTACTATAGTATATACATGAATTTATTTGACTTGGCTAGTGATAATATTATGACAAGTGTTTATCAAAGTTTGGTTTATGCCAATAAATTGGCCACCAATATTATTTCCAAAATATGTAATAAAATTGGCCTATGATTATGTCATACCAATCTTATATGGCCAATGTAAATTATGATGTTTCTTGTAAGGCCAAATACATGTTAAATATTGACTTGACAAGATGTAACTCAATGAACTCATAACCTAGGGTATGCCAATGATTGGGACAAGTCCCAACATACCCTATCTAAATGAACTTGTGAACATAGTAGCACATTGAATAAGTCCTTATAACTTTCATAAAGAATGGTAAAAGACTACCAAATAACATTGAACAAGATAAGGTGAGTAATGAAATAACTAAAAACTTATGAGTTATGAAATTGACCTAGAATGGGGTGTTAAAGGAAGTGAGACAAGTTTCACTTGCACCTAAACAATTATGTTAAACATGTTAAAGGAAGTGAGACAAGTTTCACTTGCACCTAAACAATTATGTTAAACATACTCACATACGAGGGTGTTAGAAATCGTGAGACAAGTCTCATTAACCGCATGATGATAATGTAAGATTTAAGTTAACATTCATCAAGTATAGAAAGGGATGACAAGTCATCCATTGAGGTAAGCATACCTCATACTAGAAACAAACTTCCATAATGTGTGAGTCAACTCTAAAAGTTGTAAAGTATAATAAATTAAGTTAAGCACCGATAAACTAGTAATGAGCTTGTGCAAGCACATGTAAGCCTCATCAGATGAGACTACCACCAAGGTGGATAAGGGTGTCCAAATTCTCCTAGTCTTTTAACTATGTCGCCATCATAGGTTACTAGCTAGTGGATCCACCTAAGAAAGCTAGGAAGTATTCGGTTTCACTTTGGCCGGTGAACCACCTCTTTTCAGTGTGGGGAAGACACTGGATTTCTTGTTAGCTCACATGATCTATGTCGTTTATATGCTAAAGATTTGTTTAAGAAAGTAAGAAAGAAAGAAATAAAGAACTAGGAAGATGAGGGGTGTTCGGATATGATGACCAAAGGGTTAGGTTAGACTAAGTAATGATGTAAGTCATTCTTAGTCATTGCATAGAAAGATCCCAATGGAAGTTTTAAAAGAATATCCGAAGTCAACCTAGCATGTTCAAAGTGAACATGAGATCAAATTAGAAGAAATGTAAGTTCAAAGTTAACTAAGTAAGCAAAGCATAAGAATATCAAATTATCAGTGTTTGATAAGAGTGAAGTTTTAACAGTTATTGGTTTATGCTAATAAAGAGAGCAAAATATAATGACTCATTAATTGGAGTATGAATATATGCTCCAGCATCTTTATATTATGCAAATTATAAAAGAATGGGCATAGCCAATAAAGATTGGATTATAAAGACTTCATGCCCAATTTAACGAGAATGGAAAGAACAACTTGTGACTAGGGTAGTCAACTCATTTTCTTAGTCCTTTGGATTACTAACTTGATTCATTGTAGCAATGGGACTACAATGAATCATTGCACTCATAAGTAAAACATAGGATCAAAGGAGATCATTGAAATACACAACAAAAAAAAGAAAAGACTGAAAAATAAACTAAGTCTAGGAGAGGGAGCTCTAGGCCTAAGGGGAGCAAAAATATTAAATTTTGCTTGAGTTGTTCTAAAATTATGTTCATGATGTTGTGTGCTTTAAATGCATGAATATATGTCATATTCATAGCATGATTAATAAATAACGAATTAGGAAATTGAAGTGACTTCACTTTCCAAAAATGGCATGTTGCTATAGGAAGAACTTTCCTTGATCATGCGTAGTCCTTATGTGTTTATGTGCATACACCCATATTTTAGTACAAGTGTGTACTAACCCATATACAATTACTATTTGTATAGGTGCAGGTCCTTGAAGAAGATTGAAGATGAGTTGAAGCTGTTTGGACTAGTACCTCCAAACGTTTGTAGGTCCTCTTGAGTTCGAGGATGCCTATGCTTTATTTTCTAACTTTAGTATATTAGACATAGTTAGTGGATGTTGTCCCTATCGTTTCCTTCCAACCATTTGTTCAAGCTTTTGTATTAAGGCTGGTTTGGCAACTATTAATGATATTATGAATTCTTCATTTAAATATGTTCAATCTATTAATAGATGGTTGTTTATTTTGAGTTTTTAGTATATCACTCATATGGAAGAATTATATGAAGCCTAAGTACACTTCAGTAAATTTAAAAAGTTTTAAATTTTCCTCTAAATTTAACTGTATGATTGTTATGAAAGCTAAGAAAAGGATTGTCTGCGACTTTTGAGAGGTTAACGACACCGGTCTCAGTTAGGATCTAGGACCCGGGTGTGAAAAACTTGGTATCAGAGCATGAGGTTAAATTACCTAGGAACGAAGGATCAAAACAACCACGTTGCGTAGTTTCTAGCTTATGGTTGTGAAGTGCACCACAATCATGGATTAGAGACTTAGTGATGTTAAGAATCTTCCCTTCATCTACTCTTTATCGTGCTGTGTAGAGTGTTGACATTCTGTGTCATTCTAGCATCTAACTTCCTTCTTGTGTGTGCGTGTAGGAAAATGTACACAAGAAGAAACGCAGGCAGGATAGTTGGAGAAGCAGCTGCTGGGGGAAACCAAGCTCCTCCTCAAGCCCCAGTTGCTGGAGTACAAGTGCCTGTCAACCCAGCTGGAGTTTTTGGCCAAAAACATCCTTTAACTATACCCCAAACTTAAACTACATCCTTAAAGTATCATTTCTAGCAGAAAACATCCTTTAACTATACCCCAAACTTAAACTACATCCTTAAAGTATCATTCTTACCATAAAACATCCTTCAAGTATTTTAAAGTGAGCAATTTTCATCCTTCTACTTGAATATCTCGTAAAACTACCCGATATATCCCACAAAAATTAAGTCGTTCCTTCCTAATTATTATTCTTAGATATGCCAAGAATATTATCGTGAAATTTTTCGTAATTGAGTTAAGAATTATGCAAAACTTTTAATTTGACCGTTTTTCAATTCACTTTTCATGTAATTTTAATTAAAAATATTATTATTTTAAATATGTTTCTTTTCAATTGAATATGCTAGAAGCGACATTTGTTGGAGACTTCCGATTCTAATAATGTAGAATGAAACTCAAATACGAGATTTAATCAATATTTTGGTCACTTCAATATTAGATTGACCTAAAAATCTATTGAACTATTTGGTTAAGAAAAAGATAAAAATAATTAATCTCCAACTTCATTCGGTGACAAAAAAAGACAAATTATGTATGCGCACATCTTCCAATCATTTTTAGTTTCCATAAGCAACAATGTCTAAGATTTTTTATATTTTCCAAGAACTTCTTGTAGCAAGTAATGAAATTATGCAGAATAACTTTTGTTGATAGTCACGTTAACTGTTCATGTTTCGTAAGATCCATTAGTTTTTTTGACAATATCTATCAAAAGGATGAAAGTTGTTCATTTATAAATACTTAAAGGATGTTTTCTGCTAAAAATGATACTTTAAGGATGTAGTTTAAGTTTAAGGTATAGTTAAAGGATGTTTTCTGCTAGAAATAATACTTTAAGGATGTAGTTTAAGTTTATGGTATAGCTAAAGAATGTTTTTGGCCAAAAACTCACCCAGCTGCATTGACGGATGGAGAAGTGAGAGCAGCACTGGTTCAGATGGCCCAAGCCATTACTGCTCAGGCACAAGCTATCACAGCCCAGGCCAGTAGAGAGGATGCTCCCAGGGAGAACCCACATGCTAGCACCATGGCTAGCAGACTAAGAGATTTCACCAGGATGAATCCTCCAGTCTACTTCGGGTCCAGAACCAATGAGGATCCCCTGGATTTTGTGGACGAGGTCCACAATATTCTCTGTGCTATGGGTGTTAATGAAGAGGAGAAGGCTGAGTTGGTTGCATACCAGCTCAAGGATGTGGCTCAGGTATAGTACAAGATGTGGGTAGATTGTCGAGCACCAGGAGAAGTCCCCATCAGATGGGACATTCTCAAGACTGCATTCCTGGAGAGGTTCTTTCCCAGAGAGCAGAGAGAGCCTAAGGTTGAGGAGTTCATCAACCTACGTCAGGGAGGTATGTCTGTCAAGGAATACTCCTTGAAGTTTGTTAAACTTTCCAAATATGCTTCTTATATGGTGTCCAGTAGCAGGGATGAGATCAGCACGTTTGTGACTGGTGTATCGGAGGATCTGGTGGAGGAATGTCGGGAAGCCATGTTGCATGATGACATGGACCTTGCTAGGTTAATGGTACATGCACAACAGGTGGAGGAGAGTCATCGTAGGAAGAGAGACCGAGAAGGCATGAAGCCTAGGCCCTCGGATCAGGCTGGTTCTAGCACTGGTAGGAGTTCGTTTGGAGTACAGGACAGGCCCAAGTTCAATAAGGGGCACCAGCACTCAGGTAATCCTACTCCTTCCAGGAACACTAATGCCAAAGGTGGAAAGTCTTGCCCCAATAAGGGCAATGATAGAAATGCCCAGCGTGACAGAATGTCATGTGGTAAGTGTGGTTGTTTGCATGGAGGTGAGTGTATGGTAGGTTCTAATGCATGATATGGGTGTGGAAAGAGTGGGAATATGATTAGGGACTGCCCACATGTGAAAAATCAGGAGAAGGCAGATACTCAGCTTCGGCCAAATCCTAATGCTGCAGCCGAGCCTCCCAAGAGGAACATGTTCTATGCTTTGAAAGGTAGAGAGGAGCAGGAGAAGTCAGCTAATCTGGTCACTGGTACCTTGGTTGTCTTTTCTTTTCCTGTGTATTCATTGTTAGATCCAGGATCCACCTTGTCTTTTGTTACTCCTTTAGTAGCTAGTAAATTTGACTTGCTTCCTGAGAGCTTGCATGAACCTTTTCTAGATCATCATTCATGTGTGTATATACATGCAAGTAATCCTTTCACATAACATATTAAGTCCACACATGTTCATACTTCATTCCATTCATGCTTAAGTGTACAAGTGTAAGTATATGAGAAATCCTTTCGTATAAACACATTTAAACACAAGGTATAATCATACTTCATCATACCATATACTTCACATTATAGAGTATAAGACATGTTCATAACATACTCATGCATTCAAATTCATGTACGTAGGAAACTAACCTAGGAAGTATCCTATCAAGGTACACATGTGCAATGCATAGACAAGGTCTCATACCCTTTTCCATACTAGTACACCTATCAAGTCATCCTAGTTAAGGGAATACATAACATAACATTTTATAATGGTTAGCATAGCATTAGACTCATTTTTCAAGACTTACAAGGTCACAATACACATTCAAGTCCCCAAAATCATAGTCAACTCACATATAGAGTAATAGGAACTATACACCACACACAACAACATTACAACATAGAAGACAAGACATCTTAATTACATTAATCTAAGACTCCTAATCATGCATAAGACCACACATTCATGTAGAGGTTCATAGGTAGAGATCATACTACACAAGACTATTCAAACATCCCCATATAGACCATACCTAGCCCGAACATAGTCATTTAAACGTATAGGAAGCATCATCAATATAACCTAGATCATCAACTAGCATTGAAGACTAGACATAATACTTCAAAAGGTGTAATCATCATAACCACACTTGAAAGATACAATTGTCTTCAAGGCCATGAACAACACATATAAGGATTGACAACAAGGTAAACACCGCCACCATAAGTGGACCATACCACACAATGTCATACAAGGCCAAGCATCTAGTAATTCTATATAAGAGTAGAGAGAACATGGCCAACTTACAATTCCTCCAAACTTTGATCATCATTGATTAATTTCAAAAACTCAACACCAATACATGTATAAAAAAAGTAGCTAATGGTACCATTACATAAAAGAAATCTTACTTCAAACATCTGGTTTCAAGATCATATTAGGTACACTACTTCTTTAAATCTATAGAAAGTAGAGGAATATAGATCAACTTACATAATCACTAAACCTTGATCATCATTTATCAATAATCAGAAATTAATATTCAATTCACATGAATAACAATAGTAATAGGCTATTCAACATAATTGAAATATAATTCAATCAACATAGAGTCGAGATCACAAGACCCACCTTATAGGCCTATTTGAAAATTAAGGAGGATCATGGGTTCATAATGAAATTGGATTGAAATTCATATTTAAAAAAGTATATAATCACTAATTTATCAGAAACATGCTTTTGAAATCAATTTGAGAAAGAACTCATGGCTAGATTGAAAATTGGGAATTTTGGTCTTTGAATCACTTTTGAAAATCCTTGATTGACTCCTTAGATGGATGGATAACTAAGGATGAAGGATCACCATACCTTTTTTATTGAAGACCCATGATAGTTTTGAGATAAAACCATGAAATTACAGCCCCTATCTTGAACTTGTGTTTTCCCTCAAATGGAGGTTTGAGAGAATTTGGAGAAGAAGAGAGTTTTGGAATTTTTGATTTTCTTATTGGGTGTTGGGGGTTTTATTTGGGAAAGGGGTTTAATAAGTCTTAAAAACTGTTTATAACCGTCTCCCAATATTAGCAAAACACCCCCACAATTATTTTCACTTTTAGACATGTCAAACTCAATTTTCATTTTTGGAATCTACGTTAGAGAACATGTCTGCGACGCGGAGTTGCTCCTGCAACATTTTCTTAAATTAAATTCCGAACCAGTGGAGTCTGCCATGTGCTCACAACACGGAGAAATATTTTGGCTCTTGTGAACCAAGTCTACGACGCAGACTTGTTCCCCTAATGACATAATGTTGCTACCTTGGGTATTATCCCCAAGGCTTGGGTCCTCCTCTAGGACCCTTTGGTCGATCCTCGGGGAGTTTTTCCCAAACGTTTCCACTTCAAATACTCTAGCATACATGTTTTGAATCTCTCCTATAAATTTGAGCATGAAACAAGACATAAAACATGCCAACCCACACTAGAACACAAACACACGTTTCAAAGGTTATCTGTCAAACGTCTCGGACGTTCTTGGACGTTTAACCTCCAAACTTCATGAAACTAATAACACTGCATATAAACATCATTATTTCTCATATAAGGAATTCATAATCCCATAACAAACACATAAGCACATAAAATAGTTAAGGCCTCCTGGTGACTAATTGTCGAACGTCTTGGTCGTCCCTTGACGTTTGACTTCAAAATGACTTTGAATCAAGTATACATACTGTAAAACACTTATTAACTTATTTTGGACCTTTTTAGGCACATGTTAGGATCTAAGCACCTTAATTCATTTTGAGGGTCCTTACAATAAAAATCTACATTGTTTTGGAGATGCTCGTGGAAATACTCATAAGCAAATCCACTACAGAGTCCTTTTAGTTGCAAAATCTGCAACATAGTGTGCATTTTATTAAACATTGCATTCAACTCGGCTGGGGTAAGCGGATGTCTCCAACACCTCCCATGAGATGGGGGTCATTGGCATTTGGTTCTTGGTCATCATTGAGGTTACCGATGTCATACTGGTGGCCAACCTAGCTACCATTACTGCCATTTACGCTCATAGTTCCTACTTACAACACAAACACTTCAAACAAAAATGAAAAATATGTAAGTAGACTACCACTAATAAGAATAAAAACTCTACTGAAATATATTTTCACGTGACACCACTCCCTGGCAGCTGTGCTATTTTGATGCTTATTGTGGCCAACGACACTACCCTATGGTATGAATGTCTACGATCGTCCATAGTTTGCTAATCCAACAAACAGTTGAGGTCATGTCCCAAGTGAGAGATTTTGAGAAAATATAGTTAAACTAGAATATCATTCTAATTAGTCATAGTTAAAGAGATTTCTCACGCCCCGAGCTACCCCCGAGATGCAGACACAGGACCTAAGACCACAAGTGATCCTAAGCTAACCCTGCTGGCATGATTGTGAGCATATTAGAAATAATAAACAAGCGCAAAAATGACAAGATGGGGAAAATATCTATATATTATAACAGAGATATATGAAACTGGTGAGTTTAATACAAAGAACATATTAACTCAACACTAAGGTTAAACTAAATGTGTCTGAAAATAGCCTCTAACTTACTAGAAATATTGGGAGAGGCCCCAGCTAAGTCTAGCAAAACTGAAACTAAAGGACTAAAAATACTGAAAATAAACTCATGACTATTGTCCTCAGAGAATAAGGACTCACCACTGATTCTGCTAAACTAGAGATCAGGAATCGATCTAAGCGTGATATGGATGGTGATAAACAGAACCTACATCATGAGAAGATGTAGCACATGTATGCTTCAGTACTAGTGTACTGAGTATGTAGGATAGATGTAACACTTCGAAAGTCTAAGACGTGTTCTAGAGCCTAACATAGGTGTCAAAAGGTGTAGACATTGTTTTCGGGTCAACATTAATGAATATAAGTCATTTACAAAGTTTGGAAACCAAAACATCAAAAAATGTCCATGACGTCAAGAAACTAGTTCAATGAGGTACTAGCGTGCCTTAGCCTATTTGACTAGCTTATCAGAGTCAGAAAATGATAAATTATTGTAGAAGGGTGTCTAACATGTATTAGGGTTGATTCATTATCGAAATGTCCGGGTGAGAATTCCCAAGGACCAACCAAGGGCCCTTGAGGAGGACCCTAGAATTTTGGGGTCAAAGGCTGCCCAAGGTAGTGTCCACCAACAGATACAACCCACGATGCGTTGACCAATCGACAGGGCATGGACTTCTTCCGTCGATGGAAACTTAGCAAAATTTTTGGAAGCCAGCAAGTGTACAGTCTCTTAACTTATCGACGAGTGTACAGCACGGTGGTGAACAGTGCCCGTTGATGGACACACGATCCGTCGATCGTGGTCTCATATGTGGAGCCACTGTTTTGCTGCACGTTTTTATTTAATTCACTTAATTAGTTGGCTTAGTTAGGAGGTTAATTAGGGGTTAGTAGAGGTATAATTAAGTCCATTAACAACCTATATAAAGACCCTAACCTAATTAGACTAACCTAAGCTCTCATAAATTACAAAACATAAACTCTCTTCCTTCTCTGTTCTTTCTCTCTCAAGTTGAAGAACTCCATAGAAGGCAAGATCAAGGTGGGATATAGGACTTCATATCAAAAAGGTTTGTCCATCAATCTTCATCAAACATTAATTTATGGGAATTCTTTCACCTTTGGAATTTTTTTCCCCACAGGGTTCCATCAAATTGATTTCAAAAGTATGAAATTCAAGTGGGTCTTTTCCAATCACGAAATTGATCTTGTGAATTGCTTTGTTTATGATTTCTTTTGGATATTATGAATAGATTAACATATATTATAAATCAATTATGTTATTTCTTGATGGATTGGTCTAGTTTCTAGAAGATGACTTATTCCCCTTAACCCTAGGTTGTGATCTTAATGTGAATTGTGTAGTGTTGGTTCAAATTACTTGGTTATTGGTTGGATTACTATGACATGACGTTATTGTATCAATTATGAATAGATTAAGATGAATTATAGTCCTATAATGCTAGTTCAAGAGCAATTGATCTAGGTTATGAAATATGTTATGAATTTGACCTAAGTCTCTTATCTTAAGTTATGAACTAGTGATGAATTGTGATGTAGTGATTCAATTGGCCTTGTTATCATGTTGGTAATTTTTTTGTGATCATATTACACCTTTATTGGGTTGAGTTAAGTGTTGATGGTAAGACCTTGAAGATGGATTATGAAGGAGACTTGGTAAGTCTCGTGATCTCAACTCTTTACTTCAATTGTGGTTACTTGAGATTAAGTGATGATGTTGCATTGAATTATATCTTCTATTAGGACTTATAGGATTGGTATGATGTTGAATTGAAATGCCTTCACTATGGTTTGTAAGGTATTAGCTAAGATGTAAATGATATAAGGAAGGTGATAACTTACCAATATGCCTGTCACGACCGAAATCTAGACCACAGACGAGACCGGCGTCGTTGACCTCTCAGAGGTCGCAGACAAGCCTACATACATCATTCTTACTTCACTTAGGTTAATTTTAGCGGAAAATTTGAAACTTTTGTTTCTTAACATACATACTAAACATTCTCGTCATTACATTATTGTTCACCATCAACCATCTTATAATAAGAGATAAGCAACTGAAAGAAATAGTTCAATAAGTAGCAAGTGTATAATTGCCAAAATGGCACCAATACATAGTCTGAATAAAAATAGGAAAGAAACGCTAGTGGAACATGCTCCACTAGCTCAACTCTAAAACTAAGCTAGAATATAAACGGCAGCATCCTCGAAATCATGAGGACCTACCAGCTCCGGATGAATACTGGATGTCTGGATAACTGGAACAATGATCCTGGAGCTCTATCGTCCACCTGTGCCTGCACCTAAAATAGTATAGTTGTATAGGGTTAGTACACAGTTGTACTAAGTATGGGTATATGGAAGCACACACCAAGGACATGCATGAGAAAGAATAGCTCTTCCCTAACAACATGATTATGGGAAGTCAGGTCAGTGGACTTGCCAAATTTGGATTAGGAAAGTTAGTGAACTTTCCAAATTTGGATTAGGAAAGTCAGTGAGCTTTCCAAATTTGGATTAGGAAAGTCAATGAGCTTTTCAAATTTTGATTAGGAAAGTCATGCCATGAGAGTAACATGCATCATCATAAATATCATATTGCACACAGCACATAACATCGTACATATAGCACATATCATAGCACATAACATATAACACATAGCTTCTTTCATATCATTCATTCATATGCCATGAGACCTTGGAATCATGGACTTGACATTAAGACTTTCCAAAATGAGGGCTCAACATATGGGACCTCAACTAGGGATTCTTCATTAGCAAACACAGAGTCTGATTCATTCATTCATACGTACTTCATTTCATTTCGTTCGTAGGCTAGTGTGAACACCAGCTATACCTAAGGTGTAGTTTAACACTTTCATCGGGTTTGCTGTGCAATGATCAAGAATAACCTAATGTCATTACCTGAGTCTAGCTCACCTCTTGATTATCCTATCCTAACACCTTTGGTATCATTCATTTCATTATGTGCTTCATTTGAGGCTGGCCTCATTCATTCATTGAGAACTTTAACTTTAACCGACATAGATCATGTGAGCATCATGAAAACCAGTGTCTCCCCCACACCGAAAAGAGGTGGAATCACCGGCCAAGGTGACCAAAAAACATGCTAGCGTACATGGAATTTAACCCCGCCAGATCCCTATATTGGCAGTATAGGTTCGAAGACTAGGAGATATAAGGAGACACATACCCGGCAAGCCAGACAGTCTCATCTCATGAGAGTTACATGAACCTCCGCCCTTCCCGAAAGAAGGCATCACCGCTCATAGCTAGCCTATCGGTGCTCAGTATAAAGTTCCATTTCATTCAACTCATACGTCATGGAAGCTGGCTTCTAGTATGAGCACATCATAGCTCATTAGATGAGTTCTCATCTCATCATTAGTATTAAGTGTGTTAATCTCAATACTTTCATTAGAGTGTTCATAGAGACTAGTCTCTTCATTATCTTACACTCTCATAGGTGAGTACGTTTTGGTAACATTTACTTAGGCTCATTTGAGATTGCTCTCATCATTTGCATTAGCCTCATATCATGTTGTCACCACATTCATTGTCATTAGCACATTTACTCTTCATAATTACTCACCTCATTTTACGTGAATGTTCATTTCATCATATGTCAATATACTTGGCCATTGGTGTGTTTCATACCCTTACTTAACCCTTCTAGGGTTTCATCATGTCATTGTTCATTTCATCATCCAGTACATACATCTTAGGTTCACTTACTTATAAACGTATACTAGACTTATGAGTCTATACACACGAGCCATGAGGCTTCATTCATAATTCGTTAAGTGATTCATACATTCCTAGGATTACGTAGTACATGAGCCATGAGGCTTCATTCATGATCTTAGCCAGAATTCACATTTGCTGAATCTGGCATACAACTGATTAGCATCTAAGTACCTGCAAGGTTAGTCTCAAATGTTGTTCATGCTCTTCTTTGGTCTTAGAGTAGATGAGAATGTCATCAATGAATACTATGACGAAAGAGTCAAGGTATTCACTGAAGACTCTGTTAATGAGATCCATAAATGCAGCAGGTGCATTCGTGAGACCAAATGACATGACTAGAAACTCATAATGACCATAGCGGGTACGAAAGGATGTCTTTGGGATATCTCCATCTCTAACCCTAAGCTGATGATACCCTGAACGAAGATCAATCTTAGAGAAAAAACTAGACCCTTGGAGCTGATCGAACAAATCATCTATTCTGGGGAGTGGATACTTATTCTTTATAGTGGCTTTGTTGAGCAGCCGATAATCGATACACATTCTAAAGGTTCCATCTTTATTTTTCACAAACAACACTGGAGCGCCCCAAGGGGATATGCTCGGCTGAATGAAACGCTTGTCAGTGAGATCCTTTAACTGCAGCTTCAACTCTTTCAGTTCAGCTGGAACCATTCTGTAAGGAGGAATTGAAATTGGTTTAGTATCGGGTTCTAAGTCGATACCAAAATCAATCTCTCGAGGGGGAGGGACACCAGGCAAATCATCAGGAAATACATCTAGGAACGCATTCACTACAGGCACTGAGTCTATGGAAGGAATGTCATGATCTAAATCATTAACACTCACAAGATGACACAATAACCCCTTGCACATCATTTTATTGGCCTTAAGTTTCGAAATCAAGAGGTTAGGATGACTCGAGTTGTACCCCTCCCAGACTAGCTCCACTTCATTAGGGAAAAAAAATCTCACCACTCTACTATGACAGTCCAAGCAAGCATAACAACTGTGAAGCCAGTCCATGCAAAGAATAACATCAAAATCATGCATGGGTAACTCAACAAAGTCTGCACACATAGGCTTACCACTTATCACTATTGGGCAACCCTTGTATACTCTATCAGTTCTTACATTTTCTCCTAAAGGTTTACTAACCACTATAGGATCATGCAGAACTTCAGGCAATATCTCAAAAGTGAGAACAAGCAAAGGAGTTACAAAGGAAAGCGTAGACCCTGGATCAAGTAAAGCATAAATAGAAGTTGAGAATACTTGCAGCATACCTGTGACCACATCAGCGGACTTCTCCTGCTCATCCCTGCCCTTCAGGGCATAGAACCTATTCCTCTTAGGAGGCTCGGCTGTTGCTGTACCCTGTGGATTAGGCGTAGGCTGAGCATTACGTCCAGCCTGACCTCTGTTTTGTGGGCAGTCTCTAACCATGTGCCCACTCTTACCGCAACCGAAGCAGGCATTAGTGCCCTGTCTGCACTCTCCATTGTGGGCTCGGCCACACTTAGCACAATTCTTTTTAGGACGCTGAATCTCACCTCCATTTCCTTTTTTGGGCTCAGGTCTGCCTCCTCTAGGTGCTGTACTGCTCTGAAAATTTGAGTTCCAAGAACTCTGTTGCCCCTTCTTGAAATTGGGCTGCTCACGGATGCCTAAATTGTTTCTGTGACCTCCATGGCTGGGACCTGCCTCATATTGAGGCTTAGGCCTCCTAGCATCACAAATACCCCTCTTTTTACGGCTGTCCTCTACCTGCTGGACATGCACCATCAACCTAGAGAGGTCCATATTATCATAGAGCATCGCAGATCGACACTCCTCCTCCATATCCCCATTGATTCCTGTGAGGAACCTGCTCATCTCATCCCTGCTGTTAGACTCAAGGGAAGTAGCATACCTGGATAATTTAACAAACTTCAGTACTCACCTTATCCTTACTATTAGATACTAAGGAAAGTAGCATACCTGGATAGCTTTACAAACTTCAGGGAATACTCCATGACTGTCATAGATCCCTGCTTAAGGTTGATGAACTCCTCAACCTTGGTCTCCCTTATTTCTCTGGGAAAGAATCTCTCCAGAAAGGTTGTCTTAAACAGCTCCCAAGTGACTAGAACTCCGCCCAAAGCTCGGCTATCCTGCCACATCTTGCACCAAGTCTGTGCCACATCCTTGAGCTGATAGGAAGCCTTCTCAGCCTTCTCATTATCTGTAGGTCACATAGCCACCAAACTCTTATGCACCTCATCCACAAACTCCTGGGGGTCCTCTGAAGATTTAGACCCTGTGAAAATAGGAGGATTCATCCTCGTGAAATATCTCAGCCTATCACCGATGCTACGAACCGGTGGGTTCTCCCTCTGAACATCCTGTCGGTTGAGTTGGGCAGTCATAGCCTATGTCTGCATAGTAATAGTCTGTGCCATCTGGGCCAGAGATGCCCTCACCTCAGCATCAGTCAACCCAGCTGGGTTAACTGGCATAGCCACTCCTTCAGCTGGAGCCTGGGGTGGAACCTGATTGCCCCCAGCAGCTTCACCTCCTCTCCTCTGACCAATAGTCCTCCTAGTGTTCATTCTCTGAAAACAACAAAGATTGATATTAGACACGCTCATAACACCAAGAAATTAAGCTTTAGGAAAAGCACGATAAGATTAGAAAAAGGGAATTTTCCTACGTATCATGCAGTCTCTAATTCAGGATAGTGGTGCACTTCACTACCATGACTTAGAAACTACTCAATGTGGTTGATGTAAACTTATATTCCTCGAAATTTAACCTAGTGCTCTGATACCAACTTTTTCACGACCGGAATCTAGACCCCAGACGAGACCGGCGTCGTTGACCTCTCAGAGGTCGAAGACAAGCCTATATACGTCATTCTTACTTCACTTAGGTTAATTTTAGGGAAAAATTTAAAACTTTTGTTTATTAACATACTTACTAAACATTATCATCATTACATAATTGTTCACCATCAACCATCTAATAATAAGAGATAAGCAACTCAAAGAAATAGTTCAATAAGTATTAAGTGTATAATTTCCAAAATGGCACCAATACATAGTCTGAATAAAAACAGGAAAGAAACGCTAGTGGAACATGATCCACTAGCTCAATTCTAAAACTAAGCTAGAATATAAACGGCAGCATCCTCGAAAGCATGAGGACCTACCAGCTCCGGATGAATACTGGACGTCCGGATAACTGCAACAATGATCCTGGATCTCTATCGTCCAGCTATGCCTGCACCTAAAATAGTATAGTTGTATAGGGTTAGTACACAGTTGTACTAAGTATGGGTATATGGAAGCACACACCAAGGACATGCATGAGAAAGAATAGCTCTTCCGTAACAACATGATTATGAGAAGTCAAGTCAGTGGACTTGCCAAATTTGGATTAGGAAAGTTAGTGAACTTTCCAAATTTGGATTAGGAAAGTGAGTGAGCTTTCCAAATTTGGATTAGGAAAGTCAATGAGCTTTCCAAATTTGGATTAGGAAAGTCATGCCATGAGAGTAACATGCATCATCATAAATATCATATTGCACACAGCACAAAACATCTTACTAATAGAACATATCATAGCACATAACATATAACACATAGCTTCTTTCATATCATTCATTCAGATGCCATGAGACCTTGAAATCATGGACTTGACATTAAGACTTTCCAAAATGAGGGCTCAACATATGGGACCTCAACTAGGGAGTCTTCATTAGCAAACACAGAGTCTGATTCATTCATTCATACGTACTTCATTTCATTTCGTTCATAGGCCAGTGTGAACAGCAGCTATACCTAGGGTGTAGTTTAATACTTTCATCGGGTTTGTTGTGCAATGATCAATAATAACCTAATGTCATTACCTGAGTCTAGATCACCTCTTGATTATCCTATCCTAACACCTTTGGTATCATTCATTTCATTATGTGCTTCATTTGAGGCTGGCCTCATTCATTCATTGGGAACTTTAACTTTAACCGACATAGATCATGTGAGGATCATGAAATCCAGTGTCTCCCCCACACCGAAAAGAGGTGGAATCACCTGCCAAGGTGACCCAAAAACATGCTAGCGTACATGGGAATTTAACTCCGCCAGATCCCTATATTGGCAGTATAGGTTCGAAGACTAGGAGATATAAGGAGACACATACCCGGCAAGTCGGACAGTCTCATCTCATGAGAGTTACGTGACTCTCCTCCCTTCCCGAAATAAGGCATCACCACTCATAGCTAGCCTATCGATGCTCAGTATAAAGTTCCATTTCATTCATCTCATACGTCATGGAAGCTGGCTTCTAGTATGAGGACCTCATAGCTCATTAGATGATTTCTCATCTCATCATTAGTATTAAGTGTCTTAATCTCAATACTTTCATTAGAGTGTTCATAGAGACTAGCCTCTTCATTATCTTACACTCTCATAGGTGAGTACGTTTTGGTAACATTTATTTAGGCTCATTTGAGATTGCCCTCATCATTTGCATTAGCCTCATATCATGTTGTCACCACATTCATTGTCATTAGCACATTTACTCTTCATAATTACTCACCTCATTTTATGTGAATGTTCATTTCATCATATGTCAATATACTTGGCCATTGGTGTGTTTCATACCCTTACTTAACCCTTCTATGATTTCATCATGTCATTGTTCATTTCATCATCCAGTACATACATCTTAGGTTCACTTACTTTAAAACGTATACTAGACTTATGAGTCTATACACACGAGCCATGAGGCTTCATTCATAATTCGTTAAGTGATTCATACATTCCTAAGATTATGTAGTACAAGACTTATGTATCTTGTATATACGCCAAGATCTTGATTTCGATCTAAGTAGGTGGGATTATTCTTGAATAATTTGTTCACGTATGACTTATGTATCAATACGGATGTTTGGGCAAGGAAACCCAAGTTCAAATCACTTGGATATCATTACATTTTTCATTGATTTTATTTTTTTAATATTCATAACATTAGAACTCTAGATTAAATTCCAACATTAACATCGTATCATTAATTTTCTACTTAGTTTTCCCCTTAAGATGGCCGAAGGGTTGTGGGTTCAAACCCCCACAACCACTTTTTATTTTTAATTAACATGTCATTGCCCTTTTCGCCCAAACCAAGAGGTTGTGGGATCAAACCCCCACAGCCTCTTCTATTTTTGTTATTTATTCGCTGGAATAGGGAGGTTGTGGATTCGAACCCCCACAGTCTCCTTAATTTAATTTAAATTCGCTAGAGCATTGGGAGGTTGTGGGTTCGAACCCCCACAACCTCCTTATTTTAGTTTTTAATTTCGCTAGGCCGTGAGGTTGTGGGTTCGAACCCCCACAGCCTCCTATCTTTATTTTTTTTAATTAAAGACTTCTTAACTAGGATCCTTGGCAGTGAGGTTGTGGGATCGAGCCCCCATAACCTCACTTTATTTTCTTAATTAATTTTGCCTTCTCTTTTTCCCAGCCTTGAGGTCGTGGGTTCGATTCCCACTCCTCACGTTTTTTTTTTTTTTTTCTCCTCTTTCACTCGCTGCCTGGAGGTCATGGGTTTGAATCCCACGCCTCCCATTTATTTGTTTAATTTATTTTTTCTCCTCTTTCTCCCCCAGTGTGGCGAGTTCGATCACCCCCATCCCCCTTTTTCTTTTCCTTTCTCGAGAAAACCATTAGCTAAAGGGTGAGGTCACAGGTTTGAATCCTGGTGGCCTCACCTCTTTTAAATGTATTAAATTCCCAGATTTCAATCCCCCTTTTGAACGAAATTTATAGTACATTAGGCTGGAAATTCATTCATAGTTTTTAGCTTCCTTTAATCAACCTTTTCATGTTAGTTTCTTAGGGCATTTCACCAAGCACTTAGTGTGTAATTAGGTGTCGTTTAGGGGTTACATTTTGTCAAGCGTTTTCACTCAAAAGTTGTAACTTCACACACCATATGAACATCACATTATGCACAACTTTAGCACATAAAATACAAGAAATAACATGCTTTACATGTCTTCAAAACAGTTGCTAAAGTCACTGCCAAACGCACACACACACATCATTTTTTTATCACACATTGGTTGTCATTTTCGTGATTTCACGCACATAAACATATTCACATTCAACATAAAAACATCACACATACCTAAATCTACCAGCAAACAAACCCAACCTACGAAATCATTGAGAGCTAGTGACAAGGACATGCAACGGGGAAACAACCCTAGTTTCGGAGTGAATATCTTGAATTGTAAGGGGTCTCTTGGGAAAGGGACCAAGAGAGAAGAAACCCATACCTTAATTTGCTTGCTCAAATGTGAATTTGCTGCCCAGACCTTCTCAAGAACCACGTCCAACCCTCTAAATGTCAACACATCTTCGACGGACAAACCTCTCTAAGCCTAACGTGTGATTACCGTTGTTTTTCTTTAAAATTCGTGTGAGTTCTTCAAGTGTGAAGAACCTTGGTTAAACTTTCTGTTCTTCAAGTTATTTTTGGCATAGATATCTTGGAGAATTTTGTTTGATCGTGTGAGGGTGTGATAGACGTGTTAGGAGAGTGTTAGCTTATGTTTATGAGTCTAATTCAAGACTTAGTCAAAATAGGGTTTAATTAAATTAATAAAAATCTGATTTATTTCAAATAATACATGAAAGGACCATTTTGCCCTTACAAAATCAGATTTTAATTGATGATTAAATCATCAATTCGTTGCCTCTAGTGGGGCTCAAACCCGAGTGACACCCTTTTAGCAAAAATGGGTCACTTCGGGTCGACCCAACCCAAATTGATCTTTTAATTAAATTAATTAATTAATTAATTAATTCCTCAGGGTAATAACAATATTACCCTTGGCCTGGAAAAGACCATTTTACCCCTGGACCCTCAAAACTTAAAATTTCCTCTTTTAAGTCCGTAAAGACTCTTTCGATTAAATCTTCATTTTCGAGAGCCTGACATGGTTGGTTCCAACCTTTCCAAGCTAATTAACTCCCCAAGTTAGTTGTCTTGGCCGTAGTAAGGGTTCTGAGGTCTGGTTCTACGCGTATCAATCCGTGTAAACCTTGATCTAATCGCAAGCATTATTGACACCTTAAGCATTTATCTTATTCATTTTTAGGGTTGTTACATTATCCCCCCTTAGGAACATTCGTCCCAGAATGACACTACCACTACATATCGTAATGCCATTCAGATCATAACAAAATCACTATGCACAGTCAAACAATAGCAACAAAATACGGAGAGATAAGGAAACATAGACTTAAGAGTAGGAAGTCTAACCTCAAGAGCTGAAAAGATGAGGGTAGCGGGATCTCATGTCGGCCTCAGCCTCCCACGTATCACCCTCAACAAGATTATTTCTCCACAATACCTTCACTTTGGCAATCGCCTTGTTCCTCAGCCGCTTGACCTGTCTGTCTAAGATCTCAACAGGTACCTCCTCATAAGACAAGTCTTCACCAACCCCCAAACCTTCCACAGGTAGAATCGATGCTGGATCACCTAGGCTTTTCTTCAACATAGAGACAGGAAATACTGGATGAACAGAAGCTAGCTCCGCAGGCAATGCTAACTCATAGGCCGCCTCACCCACACGCTGTAGGATCTCATAAGGCCCAACATACCTCGGACTCAGCTTCCCTTTTCTACCAAATCTCATCACCCCTTTCATAGGTGATATCTTCAAGTAAACCTGGTCACCAACATCAAACTCTAAGGGCTGTTTTTTGTTATCTGCATATGACTTCTGCCGACTATAAGCAGTAGCCAACTTGTCCCTAATCACTCTGACCTTCTCTAAGGCCTCATGAATGATCTCTGGATCTAAAATGGATGACTCTCCAACCTCAAACCACCCAACTGGAGATCTACACCTCCTACCATACAGTGCCTCAAACGGTGCCATCCCAATGCTGGAGTGATAGCTATTATTATACGAGAACTCTATCAAAGCCAGATGGTCATCCCAGCTACCTCTGAAGTCAATCACACACGCTCTCAACATGTCCTCCAATGTCTGAATGGTGCGCTCCGCCTGCCCATCTGTCTGAGGATGAAAGGCAGTGCTAAGCTTTACCTGCTTGCCCAAGCTCTTCTGGAAAGATCTCCAGATATGTGAAGTAAACTAAGCTCCTCTATCTGAAATGATAGACAAAGGAGTCCCATGCCATCGCACAATCTCATCAATGTAGAGTCTCGCATAATCCTCGGCTCTGTAAGTAGACTTCAGAGGGATAAAGTGGGCAGACTTAGTCAATCTGTCCATAATAACCCATATGGAATCATGCCGCCTCCTAGTCCTCGGAAGAACAACCACGAAGTCCATATTAATGACCTCCCACTTCCATGTCAGAACCTCAATAATCTGAGTCAGACCTCCAGGCTTAAGATGCTATGCCTTAACCTGCTGACAATTATGACACTTGGCCACATATTCTGCAATGTCCTTATTCATGCCATCCCACAAATAAATTTGCTTAAGATCATGATACATCTTGGTGGAACCTGGATGTATGGAGTATCTGGAACCATGGGCCTCTGCAACAATCCTGGTCCGCAAATCATCCACATCTGGTACACACAGCCTGTCCTGATACCTAAGTATGCCATCACGTCCCAAAGCTAAAGACTCTTTCATCTTCATCAGCACTGAGTCCTTCAGCTCCATCAACACAGGATCTAGATGTTGACCCTGCTTGACTTCAACTACCAAGGATGATTCAGAACTAGGATGAACTGAAATATCCCCACTAGTAGAGTCAACTAATCGCACACCTAGTCTGGCCAGTCTGTGTACATCTTTCACCAGCTCCTTCTTCTCATCTTCAACGTGGGCTGTACTTCCCATACTCATCCTGCTCAAAGCATCAGCTACAACATTAGCCTTACCTGGATGTTAATGAACATTCATGTCATAATCCTTCAACAGGTCCAACCATCTCCGCTGACGTAGATTCAATTCCCTCTGAGTGAACACATACTGGAGACTCTTGTGGTCTGTGAATACATCCACATGCACTCCATACAAGTAGTGCCTCCACAGCTTCAGTGCAAACACCACAGCTGCCAACTCCAGGTCATGAGTGGGATAATTCTTCTCATGAACCTTGAGTTGTCCGGACGCATAGGCTATCACCTTACCAACCTGCATAAGAACACAACCCAAACCAACCCTAGATGCATCACAGTAAACAGCGTAATTCTCACCACACTTAGGCAAAGTAAGCACCGGGGCTGAAGTGAGTCTATCCTTGAGCTCCTGGAAACTCCTCTCACAAGTCTCCGTCCACTCAAACTTGGCTTTCTTCTTAGTCAAAGCTGTCAATGGGGCAACAATGGAAGAAAAGCCCTCCACAAACCTGCGATAGTAACCAGCCAATCCAAAAATGCTACCGATGTCAGTGGGAGTAAGAGGCTTTGGCCAGTTCTTCACAACCTCAGTCTTCCTAGGATCCACCTCCACGCCCTGATCGGACACCACATGACCCAGGAAGGTCACTAATCTCAGCCAGAATTCACATTTGCTGAATTTGGCATACAACTGATGCTGTCTAAGTACCTGCAAGGTTAGTCTCAAATGTTGTTCATGCTCTTCCTTGGTCTTAGAGTAGATGAGAATGTCATCAATGAATACTATGAAGAAAGAGTCAAGGTATTCACTGAAGACTCTGTTAATGAGATCCACAAATGCAGCAGGTGCATTCGTGAGACCAAATGACATGACTAAACACTCATAATAACCATAGAGGGTACGAAAGGATGTCTTTGGGATATCTCCATCCCTAACCCTAAACAGATGATACCCTGAACGAAGATCAATCTTAGAGAAGAAACTAACCCTTGGAGCTGATCGAACAAATCATCAATTCTGGGGAGTGGATACTTATTATTTATAGTGAATTTGTTGAGCTGCCGATAATCGATACACATTCTAAGGGTTCCATCTTTCTTTTTCACAAACAACACTGGAGCGCCCCAAGGGGATATGCTCGGCTAAATGAAACCCTTGTCAGTGAGATCCTTTAACTACAGCTTCAACTTTTTGAGTTCAGCTGGAACCATTCTGTAAGGAGGAATTGAAATTGGTTTAGTATCGGGTTCTAAGTCGATACCAAAATCAATCTCTCGAGGGGGAGGGAAACCAGGCAAATCATCAGGAAATACATCTAGGAACTCATTCACTACAGGCACTGAGTCTATGGAAGGAATGTCATGATCTAAATCATTAACACCCACAAGATGACAGAATAACCCCTTGCACATCATTTTATTGGCCATAAGGTTCGAAATCAAGAGGTTAGGATGACTCGAGTTGTACCCCTCCTAGACTAGCTCCTCTTCATTAGGGAAACAAAATCTCACCACTCTACTACGACAGTCCAAGCAAGCATAACAACTGTGAAGACAGTCCATGCAAAGAATAACATCAAAATCATGCATGGGTAACTCTACCAAGTCTGCACATATAGTCTTACCACTTATGACTATTGGGCAACCCTTGTATACTCTATCAGTTCTTACATTTTCTCCTAAAGGTGTACTAACCACTATAGGATCATGCAGAACTTCAGGCAATATCTCAAAAGTGAGAGCAAGCAAAGGAGTTACAAAGGAAAGCGCAGACCCTGGATCAAGTAAAGCATAAATAGAAGTTGAGAATACTTGCAGCATACCTGTGACCACATCAGCGGACTTCTCCTGCTCCTCCCTGCCCTTCAGGGCATAGAACCTATTCCTCTTAAGAGGCTTGGCTGTTGCTGCACCCTGTGGATTAGGCGTAGGCTGAGCATTACCTCCAGCCTGACCTCTATTCTGTGGGCAGTCTCTAACCATGTGCCCACTCTTACTGCAACCGAAGCAGGCATTAGTGCCCTGTCTGCACTCTCCACTGTGGGCTCAGCCACACTTAGCACCATTCTTTTTAGGACGCTGAATCTCACCTCCATTTTTCTTCTTGGGCTCAGGTCTGCCTCCTCTAGGTGCTGTACTCCTCTGAAAATTTGAGTTCCCAGAACTCTTTTGCCCCTTCTTGAAACTGGGCTACTCACGGATGCCTAAATTGTTTCTGTGGCCTCCATGGCTGGGACCTTCCTGATCTTGAGGCTTAGGCCTCCTAGCATCACTAATACCCCTATTTTTACGGCAGTCCTCTACCTGCTGGACATGCACCATCAACCTGGAGAGGTCCATATTATCATGGAGCATCGCAGATCGACACTCCTCCTCCATATCCCCATTGATTCCTGTGAGGAACCTGCTCATCTCATCCCTGCTGTTAGACAAAAGGGAAGTAGTATACCTGGATAATTTAACAAACTTCAGTACTCACCTTATCCTTACTATTAGATACTAATGAAAGTAGCATACCAGGATAGCTTTACAAACTTCAGGGAATACTCCCTGACTGTCATAGATCCCTGCTTAAGGTTGATGAACTCCTCAACCTTGGCCTCCCTTATTTCTCTGGAAAAGAATCTCTCCAGAAAGGTTGTCTTAAACAGCTCCCAAGTGACTGGAACTCCGCCCAAAGCTCGGCTATCCTGCTACATCTTGCACCAAGTCTGTGCCACATCCTTGAGCTGATAGGAAGCCTTCTCAGCCTTCTCATTATCTGTGGCCCCCATAGACATCAAAATCTTATGCACCTCATCCACAAACTCCTGGGGGTCCTCTGAAGTCTTAGAACCTATGAAAATAGGAGGATTCATCCTCGTGAAATATCTCAGCCTGTCAGCGATGCTACGAACCGGTGGGTTCTCCTTCTGAACATCCTGCCGGTTGAGCTAGCAGTCATAGCCTGGGCCTGCATAGTAATAGTCTGTGCCATCTGGGCCATAGATTCCCTCACCTCAGCATCAGTCAACCCAGCTGGGTTAACTGGCATAGCCACTCCTTCAACTGGAGCCTGGGGTGGAACCTGATTGCCCCCAGCAGCTGCACGTCCTCTCCTCTGACCAATAGTCCTCCTAGTGTTCATTATCTGAAAACAACAAAGATTGATGTTAGACACGCTCATAACACCAAGAAATTAAGCTTTAGGAAAAGCACGATAAGATCAGAAAAAGGGAATTTTCCTACGCATCATGCAGTCTCTAATTCAGGATAGTGGTGCACTTCACTACCATGACTTAGAAACTACTCAATGTGGTTGATGTGAACTTATATTCCTCGAAATTTAACCTAGTGCTCTGATACCAACTTTGTCACGATCGGAATCTAGACCCCAGATGAGACCGGCGTCGTTGACCTCTCAGAGTTCGCAGACAAGCCTACATACGTCATTCTTACTTCACTTAGGTTAATTTTAGCGGAAAATTTGAAACTTTTGTTTCTTAACATACTTACTAAACATTCTCATCATTACATAATTGTTCACCATCAACCATCTAATAATAAGAGATAAGCAACTGAAAGAAATAGTTCAATAAGTATTAAGTGTATAATTGCAAAAATGGAACCAATACATAGTCTGAATAAAAACAGGAAAGAAACGCTAGTGGAACATGCTCCACTAGCTCAATTCTAAAACTAAGCTAGAATATAAACGGCAGCATCCTCGAAAGCATGAGGACCTACCAGCTCCGGATGAATACTGGACGTCCGGATAACTGCAACAATGATCCTGGAGCTCTATCGTCCAACTGTGCCTGCACCTAAAATAGTACAGTTGTATAGGGTTAGTAAACAGTTGTACTAAGTATGGGTATATGGAAGCACACACCAAGGACATGCATGAGAAAGAATAGCTCTTCCCTAACAACATGATTATGGGAAGTCAAGTCAGTGGACTTGCCAAATTTGGATTAGGAAAGTTAGTGAACTTTTCAAATTTGGATTAGGAAAGTCAGTGAGGTTTCCAAATTTGGATTAGGAAAGTCAATGAGCTTTCCAAATTTGGATTAGGAAAGTCATGCCATGAGAGTAAGATGCATCATCATAAATATCATATTGCACACAGCACATAACATCTTACATATAGAACATATCATAGCACATAACATATCACATATAGCTTCTTTCATATCATTCATTCAGATGCCATGAGACCTTGAAATCATGGACTTGACATTAAGACTTTCCAAAATGAGGGCTCAACATGTGGGACCTCAACTAGGGAGTCTTTATTAGCAAACACAGAGTCTGATTCATTCATTCATACGTACTTCATTTCGTTTCATTCATAGGCCAGTGTGAACACCAGCTATACCTAGGGTGTAGTTTAAGACTTTCATCGCGTTTGCTGTGCAATGATCAAGAATAACCTAATGTCATTACCTGAGTCTAGATCACCTCTTTATTATCCTATCCTAACACCTTTGGTATCATTCATTTCATTATGTGCTTCATTTAAGGCTGGCCTCATTCATTCATTGGAAACTTTAACTTTAACCGACATAGATCATGTGAGCGTCATGAAATCCAGTGTCTCCCCCACAGCGAAAAAAGGTGGAATCACCGGCCAAGGTGACCCAAAAACATGTTAGCGTACATGGGAATTTAACCCCGCCAGATCCCTATATTGGCAGTATAGGTTCGAAGACTAGGAGATATAAGGAGACACGTACCCGGAAAGCCGGACAGTCTCATCTCATGAGAGTTACGTGAACCTCCGCCCTTCCCGAAAGAAGGCATCGCCGCTCATAGCTAGCCTATCGGTGCTCAGTATAAAGTTCCATTTCATTCATCTCATACGTCATGGAATCTGACTTCTAGTATGAGGACATCATAGCTTATTAGATGATTTCTCATCTCATCATTAGTATTAAGTGTGTTAATCTCAATACTTTCATTAGAATGTTCATAGAGACTACTCTCTTCATTATCTTACACTCTCATAGGTGAGTAAGTTTTGGTAACATTTACTTAGGCTCATTTGAGATTGCTCTCATCATTTGCATTAGCCTCATATCATGTTGTCACCACATTCATTGTCATTAGCACATTTACTCTTCATAATTACTCACCTTATTTTACGTGAATGTTCATTTAATCATATGTCAATATACTTGGCCATTGGTGTGTTTCATACCCTTACTTAACCCTTCTAGGGTTTCATCATGTCATTGTTCATTTCATCATCCAGTACATACATCTTAAGTTCACTTACTTTTAAATGTATACTAGACTTATGAGTCTATACACACGAGCCATGAGGCTTCATTCATAATTCGTTAAGTGATTCATACATTCCTAAGATTATGTAGTACAAGACTTATGTATCTTGTATATATGCCAAGATCTTGATTTTGATCTAAGTAGGTGGCATTATTCTTGAATAATTTGTTCACGTATGACTTATGTATCAATAAAGATGTTCGGGAAAGGAAACCCAAGTTCGAATCACTTGGATATCAATTACATTTTTCATTGATTTTATTTTTTTAATATTCATAACATTAGAACTCTAGATCAAATTCCAACATTAACATCGTATCATTAATTTTCTACTTAGTTTTCCCCTTAAGATGGCCGAAGGGTTGTGGGGGTTGGTTGTGGGTTCAAACCCCCACAACCCCTTTTTATTTTTAGTTAACATCTCATTGCCCTTTTCGCCCAAACCAAGAAGTTGTGGGATCAAACCCCCACAGCCTCTTCTATTTTTGTTATTTATTCGCTGGAATAGGGAGGTTGTGGGTTCGAACCCCCACAGCCTCCTTAATTTAATTTAAATTCGCTAGAGCATTGGGAGGTTGTGTCACGACTGGAATCTAGACCCCATACGAGACCGGCGTCGTTGACCTCTCAGAGGTCACAGACAAGCCTACTTACGTCATTCTTACTTTACATAGGTTAATTTTAGCGGAAAATTTGAAACTTTTTGTTTCTAAATATTGCTTACTAAACATTTCTAATACATTCGTAATTTCTTCACCATCAACCATCTAACATTAAGAGATAATCAAATGAAAGGAATAGTTCAATACTTATAAAGCGTATAATTGCCAAAATGGCACCAATACATTGTCTGAATAAAAACAGGAAAGAAACGCTAGTGGAACATGCTCCACTAGCTCAACTCTAAAACTAAGCTAGAATATAAAACAGTAGCATCCTCGAAAGCATGAGGACCTACCAAAATCGGATGAATGCTGGACGTCCGGATAACTGCAACGATGATCCTGGAGCTCTATCATCCACCTGTGACTGCACCTAAAATAGTAGAGTTTGTATAGGGTTAGTACACACTTGTACTAAGTATGGGTATATGCAAGCACACACCAAGGACATGCATGAGAAAGAATAGCTCTTTCCTAACAACATGATTTTTGGAAAGTCAAGTCAGTGGACTTGCCAAATTGAGATTAGGAAAGTTTCAAAATTTGGATTAGGAAAGTAAATGAGCTTTCCAAATTTGGATTAGAAAAGTGATACCATGAGAATAACATACATCATCATACTTTTCACATTTGCACACAGCACATATCATATAGCATACAATACATTTTACATGTAGCACATAACTTCTTTCATATAATTCATTCATATACCATGAGACCTTGGAATCATGGACTTGACATTAAGACATCCCAGAAATGAGGGCTCAACAGATGGGACCTCAACTAGGGAATCTTCATTAACAAATACAGAGTCTGCTTCATTCATTCATACGTACTTCATTTCATTTCATTCATAGGCCAGTGTAACCACCAGCTATACCTAGGATGTAGTTTAAGACTTTCATTAGGTTCGTTGTGCAATGACCAAGAATGACCCAATGTCATTACTTGAATCTAACTCACCTTTGATTATCCTATCCTAACACCTTCGGTATCATTCATTTCATTATGTGCATCATTAGAGGCTGGCCTCATTCATTCATTGGGAACTTTAACTTTAACCGACATAGATCATGTGAGCATCATGAAATCCAGTGTCTCCCCCACACCGAAAAGAGGTGGAATCACCGGCCAAGGCGACCCAAAAACATGCTAGCGTACAGGGGAATTGAACCCCGCAAGATCCATATATTGGCAGTATAGGTTCAAAGACTAGGAGATATAAGGAGACACATACCCGGCAATCCGGACAGTCTCATCTCATGAGAGTTACGTGAACCTCCGTCCTTCCCGAAAGAAGGCATCACCGCTCATAGCTAGCCTATCGGTGCTCAGTATAAAGTTCCATTTCCTTCATCTCACACGTCATGGAAGCGGGCTTCTAGTATGAGGACATCATAGCTCATTAGATGATTTCTCATTTCATCATTAGTATTAAGTGTGTTAAGCTCAATACCTTCATTAGAGTGTTCATAGAGAATGGTCTCTTCATTATCTTACACTCTAATAGGTGAGTACGTATTGGTAACATTTACTTAGGCTCATTTGAGATTACTCTCATCATCTACAATAGCCTCATATCATGTTGTCACCACATTCATTATCATTAGCACCTTTGCTTTTTTTCATAGTTACTCACCTCTTATTACGTGAATGTTCATTTCATCATATGCCAATGCACTTGGCTATTTAGTGTCTCTTACACTCAAACTTAACCCTTCCAGGGTTCATCATTTCATTACATACCTCTTAGGTTCACTTACTTTTGAACGTATGTTAGACTTATGGGTTTATACATACAAGCCATGAGCCTTCATTCATATTTTGTCTAAGTGATTCATATCTTTCTAAGATTATGTGATACAAGACTTATGCATCTTGTATGTATATCAAGATCTTTATTTCGATCTAAGTATGTGGCATTATTCTTGGATATTTTGTTCACGCATGACTTATGTATCAAATACGGAAGTTTGGGCAAGGAAACCCAAGTTTGAATCACTTGGATATCATTTACATTTTTCGTTGATTTTATTTTTTTATATTCATGACATTAGAACTCTAGATTAAATTCCAACATTAATATCGTATCATTAATTTTCTATCTAGTTTTCCTCTTAAATTGGCCGAAGGGTTGTGGGTTCGAACCCCCACAACCCCTTTTTCTTTTTCATTAACATCACATTGCCCCTTTTCGCCCAAACCAAGAGGTTGTGGGATCAAACCCCCACATCCTCTTTTATTTATTCTTCATTTTCGCTGGGTATTGGGAGGTTGTGGGTTCGAACCCCCACAGCCTCCTTGATTTTTCTTTTAATTTTCGCTAGAGGCTGTGAGGTTGTGGGTTCAAACCCCCACAGCCTCCTTATTTTTATTTTTATTAAAGTTTACTTGGTTAGGCGTTTGCAGTGAGGTTGTGGGATCGAGCCCCCACAGCCTCACCTTATTTTCTTATTTAATTCTCCTTCTCCTTCCAGCCTTGAGGTCGTGGGTTCGATTCCCATGCCTCACATTTTCCTTTCTTTAATTTCTCTTCTTTCATTCGCTGCCTGGAGGTCGTGGGTTCGATTCCCACGCCTCCTATTTATTTATTTAAATTATCATTCTCTCCTTTCCCAACCAGCAGACCCTTGTTCGAATCCCCCCAACCCCATTTCATTACTTCTTGCGAGATTAAGGTTCCACACGGGTGAGGTCACAGGTTCGAATCCTGGTGGCCTCACCCCTTTAAATTAATTTAAATTTTTCCAGATTTCTTCATTAACTTTAGCATAAACTAAAATTGTATTTTTGGCTGAAACTTTACCATCTTATTAACTTGTTTTCATCAATATTTTCACTTGAAAACTTAGGACAATTCATGAATTGTTTGATACTTTTTGGGGGAGTATTTCATGGATTCGTTAGCCAAAATGTTGACACTCAAATCAGCCCCATCTCCATTTTAATGATCATCACGATTACATAGATTTATACACGTAAAATGACAACCACAACCATATCAAACTTGAAGCCATAAATCAAAAACTCATTTACACTGAGTTTACAGTAACATTTTGCACATACACACACTTGCACAAACATTCGAATACATGGTTGTCTTTCCTACGATTTCAAGTATAAAATCAAAATCATGTTCATCACGAAGTCATAACATACCTAAATCTACCAGCAATCATACCCAACCTACGATTAATTGGGAGCTAGTGACAGGGGCATGCAGAAGGGGAAACAACTTAGTTTCAGATTAAATTCGTCTGAGTCCTAAGGGTCTCTTGGGAAAGGGACCAAGAGTAAGAAGACCCATACCTTAATTTTCTTGTTCAACCACGAAATTGCTGTCCAAAATCCTCTCCACAAATCAGTCCAAGCTTCCTCAACGTCCACACCACCCGACAACAACTTCTCTTTGCCTTAACATTTTGGTTACTTTGTTTTTCTTAAAATTTTGTGTGAGTTCTTCAAGTGTGAAGAACTCTTGATGTATTTTCAGTTCTTCACCTTAATTTTGCAGAGAATAAACATGAAAGAGAAGAGAGATGTTGACGTGAGAGAAGGAGAGAGTTAAACGTGCAAGGTAGTTTAGGCTTAGGTAAGGACTTAGTCAACTAGGACTCTTTCAAACTTTTAAATAAAAATTTGATTTTTCTTTTTCTTAAATCAGCTAATAAATATTAATTTATTACATTAATTTACCAACATAAATTAAAAACAAATTTAATCATTGCTTCTAGTGTGGCTCGAACCCGAGTGACACCCCATTTGCGAAAATGGGTCACTTCGAGTCGCCCCAACCCGAATTGCTTTATTTAATTAAATTACTTAATTAAATAATTAATTCCTCAGGGTAATTACAATATTACCCTTGGCCTGGAAAAGACCATTTTACCCTTGGACCCTCAAAACTTGAAATTTCTTCTTTTAAGTCCGGTAAGGACTACTTCGATTAAATCTTCATTTTCGTGAGCGTCACATGGTTGGTTCCACCCTTTCCAAGCTCAATTAGCTCCCCAAGTTAGTTGTCTTGGTCGTAGTAAGGGTTCTGAGGTCTGGTTCTACGCGTATCAGTCCGTGTGGACCTTGGTCTAATCACAAGCATTCTTGAAAACCTAAGTCTTGATCCTATTCATTTTTAGGGTTGTTACATTATCCCCCCCTTAGGAACATTCGTCCCCGAATGACACTACTACTTCACATTGTAATGCCAGTCAGATCATAATAAAATCACTATACCCAGTCAATCAATAGCAACAAAATACGGGGCGATAAGGAAATATAAGTTTAAGAGTATAAAGTCTAACCTCAAGAGCTGAACAGGTGAGGGTAGCGGGCTCTCATGTCGGCCTCACCCTCCCACGTAGCACCCTCAACAAGATGATTTCTCCATAATACCTTCACTGTGGCAATCTCCTTGTTCCTCAGCCGCTTGACCTGTCTGTCTAAGATCTCAACAGGTACCTCCTCATAAGACAAGTCTTCACCCACCCCCAAACCTTCAACAGGTAAGATTGATGCTGGATCACCTAGGCACTTCTTCAACATAGAGACATGAAAGACTGGATGAACAGAAGCTAGTTCTGTAGGCAATGCTAACTCATAGGCCACCTCACCCACACGCTGTAGGATCTCATATGGCCCAACATACCTCGGACTCAGCTTCCCTTTTCTACCAAATCTCATCACCCCTTTCATAAGCGATATTTTCAAGTAAACCTGGTCACCAACATCAAACTCTAAGGGTCGCTTTCTGTTATCAGCATATGACTTCTGCCGACTGTAAGCAGTAGTCAACCTGTCCCTAATCATTTTGACCTTCTCTAAGGCCTCATGAATGATCTACGGACCCAAAATGGATGACTCTCCAACCTCAAACCACCCAACTGGAGATCTACACCTCCTACCATACAGTGCCTCAAATGGTGCCATCCCAATGCTAGAGTGATAGCTATTATTATACGAGAACTCTATCAAAGGCAGATAGTCATCCCAGTTACCTCTGAAGTCAATCACACACGCTCTCAACATATCCTCCAATGTCTATATGGTGCGCTTTTCCTGCCCATCTGTCTGAGGGTGAAAGGCAATGCTAAGCTTCACCTGCGTGCCCAAGCTCTTCTGGAAAGATCTCCAGAAATGAGAAGTAAACTGAGCTCCTCTGTCTGAAATAATAGACAAGGGAATCCCATGCCATCTCACAATCTCATCAATGTAGAGTCTCGCATAATCCTCAGCTCTGTAAGTAGAATTCACAAGGATAAAGTGGGCAGACTTAGTCAATATGTCCACAATAACCCATATAGAGTCATGCTTCCTCCTAGTCCTCGGAAGCCCAACCACGAAGTCCATATTAATGGCCTCCCATTTCCAAGTCGGAACCTTAATAATCTGAGTCAGACCACCAGGCTTAAGATGCTCTGCCTTAACCTACTGACAATTAGGACACTTGGCCACATATTCTGCAATGTCCTTCTTCATGCCATCCCACCAATAAATCTACTTGAGATCATGATACATCTTGGTGGAACCTGGATGTATAGAATATCTGGAACCATAGGCCTCTGCAACAATCCTGGTCCGCAAATCATCCACATCTGGCACACACAGCCTGTCCTAATACCTAAATATGCCATCACCTCCCAAAGCGAAAGACTCATTCATCTTCATCAGCACTGAGTCCTTCAACTCCGTCAACACGGGATCTAGATGCTGACCCTGCTTGACTTCAACTACCAAGGATGATTCAGAACTAGGATAAACTGAAACATCCCCACTAGTGGAGTCAAAAAAATGCACCCCCAATCTGGCCAGTCTGTGTACATCTTTTACCAGCTCCTTCTTCTCATCCTCAATGTGAGTTGTACTTCCCATGCTCATCCTGCTCAAAGCATCAGCTACAACATTAGCCTTACCTGGATGATTGTGCACATTCATGTCATAATCCTTCAACAGCTCCAACCATCTCCGCTGACGTAGATTCAACTCCCTCTGTGTGAACATGTACTGGAGACTCTTATGGTCTGTGAACACATCTACCTGCACTCCATACAGATAATGCCTCCACAGCTTCAGTGCAAACACCACAGCTGCCAACTCCAGGTCATGAGTGGGATAATTCTTCTCATAAACCTTGAGCTGTCTGGATGCATAGGCTATCACCTTACCAACCTGCATAAGAACACAACCCAAACCAACCCTAGATGCATCACAATACACAGTGTAATTCTCACCACACTTAGGCAAAGTAAGCACCGGGGATGAAGTGAGTCTGTCCTTGAGCTCTTGGAAATTCTTCTCACAAGTCTCCGCCCATTCAAACTTGGCTTTCTTCTTAGTCAAAGCTGTCAATGGGGCAGCAATGGAAGAAAAGCCCTCCACAAACCTGCGGTAGTAACCAGCCAATCCCAAAAAGCTACCTATGTCAGTATGAGTAAGATGGTTTGGCCAGTTCTTCACAGCCTCAGTCTTCCTGGGATCCACCTCCACGCCCTGATCGGACACAACATGACCCAGGAAGGTCACTGATCTCAGCCAAAATTCACATTTGCTGAATTTGGCATACAACTGATGCTGTCTAAGTACCTGCAAGGTTAGTCTCAAATGTTGTTCATGTTATTTCTTGGTCTTAGAGTAGATGAGAATGTCATCAATGAATACTATGACGAAAGAGTCAAGGTACTCACGGAAGACCCTGTTCATGAGATCCATAAATGCAGCAGGTGCATTCGTGAGACCAAATGACATGACTAAAACCTCATAGTGACCATAGCGGGTACGAAAGGCTGTCTTTGGGATATCTCCATCCCTAACTCTAAGCTGATGATACCCTGAATGAAGATCAATATTAGAGAAGAAACTATACCCTTGGAGTTGATCGAACAAATCATCTATTCTGGGGAGTGGATACTTATTCTTTATAGTGACTTTGTTGAGCTGCCGATAATCGATACACATTCTAAGGGTCCCATCTTTCTTTCTTACAAACAACACTGGAGCGCCCCAAGGGGATATGCTCAGTTAAACGAAACCCTTGTCAGTGAGGTCTTTTAACTGCAGCTTCAACTCTTTGAGTTCGGCTGGAGCCATTGTGTAAGGAGGAATTGAGATTGGTTTAGTATCGAGTTCCAAAATCGATACCAAAGATAATCTCTCGAAGGGGAGGGACTCCAAGCAAATCATCAGGAAACATATCTAAGAACTCATTCACAACAGGTACTGAGTCTATGGAAGGAATGTCATGATCTAGATCATTAACACTCACAATATGACACAATAACCCCTTGGACATCATTTTATTGGCCTTAAGATTAGAAATCAAGAGGTTAGGACAACTCGAATTATACCCCTCCCAGACCAACTCTTTTTAATTAGGAAAGTGAAATCTCACTACTCTATTACAACAGTACAAGAAAGCATAACAACTGTGAAGCCAATCCATGCCAAGAATAACATCAAAATCATGCATGGGTAACTCAACCAAGTTTGCACACATAGTTTTTCCACTAACAACTATTGGGCAATCATTGTATACTCTATCAGTTCTTACATTTTCTCCTAAAGGTGTACAACCACTATAGGATCATGCAGAACTTCAGGCAATGTCTCAAAAGTAAGAGCAAGCAGAGGAGTTATAAAGGAAAGTGTAGACCCTGGATCAAGTAAAGCATAAACAGAAGTTGAGAACACTTGCAGCATACCTGTGACCACATCAGCGGACTTCTCCTGCTCCTCTCTGCCTTTCAGGGCATAGAACATGTTCCTCTTAGGAGGCTCGGCTGCTGCTGCACCCTGTGGATTAGGCCTAGGGTGAGTATTACCTCCAACCGGACCTCTGTTCTGTGGACAGTCTCTGACCATGTGTCCACTCTTACCACAACCGAAGCAGGCATTAGTGCCCTGTCTGCACTCTCCACTGTGAGCTCGGCCACACTTAGCACAATTCTTCTTAGGACGCTGCATCTCACCTCCATTGCCCTTCTTAGGCTCAGGTCTGCCTCCTCTAGGTGTAGCACTCCTCTGGGGATTAAAATTCCCAGAACTCTATTGCCCCTTTTTGAACCTTGGCTGCTCACGGACGCCAAAGTTGTTCCTGTGGCCTCCATGACTGGGTGCTGCCTGATCTTGAGGCCTAGGCCTCCTAGCATCACAAACGTCTCTCTTTCTGCGGCTGTCCTCTACCTGCTGGACATGCACCATCAACCTGGAAAGATCCATATTATCATGGAGCATTATAGATCGACACTCCTCCTCCGGGTCTCCATTGATTCCTGTGAGGAACCTGCTCATCTCATCCCTGCTGTTAGAAAACAGGGAAGTAGCATACCTGGATGATTTCAACAAAGTTCAGTATTATCCTCATTCTTGCTATTAAATACTAGGGAAAATAACATACCTTGACAGCTTAACAAACTTCAGGGAATACTCCCTGACTGTCATAGATCCTTGTTTAAGGTTGATGAATTCCTCAACCTTGGCCTCCCTCATCTCCCTGGGAAAGAATATCTCCAGAAATGTTGTCTTGAACAACTCCCATGTTACTGGCACTCCACCTAAGACACGGCTATCTTGCCACATCTTGCACCAAGTCTGTGCAACATCCTTGAGCTAATAGGAAGCAAGCTCAGCCTTCTCAATATCAGTTGCCCCCATAGCCACCAGGATCTTATGAATCTCATCCACAAACTCCTGGGGATCCTCTGATGCCCTAGACCTTGTGAAAATAGGAGGATTCATCCTCGTGAAATCCCTCAGCCTGTCAGCCATGCTACGAACCGGTGGGTTCTCCCTCTGAACATCCTGCCGGTTGTCCTGGGCAGTCATAGCCTGGGCCTGCATAGTAATGGCCTGTGCCATCTGGTCCAGAGATGCCCTCACCTCAGCATCAGTCATCCCAGCTGGATTAGCTGGCACAGCCACTCCTTCAGCTGGAGGCTGGGGTGGAACTCGGTTACCCCCAGAAGCCGCTCCTCCTCTCCTCTGACCATTAGCTCTCCTAGTGTTCATTCTCTGGAAAACAACAAGGATTGATGTTAGAAACGCTCATAACACCAAGAAATTAAACTTTAGGAGAAGCACGATAAGATCAGAAAAAGTGAAATTTTCCTATGCATCATGCAGTCTCTAATTCAGGATAGTGGTGCACTTCACTACCATGACTTAGAAACTACTCAATATAGTTGATGTGAACTTATTATTTTCGTAATTTAACCTAATGCTCTGATACCAACTTTGTCACGACTGAAATCTAGACCCCAGACGAGACCGGCATCGTTGACCTCTCAGAGGTCGCAGACAAGCCTACTTACGTCATTCTTACTTTACATAGGCTAATTTTAGTGGAAAATTTGAAACTTTTTGTTTCTAAATATTGGTTACTAAACATTTCTAATACATTCGTAATTTGTTCACCATCAACCATCTAACATTAAGAGATAATCAAATGAAAGGAATAGTTCAATACTTATAAAGCGTATAATTGCCAAAATGGCACCAATACATAGTCTGAATAAAAACAGGAAAGAAACGCTAGTGGAACATTCTCCACAGCTCAACTCTAAAACTAAGCTAGAATATAAAATATTAGCATCCTCGAAAGCATGAGGACCTACCAAAACCGAATGAATGCTGGACGTCCGGATAACTGCAACGATGATCCTGGAGCTCTATCGTCCACCTGTGCCTGCACCTAAAATAGTAGAGTTTGTATAGGTTTAGTACACACTTGTACTAAGTATGGGTATATGCAAGCACACACCAAGGCCTGCATGAGAAAGAATAGCTCTTTCCTAACAACATGATTTTTGGAAAGTCAAGTCAGTGGACTTGCCAAATTGAGATTAGGAAAGTTTCCAAATTTGGATTAGGAAAGTAAATGAGCTTTCCAAATTTGGATTAGAAAAGTGATACCATGAGAATAACATACATCTCATACTTTTCACATTTGCACACAGCACATAATATTTACACATAGCACATATCATATAGCATACAGTACATTTTGCATGTAGCACATAACTTCTTTCATATCATTCATTCATATGCCATGAGACCTTGGAATCATGGACTTGACATTAAGACATCCCAGAAATGAGGGCTCAACAGATGGGACCTCAACTAGGCAATCTTCATTAACAAACACAGAGTCTGCTTCATTCATTCATACGTACTTCATTTCATTTCATTCATAGGCCAGTGTAACCACCAGCTATACCTAGGATGTAGTTTAAGACTTTCATTAGGTTCGTTGTGCAATGACCAAGAATGACCTAATGTCATTACTTGAATCTAACTCACCTTTGATTATCCTATCCTAACACCTTTGGTATCATTCATTTCATTATGTGCATCATTTGAGGCTGGCCTCATTCATTCATTGGAAACTTTAACTTTAACCGACATAGATCATGTGAGCATCATGAAATCCAGTGTCTCCCCCACACCGAAAAGCGGTGGAATCAATGGCCAAGGCGACCCAAAAATATGCTAGCGTACATGGGAATTTAACCCCGCCAGATCCCTATATTGGCAGTATAGGTTCGAAGATGAGGAGATATAAGGAGACCCATACCCGGCAAGCCGGACACTCTCATCTCATGAGAGTTACGTGAACCTCCGTCCTTCCCGAAATAAGGCATCACCGCTCATAGCTAGCCTATCGGTGCTCAGTATTAAGTTCCATTTTATTCATCTCATACGTCATGGAAGCGGGCTTCTAGTATGAGGACATCATAGCTCATTAGATGATTTCTCATTTCATCATTAGTATTAAGTGTGTTAAGTTCAATACCTTCATTAGAGTGTTCATAGAGACTGGTCTCTTCATTATCTTACACTCTAATAGGTGAGTACGTATTGGTAACATTTACTTAGGCTCATTTGAGATTGCTCTCATCATTTACAATAGCCTCATATCATGTTGTCACCACATTCATTATCATTAGCACCTTTGCTTTTTTTCATAGTTACTCACCTCTTATTACGTGAATGTTCATTTCATCATATGCCAATGCACTTGGCTATTTAGTGTCTCTTACACTCATACTTAACCCTTCCAGGGTTCATCATTTCATTACATACCTCTTAGGTTCACTTACTTTTGAACGTATGTTAGACTTATGGGTCTATACATACAAGCCATGAGGCTTCATTCATATTTTGTCTAAGTGATTCATATCTTTCTAAGATTATGTGATACAAGACTTATGCATCTTGTATGTACATCAAGATCTTGATTTCGATCTAAGTATGTGGTATTATTCTTGGATATTTGTTCACGCATGACTTATATATCAAATACGGATGTTTGGGCAAGGAAACCCAAGTTTGAATCACTTGGATATCATTTACATTTTTCGTTGATTTTATTTTTTTATATTCATGACATTAGAACTCTAGATTAAATTCCAACATTAATATCGTATCATTAATTTTCTATCTAGTTTTCCTCTTAAATTGGCCGAAGGGTTGTGGGTTCGAACCCCCACAACCCCTTTTTCTTTTTCATTAACATCACATTGCCCCTTTTCGCCCAAACCAAGAGGTTGTGGGATCAAACCCCCACATCCTCTTTTATTTATTCTTCATTTTCGCTGGGTATTGGGAGGTTGTGGGTGCGAACCCCCACAGCCTCCTTGATTTTTCTTTTAATTTTCGCTAGAGGCTGTGAGGTTGTGGGTTCAAACCCCCACAGCCTCCTTATTTTTATTTTTATTAAAGTTTACTTGGTTAGGCGTTTGCAGTGAGGTTGTGGGATCGAGCCCCCACAGCCTCACCTTATTTTCTTATTTAATTCTCCTTCTCCTTCCAGCCTTGAGGTCGTGGGTTCGATTCCCATGCCTCACATTTTCCTTTCTTTAATTTCTCTTCTTTCATTTGCTGCCTGGAGGTCGTGGGTTCGATTCCCACGCCTCCTATTTATTTATTTAAATTATCTTTCTCTCCTTTCCCAACCACCAGACCCTTGTTCGAATCCCCCCAACCCCATTTCATTACTTCTTGCGAGATTAAGGTTCCACACGGGTGAGGTCACAGGTTCGAATCCTGGTGGCCTCACCCCTTTAAATTAATTTAAATTTTTCCAGATTTCTTCATTAACTTTAGCCTAAACTAAAATTGTATTTTTGGCTGAAACGTTACCATCTTATTAACTTGTTTTCATCAATATTTTCACTTAAAAACTTAGGACAATTCATGAATTGTTTGATACTTTTTGGGGGAGTATTTCATGGATTCGTTAGCCAAAATGTTGACACTCAAATCAGCCCCATCTCCATTTTAATGAACATCACGATTACATAGATTTATACACGTAAAATAACAACCAAAACCATATCAAACTTGAAGCCATAAATCGAAAACTCATTTACAGTGAGTTTACAGTAACATTTTGCACATACACACTTGCACAAACATTCTAATACATGGTTGTCTTTCCTACGATTTCAAGTATAAAATCAAAATCATGTTCATCACGAAGTCATAATATACCTAAATCTACCAGCAATCATACCCAAATTACGATTTATTGGGAGCTAGTGACAGGGGCATGCAAAAGGGGAAACAACTTAGTTTCAGATTAAATTCATCTGAGTCCTAAGGGTCTCTTGGGAAAGGGACCAAGAGTAAGAAGACCCATACCTTAATTTTCTTGTTCAACCACGAAATTGCTGTCCAAAATCCTCTCCACAAATCAGTCCAAGCTTCCTCAACGTCCACACCACCCGACAACAACTTCTCTTTGCCTTAACGTTTTGGTTACCTTATTTTTCTTAAAATTTCGTGTGAGTTCTTCAAGTGTGAAGAACTCTTGATGTATTTTCAGTTCTTCACCTTAATTTTGCAGATAATAAATGTGAAAGAGAAGAGAGATGTTGACGTGAGAGAAGGAGAGAGTTAAACGTGCAAGGTAGTTTAGGCTTAGGTAAGGACTTAGTCAACTAGGACTCTTTCAAACTTTTAAATAAAAATCTGATTTTTCTTTTTCTTAAATCAGCTAATAAATATTAATTTATTACATTAATTTACCAACATAAATTAAAAAAAAAATAATCATTGCTTCTAGTGGGGCTCGAACCCGAGTGACACCCCATTTGCGAAAATGGGTCACTTCGGGTCGCCCCAACCCGAATTGCTTTATTTAATTTAATTAATTAATTAAATAATTAATTCCTCATGGTAATTACAATATTACCCTTGGCCTGGAAAAGACCATTTTACCCTTGGACCCTCAAAACTTGAAATTTCTTCTTTTAAGTCCGGTAAGGACTCCTTCGATTAAATCTTCGTTTTCGTGAGCCTCACATGGTTGGTTCCACCATTTACAAGCTCAATTAGCTCCCCAAGTTAGTTGGCTTGGTCGTAGTAAGGGTTCTGAGGTCTGGTTCTACGCATATCAGTCCGTGTGGACCTTGGTCTAATCGCAAGCATTCTTGAAACCTAAGTCTTGATCCTATTCATTGTTAGGGTTGTTACAGGTTGTGGGTTCGAACCCCCACAGCCTCCTTATATTAGTTTTTAATTTCGCTAGTCTGTGAGGTTGTGGGTTCGAATCCCCACAGCCTCCTATCTTTATTTTTTTTAATTAAAGACTTCTTAACTAGGCTCCTTGGCAGTGAGGTTGTGGGATCGAGCCCCCACAACCTCACTTTATTTTCTTAATTAATTTTGCCTTCTCTTTTTCCCAGCCTTGAGGTCGTGGGTTCGATTCCCACGCCTCACATTTTCTTTTATTTATTTTCTCCTCTTTCACTCGCTGCGTGGAGGTCGTGGGTTCGAATCCCACGCCTCCCATTTATTTGTTTAATTTATTTTTTCTCCTCTTTCTCCCCCAGTGTCGCGAGTTCGATCACCCCCAGCCCCCTTTTTCTTTTCCTTTCTCGCGAAAACCAGTAGCTAATGGGTGAGGTCACATGTTTGAATCCTGGTGGCCTCACCTCTTTTAAATTTATTAAATTCCCTGATTTCAATCCCCCTTTTGAATGAAATTTATAGTACATTAGGCTGGAAATTCATTCATAGTTTTTAGCTTCCTTTAACCAACCTTTTCATGTTAGTTTCTTAGGGAATTTCACCAAGCACTTAGTGTGTAATTAGGTGTAGTTTAGGGGTTACATTTTGTCAAGCGTTTTCACTCAAAACTTGTAACTTCACACACCATATGAACATCACATTATGCACAACTTTAGCACATAAAATACAAGAAATAACATGCTTTACACGTCTTCAAAACAGTGGCTAAACTCACTGCCAAACGCACACACACACATCATTTTTTTATCACACATTGGTTGTCATTTTCATGATTTCACACACATAAACATATTCACATTCAACATAAAAACATCACACATACCTAAATCTACTAGCAAACAAACCCAACCTACGATATCATTGGGAGCTAGTGACAAGGACATGCAACGGGGAAACAACCCTAGTTTCGGAGTGAATATCTTGAATCGTAAGGGGTCTCTTGGGAAAGGGACGAACAGAGAAGAAACCCATACCTTAATTTGCTTGTTCAAACGTGAATTTGCTGCCCAGACCTTCTCCAGAACCACGTCCAACCCTCTAAATGTCAACACATCTTCGACGGACAAACCTCTCTAAGCCTAACGTGTGATTAACGTTGTTTTCTTTAAAATTCGTGTGAGTTCTTCAAGTGTGAAGAACCTTGGTTAAACTTTCTGTTCTTTACGTTATTTTTGGCAGAGATATCTTGGAGAATTTTATTTGATCGTGTGAGGGTGTGATAGACGTGTTAGGAGAGTGTTAGCTTATGTTTAGCAGTCTAATTCAAGATTTAGTCAAAATAGCGTTTAATTAAATTAATAAAAATCTGATTTATTTCAACTAATACGTGAAAGGACCATTTTGCCCTTACAAAATCAGATTTTAATTGATGATTAAATCATCAATTTGTTGCCTCTAGTGGGGCTCGAACCCGAGTGACACCCTTTTTGAGAAAATGGGTCACTTAGGGTGGACCCAACCCGAATTGATCTTTTAATTAAATTAATTAATTAATTAATTTCTCAGGGTAATTACAACATTACCCTTGGCCTGGAATAGACCATTTTACCCCTGGACCCTCAAAACTTAAAATTTCCTCTTTTAAGTCCGGTAAAGACTCTTTCGATTAAATCTTCGTTTTCGAGAGCCTCACATGGCTGGTTCCAACCTTTCCAAGCTCAATTAACTCCCCAAGTTAGTTTTATGGGCCTTAGTAAGGGTTCTGAGGTCTGGTTCTATGCGTATCAATCCGTTTGAACCTTCATCTAATCGCAAGCATTCTTGACACCTTAAACATTTATCTTATTAATTTTTAGGGTTGTTACAATGCCTTATCATGAATGATGATGTAAATGTTCAAATCTCACTTATATGCATTGTAATGAAAGGACTATACTCATCCAATTCTTATTGATCTATGATTATGATTATACAAGGGATAGACCCTATTACCTACATTAAGTTATTATGATTAATAAAGACTTTAAAGATATTTCAAAAGGGACTCTAGCTTAGAACCAAGTGAACTAGAGTGAGGAGTGTCCCTTCCCACTTAGGGAAGGTAGTATCAATAATGTACTCTTGAGATTGTAGACTATAATGCATGTAGCATAAAGAGGGTACCAACTATATCTCCTAGTTCTTGAACTATGTTGCCCCCATAGGAATACTAGCTAGTGGATCCATGTAGTTGCTATGTTCATGTTTTGGTACTACCTTGGCAAGTAGTCCGCCTTCCTTCGGTGTAGGTTTCCATGACACCGGATTACACATTAGCTCATGGTGGTGTATGTTGGTTAAGGAAAGATGTTCCCAAAATATAAAATGAACTAAAGGAATGAACTCTACTAGGATAACCTAAGGGGTTTAGCTTAGTCTAGGTAGGGGTATGAGACTCTACCTAAACATTGCACTAGTTAGCCTTGAGGGAAGTCTTAGAAGGGTGTTTTTATATATGAATATGCTTATAATTGTACATGTTATGTATATGATGATCTTGCTCATTGATTATACTACATGATGATTGGTTTCGCTTATGAATATGTGTTTATCTCCATTGCTAAAGTATCATGATATATACTCTTAAATGGTATGCTATGTGAAGTTGGATATTAGTCATGGTTCTTGTTGGGTTACTTGATTGAGTAAGGTTATGGGGTTTTGCTTAGTCATTGCACTAGTTGACTTAATGAGGGTTCATGGGTAATTGTCTTGCTTTAGTTATTTTGTAATGAACTATTGTCTATGCTTATTGCTACCATAACTTAATGATAGAGTTGTCTTGAATAAGTGTTCAATTATGTGATATGTATGTTGGCATGACTAGACTTAGGATTGTTCGTCTTGTAATGTACATGCTTTTGACTTAATCAATATGTCTTATTGATTGGTATGGTCAAATAGCATGTTTTAATGAAATGTCCCTCTTAGCATGATTTTATGAATATATGTGCATATGGTCTCATACTTAGTACAAGTTGTGTACTAACCCCATTTTTTCCCTTTTCCCCAACATTTTAGGTTTCGGTCGTTGAAGGCTTTTGAGACGACTTTGAACAAAACTTGGAAATTCTCAATCATCCAAGTGGGTAGGTCCTCACTTTCCGAGGGAAATTCCAATATCGAGCTTATGAATGTTATTTTAGTTTTAAGACTCCTATGTTCTTCCTTTTCATTTGAGTACGAATTGTATAGCCTATATGTTGCTTTGTTACATTGATATATGGGATATGCCCAACTGATATATTCTTGTTTTAGATTTTTATGAGATGAGACTCTCTTTTAAGACTATGTTAAGTATCTTACATATCTATGTGCAATAAAAGTAGAAGACTATGTAATCTTCTTAGACAAAGGGTCTATGTATACTCGATATTGATATATATTATGTGTATATAGAGGTCTATGTAAACCTCAATGTAGAAGTAATGAAAAGTTTTAAATTTTTCCGCCTTTTGTCCTATGAATGTAATGATGTAAGCTAAGAGGCTAGTCTAAGTCCTCAAAAAGGAGGACGATGCCGGTTACGTCTAGGGGGTTCTCCCTGGATGTGACAATAGAGTAAAGCTCAAATAATACATAACTTAACAAAACAATAAAGAAATGATATAATCTGAACATGATATCGATTCTGAATGCTGAGATAACTTAATACAGTGACCAATTTATAACATGCTGAAACTGAATACTGAATATACTGATAAATGGTCAATCTAATGGAATCTGACTGAACTGTGGGAGATACTAATAACCGATAATAAAACCACATGATCTAAATGTGGAGTCCAATGTATACGCCCCATCAAGAGGACCCAATATACCTTGCTAGTCGTATAAAGGAATGCTGGTGTGATCACTAAATTGATGCCCACAGAGGGGACTTAAAACTTACTTGGTTAGTAGTTCTAGGACTATATAGGTTCACTAAACCTAGTCCAACTCGGTATTATGCTACTGCCAATGAATTTAGTTAACTAATTATGACTAAGTTTCTATAAGTATTGGATAACTCAAACTGAGATGCAAGATTCATTAATAACCGAGGCATGTATATCCAAACGAGTGATATATCTTACCTAACATATGTAGTTCAACAACTAAAGAAATACATATCTAGGGTTCTGAAATTCATTCAATAAATTGATTATTAACATACTAATCTGATTTGGATCATTCTTATAGCTAAGAGCCCAATAATTCTAACATTCAAGAAACCCTATGTCTAGCCATGATATGGGAATCAAGAAACTAACTGAAAACTAGGGATCTAATGGGTGAAAGGAACTGAAAGAGGGTCGATTTATTTTTATCTAAAACCACTCCCAGGCAGTCCACAACTCGTTGAAAATTTCAGCCTTACACTCACACAAATTTGACTAAGTATAGAAATTCTGTATTTAGTTTTATTTATGCAACAATTAACGTAACAACACAGGCAACAAATGGGAACTCTTCCCAACCTTTTATTAATGACAAATCAATAAAGGATAAGGCTTCACAAATTAATCTAAGGCCAAATTTGTTCTCTACCAGCCTTAGATGAGTTTCCACCCATTATAAAAATTCTGCACAAGGCAATTACAATAGTTACATCGGCGGTTACATGTGACATGTGTCTAACACTTGTCCTCACAGAATTCATACTAAGTCCAGCACTAAATATTTTAATAGATAGAATTATTTTTGAATTAAAAATACATTCTAAGGCATAACCAAAATCAACCATTCTAACACTTAAAATATTTTCAGCTTATTCCAACACTTAGAATATTTGAGCTAATTCTAACACTTAAAATTATTTCAGTCTGCTTCCAACACTTGTCTTGCCAACATCAAGTCCACATCGTTGTCTTGTCAAGCCAACACCCCGCCTTGTCTTGCCGACGAATATGCCCACACGTAAGCCTTGCACGTCCAAGCTGCCTTGCCAACACCCAAGAAGCTTGAAACTTTGTTGCACTATTTTTACCCTATGCATGCCAAGACCAATTCCCAAGTCCTTGTCATGCTTGCACGTAGTTAGATCATGTAGTTTACGGGAATAACAGACCACATGCACCACTTTAACTTGATGTCCTCATCAAGACTGTTTTAGGGTAGTCATCGATTTGAGCATCAAATTGCCATAAGTCCTTCACTTTCTCCAAAACTGCATCAGCTACACTCTTGCCTTTCCAATGAATCAAGAATTCTGTCTTTGTATTCTTCTTACTTGTGCCCAAAAACCGGTGATCAAGGATCTTCTCAATTTCAGCATCAAACTGTGTAGGTACTGATGGAGGAGGCCTCTTTGACCTGTTCCTGTCCGTATCATCTGCATCTGCAAAGTAAGGTTTGAAGAAACTTATATGGAAAGTGGGATAAATCTGTAACCTTTCTGGCAAGTTCAACCTATATGCAACTTTGCCCACTCGTTTCACCACTTTAAATGGACCATCATCCTGATACCTAGTCTTACCTGCAATATGTTTCTATATTGTGCAGTAAGTTTCAACAACACTTTGTCACCAACATTAAACTCAACTGAGCGATGATGTTGATCATAATACTTCTTCATGCGCAGTTGAGCCTTGCGCAAGTTATCTTGTGATTCAGATAATATTTTAAGTTTGTCCCTTGCAACCCTGTACGCTGCTGGACACTTTCCCTGATTTGTAGACTTAGCAACATCCAATGGTTTCATAAGTTGTTTGACTTAAACGATTTCAAAATTGCACATTTCTGTTGCAGACGACTTGTGCAGGTTATAAGAAAATTATGCAGCGTCTAACAATGCAACCCAATTCTGTTGACTTGTTGTCACATAGTGCCTCAAGTATTACTCTAATAGGTGATTAATCCTTTCCGTATGTCCATCTGTTTATGGATGATTTGCAGTAGAAAACTTCAACTCTATTCCGATCATATTGAATAATGTTTTCCAAAACCTGCCTGTGAACTTTGTATCACTGTCACTCACAATGTCAGCCGGAACACCAAAGTATTTAACCACCTATTTATAGAATAAATCAACAACAATCTTAGATTTATACAATTCAGGTGCAACAATGAAAACAAAATATTTTGAAAACCTGTCTACTACCCCCATTGTCGATGCTTTGCCATCTACCTTAGGAAATCCATAAATGAAATCCATACTTACTGATAACCAAGGCCTTTCAGGAATAGGCAAAGGTTTCAGTAAACCTCCCTCCTTCTTCCGTTCAGTCTTGTCTACTTGACAGACATGACAAGTTTTCACGTATGTCTCTATGTCATTTTCCATCTTTGTCCAGAAATAAACACGAGAAAGTAGATTCAACATTCTTTGAACATCGAGATGTCCAGCCCAAGCAGAATTATGTACTTCCTTCATCAATTACTTGCACAGTCCACCCTGATTTGCAACGGCGATTCTCCCCCCTTTAAAATAGAGTAGATCGTCTTCGATCCAATACTGTCTCATTGTGCCATCTTGCACTTAACCCATCCACTTAACATATAATGAGTAATTTTTAGCACACAACCTGATTCTATCAAGGAAATCAGTCTCTAGTTTTGAAATTGAATAGACTGTAGGAAATACCTCTTTCCGACTGAATGCATCAGTAACCTGGTTGTGTTTCCCTGGCTTATGTTCGCACATGAAATCATATTCTGCCAGTAACTCCTGCCATCAGTCCTGATTTAGACTCAATTTCTTTTGTGTCTTGAAGTATGTATTGGCTACATTATCAGTTCGGACCACAAATCGAGTCCCTAAGAGATAGACTCTCCAAACCTCTAGATAGTGTAAAGCAACAACCATTTTCTTCTCATGTGTCGAACATCTCTTCTTTGAATCATTAAATTTTTGGCTTTCGAATGCAGCAAGATGACCTACTTGCACACGCCTCGAATAGCTTCATCAGACACATCAGTATGTACTTCAAATGGCAACTCAAAATAAGACAACTTTAATATGGGTTGAGATGCAATAGCTTCCTTTAAATTTTGAAAAGCTTCTTCACATCGTACAACCCATATCCATTTAGCATTTTTCTTCAACAAGTCATCCATAGCCGCTTCCTATTTCGAATAACCCGCAATGAACTTTCTGTTATAGTTAGCCAACCTAAGAAACGACCGCAACTCCTTAACATTTCGTTGTACTTACCAGTCAACAAAGGCCAACACTTTCTTAGGATCCATTCGAACATGTTTTTTACTAAAAAGATGCCCCAAAAATTTTATTTCATGTTGAGCAAATTCACACTTTTCCATTTTAACATAAAGTGTATAGTTCCTCAACTGGGATAGCACCATACTTAAGTGATTGACATGTTCATTCAATGTTCAACTATAGATAACAATATCATCAAGTTAGACGACTACAAAATCATCAATATAGTCAAACAACACATTGTTCACTAGGTTGCAAAAGCTAGTCGGGGCATTGGTTTGCCAAAATGGCATTACAATGAATTGATAAGAACCATATCTAGTTACACATGTTCTCTTAGGTTCATCACCTTCTGCTATTCTAACCTTCCAATAGCCTGCCCTAAGATTAAATTTCGTTAACCAGCATGCCTTGCTCAACCTGTCCATCAAATCCTGCACCAACAGAACCAGATATTTATTCTTCACAGTTGCCTTGTTCAGCGCCTTGTAATCGACACACATTCTCATCGTCCCATCCTGTTTCTTTTGGAACAAAACAGGAGCACCATAGGAAGACTTTGATGGTTGAATCAGACCAGCATCCAACAAATCGTTTAATTGTTTCCGCAATTTAGTCAATTTCTTAGGAGCCATACGATAAGGATCCAGCACAGGAGCAACCGTACCTGGCAGCAACTCAATTTTATGATCAATATCCCTCCTTGGAGGCAAAGTCTTTGGCAATTCTGGCGGCATCACATTAGCAAACTTTTTCAACAACTCAGCCACACAATCAGGCACCTCTACTATTATATCAGGTATCAGTTCGACTAAAGTAGCAAGTATAGTTTCATTACCCTTCTTCATCCTTTGTCAATTGACATAGTAGACAACATCATTCCCCTATCCTTCTTCTTTGCAACATTACTGACTTTTCCAAACGGATGAACAACCTTACAAACCCAGCATTATCCTCATTCATAATCATTATCCCATCTAAATGTGAAAAAGGAACAAGCTGGAATTTTCTCAGAATATCAATACCAAGTATCATCTCAAAATCTCCTAACGGCATCACCATCATGTTATGTTTTCCCACCCGATTTCCAGTCGACATATACACTCCATAAGCCATGACTACAATGGCTTGTGCCTTCGCATTCACTATATTCACGTAGGAGGGACTTTTAGTTAACTTAAGCCCCAATTTTTCAGCACTATTAACACATTTTTCTTTTATCTTCATTTCAAAATAAATCAATGGAGCATGTGGATTTAAAGCCCTCAACATTATTAACAAATGTAATATGATTGCAATACAAACCTAACGGATTGGCTATAGCAGTCACAACTTCCTCTCTTTCTTCATCCTGATTCACCTTTCCGGCAAGCAAAAAATTCACGCTTTCCCTCTTTGGAAAAGATTTAGCCAAATGAGAACCACAAAAAGTCCAGCAGCCTTTAGAATTGCCATCCTTGTTCTTTGGCTTGTTTTCTTTATTACCTTTCTTCATTGGTGCCTTCTCTTTATCATTAGCATAGTCTTTACGATGCTACCTTTTCCGATCCCCCTTTTCTCACCCTTTTTCTTAGATTTTGAAGTAGAAGGGACATCAGTAGTCAGTCGAGTCGTCATGAAACCTACTAACGAATCGGCAGCAGCAATTGCCCCTGGCAAATCCTTGACATTCTGCCTTCGAAGTTCGTTTTAAGCCCAAGCTTGCATACCCCAAATGAATTTATTTAATTTACCTTCATTAGACATATTTTGGATGTCTAATATCACATAGGTAAATTCTTTAATGTATTCCCTCATCGAGCCCGCCCACCTCAATATCTTCAACTTATCCCCTTCAAGCCAAGAGACGTTGCTAGGATAAAATGGTCACATTTCTTTCATCAATATATCCACGTATCAATTCTTGGTGGTCTAGCACTTACATCTTTTGCATTTCGAGTTCTCCACCAAAGTTTAGCATCACCCGTCAAATACGTTGTGGTAATGTTTAACTTGTCAGTTTCAGGCACTATTGTAGCAGTAAAGTACTATTCCATATCCCAGATGAAGTTTTCCAATTCCTTAGCACTCCTTCCACCAACAAAGGCTTTAGGTTCTTGAATTTTAACCATAGACAATTCCCCACGATTTGAACTTAATGCATCCACAGTCCGACATAGTAGAACGATTTTTGCACGAAGATTTCATTATCTTTATGTAGTGCCTCCAATTGTACTTTCGTAGCCTCTCGAAAATTCAAAGTTTCAGCCATGTGTTCGTCAACAAATCCTTGGAATACACCAGTGTCACTTAGAATCTTGTCAGCGTCCAGTCTCAAATTGACAATCTAAGTCAGAAGATCAACCAGCGTTGGATATTCCATTACTTCATCAGTAATCCGAACAAAGGTTTCAATGCGCACTATTACCCAAAGTTCAGCATTCGTCACCATCGTTCAGCCGCACTCTGATACCAATTGAAAGAGGGTCAAATTTGTTTTATCTAACACCACTCCCAAGCATTCTACAACTCTTTGCAAACTTCAGCCTTACACTCACAAGAATTTGACTAAGTATAGAAATTCTTTAATTAGTTTTATTAAGGAAACAATTAACCTAACAACATAGCCAACATCCGGGAACTCTTCCCAACCTTTTATTAATGAAAAATAAATAAAGGATAAGGCTTCACAAATTAATCTAAGGCCATATTCGTTCTCTACCAGCCTTAGACGAATTTCCATCCATTATAAAAATTCTGCACAAGGCAATTACAAGAGTTACATCGGTGGTTACATCTGACATGTGTCTAACACTTGTCCTCACAAAATTCAAACTAAGTCCAGCACTAAATATTCTAACAGATAGAATTATTTTTTAATTCAAAATACATTCTAAGGCATAACAGAAATCATCCATTCTAATACTTAGAATATTTTCAGCTTATTCCAACACTTAAAATATTTTAGCTTATTCGAACACTTAGAATTATTTCATCCTGCTTCCAACACTTAGAATATTTCAGCATGCTTCCAACACTTAGTTTTATTTAATCTCTTGTCTTGCCAACATCAAGTCCACAACCTTGTCTTGTCAAGCCAACACCCCGCCTTGTCTTGCCGACAAATCTGCCCTTACGTAATCCATGCACGTCCAAGTTGCCTTGCCAACATCCAAGCATCTTGAAACTGTGTTGCTCTGTTTTTCCGCCATGCAGTCCAAGACCAATGACCAAGTCCTTGACATGCCTGCACGTAGTTAAATCAAGTAGTTTACAGGTCTAACAGGAACCCACTAGTGAAATCCCACACACCTGGTGATGAATTCCACGGAGAAATCTTTAGATTACGGGGCTGGGACTTATAGAACCTTGCTGCGTTCTTGAACTAGGGTTCTTGACATTTTCTCCTCTCTTACTTCTATTCTTACATGTTTTGATTAATGATTTTACTTAGGTAAGTTTAAGTTATATTTTTAGGCTTAAACTAACTAAAACCTCATGATTTAGGGTTTAAACGATGCACCTTAGCGATTAAACGAAATAGGAAATGACCAAAAGAACCCTTAATTAATTGATATCGGAGTGATCAACGGATTAGACTGACGGACCGTCGTTCTATTGATGGTCCATAGGTTAGGTTCGTCATTTGAGTTTGCTCAACAAGCCTTCACTAAAATGAGAATAATTTTTTACTCTGAAGTTGGATTTTAGAAAACTCGTCGGCATTGAAAGATGATTCAATTATCTATCATATCATAGGTCGTAGGACACCTAATTTAATTTGTGCTAAGAGTTATGACCATTTGAAGTTTACTCAATCAGTAATTTTGCTCTAACTAACTGCTAACCTTCAACTACTGGCCGTAGATCGAACGACACTCTGTGTTGGTCATTCGTAGTTCATGTCAGAGGCTAGGTAACAAGATTCTCGATCCACAGACATAGTCAATGGACCGTGGATTGACTTACGGGTTGTATGTTTGTCAGTAGTTGAGATTCAGGCAATTTGTCTTAGTTGTGTTTGGGAATGGATCATGGATAACCACGGACCCATAATACGGGTCGTAGATCAAACTACAGTTCATAGATGGTGACCGTAGATTGCACCTGCAATTTCTAAAACATTGAAATCTTGTCTATTTTTTGATATGGTGTGTTACATTATCTCCCCCTTGGGAATATTCATCCTCGAATGATGACTAAATTAACTAAAATAGATGGAGAGAGCTGCAACCCTACCACTAAACAATAAGAACTGAGTTTCTAACTGAACTGAGTTCCAAGAATGTGTAATTACGCTGAAAATGCTAGAACAAACTGAGGGAACGTTATTCTAAGGATGAATTTACACATGAATGACTTAAAACATAAGAGTAACTATTACCTCAAGCTGGAGTGGAATTGGAAGGAAAGAGGTGAGGATACTTGGCTTTCATGGCTGCTTCTGCTTCCCAAGTAGCTCCCTCTACGGACTGACTCCTCCGCAAAACCTTGACTGAAGTGACTTCTTTGTTTCTCAACCTTCTAACTTGACGGTCAAAAATCTCAACTAGTACATCTTCATAAGAAAGGAAATCTTTCACCACCACACTCTCTAATGGCACTACGGATTCTGGATCACCCACACACTTTTTCAACAGTGAGATGTGAAAAACTAGGTGCACTGCGGCTAATTCTTTTGGCAACTCTAACTCATATGCCACTTTGCCAATCCTTTTAAAGATATTATAAGGTCCTACATATCTAGGACTGAGCTTCCCTTTCTTGCCAAATCACATCACTTTATGGGTGGCACTTTCAGGAAAACCCAATTATCAACTTGAAACTCTAGTTCCCTTCTCCTTACATCTGCATAAGATTTCTGACGACTCTGGGCTTTCTTTAGTCTATCTCTAATGAGTTGAACTTTCTCCATAGCATAATGGACTGAATTTCGTCCTATCCAAGCTGCTTCAGCTACTTCAAACCAACCAATAGGAGATCTACATCTACGCCTATACAGTGCCACATAAGGTGCTATCTGAATGCTGGAATGGTAGTTATTGTTGTAGGCGAACTCAATAAGAGGAAGGTGATCATCCCAACTACCCTTGAAATTGATCACCCAAGCTCTAAACATATCCTCTAGTGTCTAAGTTGTGCTTTCTACTTGTCCATCTGCCTACGGATGAAATGTTGTGCTAAGGTTAACTTGAGTACCAAGACTCTTCTGAAATGACTTTCAGAAATGAGAGGTGGGGACCTCTATTTGATATGATCGACAAAGGAACCCCATGAAACCTCACAATTTAGTTAATGTAAAGCTTGGCATAGTCCGCCACCAAATCTGTAGTCTTGACCGCCAAAAGCAAGAAGACTTAGTCATCCTATCAACTATCACAAAAATTGAGTCATGTTATCTGCTAGTACAAGGTAACCCTGTGATGAAATCCATATTAATTACTTCCCAGATCCAAGTACGAATGTCAATCTTTTGAGTAATACCCCCTTGTTTTTTATGTTCTACCTTGACTTGCTTGAAATAGGGGCACTTACTCACAAAATTTGCTATATCCCTCTTCATGCCATTCCACCAATAGACTTTCCCAGATTGCGGTACATCTTAGTGGCACTTGGATGAATAGAATATCTGGAGTCATGTTCATCTGCAAGAATATGTTTTTCAATCTCCCACATCAAGAACACACAATCTACCTTGGTAGCGAAGTACACCATCTCCCCCTTGGGAGAAAACCTCCACTCTCTGATTATGGACTGCACTCTTAAGTTCAAGCAACATTGGACCTCCACTAACAAAGAAGATTCTGCCCAATTTTGAACCGTTACAAAGCTATTTGATATGCTCATAACGTGAACTCCAAAGCGAGCAAGCTTGTGAACATCCTTCACTAGTTCCTTCATTTGTTCCTTAACACGGGCTACACTACCCATAGATAATCTTCTAAGAGCATCATCTACTACATTCGCCTTTACCAGGTTGATAATGCACACTCATATCATAATCCTTTTGAAACTCAAGACATCTCCTCTGGCGAAGATTCAACTCTTTTTGGGTGAATACATATTGAATGCTCTTATGGTTAGTGAACAAATCTACATGAACAACATACAAGTAGTGTCTCCAGATCTTCAGTGCAAACACCACTGCTGCAAGCTCGAGGTCATGAGTTGGATAGTCATTCTCATAACCTTAACTTGTCTAAAAGCATAAGCTATAACATTATCTCGTTGCATCAACACACAACTTAGGCCAACTCTAGATGCATCATAATAGATCACATAACAATCTGAACTCTCTACTAGAGTCAAGAAAGGATTTGTAGTCAATCTAATTTTCATTTCTGCAAATCTTTTCTAACATTCATCTGACCATTGAAACTTGATCATCTTTTGAGCCAACGAAGTCAATGGTGAGTCTATGGATGAAAATCCTTCCACGAACTTTGTGTAATTACCCGCTAGACCTAAGAAACTTCTAATATATGTAGCAGAGGTAGGTCTGGGCTATCGTGTCACTGCTTCTATCTTCTGCGAATCCACTTGGATCCTCTCACTAGATAAAATGTGACCAAAGAAAGCAACGAATTGCAATCATAACTCATATTTGCTAAACTTAGTGAATAATTGGCGATCTTTGAGAGTCTGTAGAACAACTTTGAATGACTCGCATGTTCTTGCCCATTCCTAGAGTAAATGAGTATATCATCAATAAAGAAGATAACAAACAAGTCCATGTACTGTTTGAACACTTTGTTCATCAAATCCATAGAAGTTACAGGAGCATTGTTAGTCCAAACGACATAACTACAAATTCATAATTACTATACCGAGTTCTCAAGGCTGTTTTCAGAATGTCACTATCTCTGACTCTGAGCTGATGATAACCCAATCTAAGGTTTATTTTTGAGAACCGTCTAACATCCTTAAGTTTGTTAAACAAGTCACCAATCTTGGGGATATGATACTTATTCTTTATTGTGACCTTATTCAAATGTCTATAGTCAATGCACATTTTGAGAGAACCATCATTATTCATTAAGAACAACACAGGTTCACCCCATGGCGAAATACGGGGTCAGAAGTAGGTCTTTCAACTGATCTTTCAATTCCTTAAGATCTGCTGGAGTCATTCTATAAGGCATAATAGAAATAGGTTGAGTATCTGGAAGTAGATAAATTCTAAAGTCGATTTCCCTTTCGAGAGGAAATCCAAGAAGATCTTCTGGAAATACTTCTGGAAATTCACAAACTACTGGAACTGACTCAAGAGTTAGGGTTTAGAGAGCTAGAATCCTTCACCCGACCTAGATGATAGATATAACCCTTACATATCATCTTTATGGCCTTAAGGTAAGAAATGAATCGTCCCATCGGCGCTAAGCTACTACCATTCAATTCTAAGATTGGTTCATTTGGAAACTTAAACGAACAATCCTTGTTATACAATCGGTCGAGGCATAACAAGAATGTAATTAATCCATGCCTAGAATGACATCGAAGTCTACCATTTTTAAATCTACAAGATATGCTAAGGTGTCTTTATGAGAGACAGTGATAGGGCATTTTTTATATACCCGTCTAGTTATAACTGGGTCACAAACTAGAGTAGAGATTAATAAAGGTTCTGCAAGACTTTCTAGACTAACACTGAATTGGACTGCTATGTAAGGAGTTACAAAAGAGAGAGTAGCCCCTGGATCTAACAATGCATAAATATCAAGGTCAAATACTCGTAACGTACCAATGACTACATCAGGAGAACCTTCATAATCTTGGTGAGCCTGAAGAGAATACAACATGTTCTTGCGCTGACCACCACTTGTACTAGATGAGTTACCGTATTGAGTCGGGCGACTTGCTGGTGCTGCTGAAGTTGTATACTGAGCTTTACCATTATTACCTCCTTGACCATGTCTAGAAGGACAATCCCTCAACTTCTGACCAGACTTACCACATCCAAAACATCCTTCCTTTCTTGTAAGACTCTCGCCTGGATGATTCTTACCACACTTAGGGCAAGTGGGGTAAGTTTTGGTGACTGAAACACTTCCCTGAGACTTAGAGACTGGTGCCCTAACCTTCTTATAATACCTGTTCTTAGTGGATTGAATACTAGTTGTTGAAGGGGCTGGGGTCAGAGACATCTGCTAAATTGTGAGCAATTTCCAGCACTCGACTTCTGTTGATAGTAGTCATAGTTCCCAATCCTAGCCTTCTTATACACCTTAGCCTCTCCCCTAAGCTTATCACCCTCAACCTGCTGAGCATGAGTCATGAGCCTAGAGATGTTCATGTCTCCCAGTAACATAGCATTTCTACACTCTGTTTTTAAAAACAATTGACACTCTATACAAGAAATTCTTCATCAGAGCTCTGGAGTCAGCACCCATGTGAGGAGCATACCTAGAGAGTTGGTAAAACTTGAGCCCATACTCTTGGAATGTCATGTTCCCCTACCTTAAGTTCATGAATTCCTGGGACATTGCTTCTCTCAACTCTATTGGGAAAAACCTATCCAAAAAGGTCTCACTAAAGCAATCCCAAGTAATAGGAGTTGCATCTGTACCCCTATTTTCCATCAACTGAGTGTACCACATATGAGCAACATCTTTCAGTTGGTATGATTTCAACTTAACCCGATCATTCCCAGTGACCTGCATCACCTCAAAGATCTTACTGATCTCATCTAAGAAATTCTTGGGATCCTCACTAGTCAGCGATCCTAAGAACTCATGGGGATTCATCCTAATAAAGTCACGGACCTTAACTTATGTTGATCCACCATTTGCATTCACATGAGATTGAACCCGTTAATTGTTCTAGTTGGCAAAACTTTGAGCCAACATTTATATAGAATTCAACATTGAAGACTTCCATATTTTGGACTGGAGGATCTGCGTTTTCATTCTTGGCATTCGCATTCCTAGCATTAGCTCTACGAGGAGGTATGATCTGAAACGTAGGACGTTGAGTTAGAATGTAATAAGCTCATACCTTACGCACGATAGGAGTAACAAGAAAGTGAAGGTTTTCCTAAAACACTTCATAGCCTCCTTCTCATTAGATGTGGTGCACTTCACACCCATAAAAAAGACTTTAATTAGTGCGGATTTTCAGACATCATAGGACACTGAAAAACTAGGGCTCTGATACCAAGTTTGTCACGCCTCGAGCTACCCCCGAGACGCGGACACGGGACCTAGGACCAAAAGTGATCCCAAGCTAACCCTGCTGGCATGATTATGAGAATACTAGAAATAATAAACTGGTGTGGAAGATAAATAATAATTAAAATGAAAAGATGGGGAAAATATTCATATCCTATAACTGAGATATATGAAACTGATAAGTTTAATACATAGAACATATTAGCACAATACTAAGCTGAAACTAACTATGTTTGAATAGCCTCTAACTGACAAGAAATGCTGGAATAGGCCCCACCTATGTCTAGCAAAACATAAAATAAAGGACTAAAAATACTGAAAATAAACTCATGACTATTGTCCTCGAGGAATAAGGACTCACCACTAATTCTATTGAACTGGAGATCGGGAATCGATCTAAGCATGATATGGATGCAGAGAACCTGAACCTACATCACGCGAAGATGTAGTACATGTATGCTCAGTACTTGAAAGGTACTGAGCATGTAGGATAGAGTAAAGCTAAAATAATACATAACCTAACAAAGCAATAAAACAATGAATAATCTGAACATGATATAAATTTCGAATGCTGAGATAACTGAATGTAGTGACAAATTTATAACATGCTGAAACTAAATATTGAATATACTGATAAATGTTCAATACAATGGAATCTGACTTAACTACGGGAGCTACTAATAATCATAATTAAACCACATGAGTTAAATGTGGAGTCGGATGTATACACCCCATCGAGAGGACCCAATATACCCTCCAGAAGTATAATGGTATGTGACGTAATCACTAAACTTATGCCCATAGAGGGGACTTACAACTTACTTGGCTAGTAGTTCTAGGACTGTTTAAGTACGCTAGACCATAGTCCATCTTGGTATTATGCTACTCCCAATGAATTTAGAGGTTAACTTATTATGACTAAGTTTCTTTAAATACTGGATAGCTCAAACTGAACATGAAATCTGAGAATGCAAAAATTAATCTAATAATGATGCATACTAACTAAGGTATGTATATCTAAACGAGTGATATGTCTTACCTAGCATGTGTAATTCAAGAACTAAAGAAATAGATATCTAGGGTTCTGAAATACATGCAATAAACTTATTATTGACATACTAACCTAGTTTGGATCATTCTAATAGCTAAGAACCCAATAAATCTAACATTCAAGAAACCCTAAGTCTAGTCATGATATGGGGATCAAGAAACTGACTAAAAACTAGGGATCAAATGGATGAAAGGAAGCCACTAGTGAAATCCCACATACTTGATGATGAATTTCATAGGCAAATCTTTAGATTATGGGGCTGGAACTGAAGGAACCTTGTTGCGGTCTTGAACTAGGTTTATTGACCTTTTATCCTCTCTTACTTCTATTTTTCTATGTTTTTATTAAAGATTTGACTTAGATAAGTTTTTGTTATGTTTATAGGCTTAAACTGACTAAAACCTCACGATTTAGGGTATAAACAATGCATCTTAGGGGTTAAATGAAATAGGAAAAGACCGAAAGACCTCTGAATAAATTGTTGTCTGAGTGATAGACGAATTGGACTGACGGGCCATCATTCAATCGAAGGTCCGTAGGTTGGGTCCGTCGTTTGAGTATGCTTGATAGGCCTTTACTAAAATGAGCATAACTTTTTACTCGGAGGTTGGATTTTAGCAAACTCGGCTGCGTTGGAAAGAGGATTCAACTATGTATAATGTCATAGGTCATAGGAAACCGAATTCTTTTTATGCTAAGAGTTATGTCCATTTTAAGTTAACCCAAGTAGTAATTTCTACCCAAATAACTGCTAACCTTCACCTACAATCAGACCTACGGACCGTAGATCAAACGAAGGTCCGTGCTAGTCGTCTGTAGTTCATGTAAGAGGCTGGGTAAAAGGAGTCTCGATCCAGAGACACATTCGCCGGACCGTGGTATGACTTATGGACTGTAGGTCTGTCCGTCGGTCGACACTTAGCCGATTTTTCTGAGCTGTGTGTGGGACGGGATACAGTGGTGAACCACAGACCCACCGTATGGGTCGTAGATCACACTACGGTCCATAGATGGTAACCATAGATTGAAGCTGCAATTTAAGAAAAATTGAAAACTTGTTTTTTTATACGGGGTGCTAAAAGATTAATGAATAAAAACATTGTAAATTAAAGGTGTGACACCAAAGTATCAAATATCGATCGGGGATTTTGTCACAAGTATAGTAAAAAGGATAAAAATGCAGAAGGGAATCAAGTATGGGAAAAAGTACTCTAGGTGTGACCGAAATACAATTTGAGATAAGTAGTTGGGTACATGCTTTCGATAGTAAATTTGCAAGATAATAGTGACTATTCTATACTTTAGATGAAAATAAGTTTCCTCTCGGGCTACTTACCCCGTTTCAAATGTATTCCTCTCAGACACTCATTTGCCGCATGAAGGCCAACCTACGCCTTACTCCACTGACTCTCTCGAGCTGAGTGTTAGGATATGGGACTAGGCTCACTCTCTCGGGCTGAACCTCATGTCATTCAACTTCTTAGGCAATCAGTCTAGCAGTTTTGGTTTCACGATCTCCCTGTCGGGCAAGCTAAAAACAATTGGGTGAGTTTATATTTGCAACTATAAAGCAATTAAGTTAAACAACAACCACTAGCTGAAATTATTATTAAAATACATTAAACTCTGAGAAATCAAGACCCAATAATAATATCAACACATATTTACTAAATCACATCACAAGAATGGGGTTTTTAGCCACACAACAAGCAAAAAAAAAGTACACCTAAAATGATAATGAAAACACATGGGTGTAAGAAATTAAAGATTAATGAGGAAAGGAAGATGAATAGAAAAGACTCACTTCCAACTTGGGGAAAATGAAACCCTTCCTTTTTCAAGTCTCCCACATAACCATCTCCAAACTTGAGAATATACAAAGAAAATATTCTAAAATATCAAAACTATAAAAATGTTTGGATCTCTAAAATAAAACATACATGTATTATTTATGGCTTTCAGATGAAGTTCTTCGACGAACCACTCGGGAAGGTTAGTCGCGAATGCTGAATGACTCGGTGAATCACCCTTCTTCTAGTTCATCGCCGTTTTGTGCTAACCTTCACCATTTTCGTGTTCTAGACCATCAGTCGGTATAGCATTTCTTTGAAAATATTTTCGGCGATGCACCGACTGCTCCTTTCATTGAATTTTGATCCACTTTCTTTAGGTGTTCACATGTTTGGATCAAAGGGCGGCGTATGTTAACTCGGTGACTCGCCAAGGGTACTTGGCGATGCTCATCAGGCATCAATTTCTACGTTCTTTTTAGACTTGTTGTTCCTTTTTGCGCTTAAGTGTCCATGCCTGCATTAAAACTTTAAATACCTGAAACGTGAGAGTTTTTATTAGATATTGTTACTAAATAAGCACTAGAGGACACCATTTCTATTAAAATAAAGCCCTAAAAAGTCCAATTTATGGACTCATCAACTTACATTCTTCAAATGGTAAAACTTCAAAATTTTCTCTTGAAGAAATAATAATTCGAAAAATGTCTCAATAATATTCTAAAACAATGTCTTATTGCGCTTTAGAAACATAATAAGCTATTGATGAATATTATAAATCAAGCACATTCAAATAATAAGGTTTCATTCTCAAGATGAATAAAAGATATATTGCAGTTTTTCTATTGAATAGATAAAATGACAAAGCATATACATTTTATTTTGCGTCTGAAAGTTACTGCAATATGTACCTGTCATAAATAGAAATAGCTAGAACAACTTTAGTAAAGTAACATTTTAAAGTGGGAGGAATAAATCTTGCTGACTGCTTTCTACTGTATGTTCTATTAATTTCCTAATGGAAGTGAAAATTCATAAACTTTTCTAATGGAAGTCACAATAATGTCAAATTACTGCTTTGATAACAAAAATGTTCAAGTTTTAATCACGAATGATAATCGAATTCATAAGATATGCATATTAGGTATTCAAAATATATTGAAAACTAAAAGATTTTTCAAAATTCTTTTAAACTATTTGTTCTCATGAAAAATATAAAAGGTCAATATAAACTTGTTCACCTATCATATGATATCTTAAATAGATTCATCTATATAAGATAGTCATATGTGTGTTTACTATATACATGTATTTTGACATTCATAGAGATGAATTATCGAGTTAAGAAAATTCATTTGTGAGAGTTATGTTCCTCATCTATATGAGATAGTTATATGGAATGCATAACAGTCCAAAAGTATTTCCAATGTTTAGAGAGAATCGTCGTGCTGAAGTCATCTGATGTGGACAATCGAGAAATAATTTAAACAATAAAAGCATTAGGCATCTGCCAGATTCTATCAATGAGGCTAGTTTGATCACATTTTTTCTCAATCTTCTCTTTTTTTCTGAGGTGAGTTTTAAATAAAAATGTCTTCAGAGTTTCCATCATCACCACTACTTCTAGGGAATTGGTCCTTTTCACTCATGGTTGTCATGCTACTTTTTCTTTTGTGGAGAAACAACAAAGCGCTAATAACTAAAATGGGGAAGATTATCATACATTAATACAGAGAATTATTGTTGCAAAAAATGAATTAATCATATTTTTAGACCTCTATAGAAAGAATAATGTTAATCTCATAAGCAAAGTAACATTCTTGACCTTTTGGAAAAAGAAAATCTTCATAATAAGTTTACTTGTAAGTAGTTATACATAATTAATGGTGTTTTTTTTGGTTATTAGTCCTTTAATTTTCAACTATCAATGTTATATCAGATGACACTATTTTTTAATCTAATGGAGTGAGATACCTTTTATATATATATATATATATATATATATATATATATATATATATATATATATATATATATATATATATGTATATATATATACATATATATATATATATATATATGTATATATATATACATATATATATACATATATATGTATATATATATATATATGTATATATATATATATATATGTATAAAGTATTTTTAAAAAAATATAATGGTCTGGAGAGGGAATATGAAATAGGAGATTACAAGGTGAGGAACATAACGCTCACCAATGTAATAATGTCGTTTGACATTCATTGTTTTCAGATAAAGACAATTCATTTCACTAATGCTGATTTATAACCAAGATAGCTAATTTTACATTGAATAGTTTTTATAAAGAGTTGAATAACTGCTTATGAGTATAAAATTAAGTGTTGGTCTATGATATGATATAGTTTATAGAATAACATTCTTATGTATCTTACCAACAATATTGTATATTTGGTCTCATATAGTTGATTTAGTGTTGGTTACAAAATATTGTCCACCTAAAAGCTTTTAATGAGTTATATATGAGTTTATTCGATAAACATGGGAGTGGCCTAAGTTGAAGGAAGAGACACTAGATGATTTGAACACGTGAAGAGGGGTGAACATAGAAACTAGTGAGGAGGTGTGAGGGGTTCATTCTAGAGGGTACGAGGATACTCATTCAAAAGATAATTCAAGTCAAATGCTAGAAGCATTTTTTGACCCAAAATTAATCTCATATTTTAGTTTCAAATGCTCCTTTTAAATGTCTAGAAAGGAAATAGTATACAACATGAATAAAGCATGGTAAACCAGTTGTTTCCAATTGAAATAATCCTTACAACTGGAAAAATGGAAATAACCATAATAAGTAGGCAATATTCTATTGAAAAGATTATGAATTCTAAAAGCTTATGCGAGCTTCAGGTACTCATTAGTATTATACTTATTCAAAAGTTAATTCAAGTCAAATGCTGCACAAATACACTGACCCAAAGCTAACGCATATACGCTCCTATTAAATGTTCCGGAAGGACATTCTACGACATGCACAAAGCATGATAACACAATCAGTTCCGATTTAAATAATCCTTAGAAACGTAAAAAAGAAAATGATCATAATAAGGAGGAAATATGTTCTAACATGTCATACTTAGGTCTCCTTTGTTTGTATTTAATTTTTGTCTGAGTGGTCAAAGCTAATGTTATTAACTGCATTTGTTTACAGTAAAATTTAAGCACTTATCTCATCAAAATAGGTCTTAGTTATTGAGTTCTTATTAAGAGGTATTTTGTTTGTGTATATTCACCCCCACTCCATTCACAATCACCAAACACCACCACAACCATTACCATTGCCAACCACCATTGAATTCGCCAACCACATCATTATAATTGTATCCTCCCCCACACCTACCACAACCATTGTTGCTAATCCTTACTACAAATGACCTCTAACATCACAACTACCACCAACACATTATCAACCACTACACGCTCTTCAACCCCCACCAACAACACTTTCAACTACTAACATCAACTAATTTCTACCAACACAACAACCTCTACATCCACAATTACTAACAACTAACACCAACCATTACCCCCACCACCAATGAAAAACCATTTTCACAATCACTAACAAACATATATATTTTATTTTTTTTTATCAAATAATGTTTTTATTTTATTAATTTAAAAAATTTTATTATTGAATTCTTTTTTATTTATTCAATGTTTGGAGTTAAAGAAAATATACTTATCATTTGAATGTGCATTCATATTGAGATATCTTAATCTTTATGAGAACAAACAATGTTATATGAATCCTCAAGCTATGGACTCGTAATTAATTCAGAAGAAAGGATAAAAAAAATTGTTATTGGAGAGTTGAACAACAAAATGTAAATAAGTGGCCTTGTGTATTTATGCAAGCTAGTCTACTTAGCAATTTCAAAAATCCAATTTGTATCAGTATCAAAAGTGAATCAATGATATAATGTTGTTTTTCTCTTCTATTTTTAATAGGGAAAAGGCTTTCAAGAAACAAAATAAGTGGACAACCAGAATAACAAATATAAAAATAACTTAATTTCACCAATTTTTACGTTCTCTTTTTGTCCGACTCCAACACATAGTTTTGCTCCTTTCTAAACACCACATCCTATAAGACATCCTTCTTTGACACGTCCAAATCGTCCTCCTCTTTTGCTTCCTCGTTACAATCCTCCGGCCCAGAAGTAGTTTCATAGGATATAGGTTCCGTTGTCATATCATAGGTTTAAATTTCAGTTTAAAAAAGGAGTTTTACAAAAGAGAAACATGACGAGGAACGAAAGAATATTTTAAAGGGAAAGTCTGCTTCCAACAAAACTCTATGTGGGTGTTTGGATTGACTTAAAAAAACCAAAGTCCTCTTTTAAGTTTACTTTCTAAAAAAAAATTAAAAATATGAGGAATCTCAGTTGGTTTGCCTGACACCACATAGGATATTTGAAAAGAGAAATAAATACAATAGAAAACAATAAAAATAAGAGGCTTTGTTTTCTTAATTTCAAATTGCAAGTGAAATTGTGAAATACAAAGCCTGAACTTTCATTGTTCATCCGTAGTATGGGCATTCTAACTATTACTTGCAGTATTGTGATGCCAAAAATTGGGCATTGTTATCATCTTAAAGGACACTTTTTAGAGATAATCATACTGCAATATTAAATAAATTTGAGTTAGAATGAATTCAACGCTTAGATGACTCGAAAAAAGAATGCAAATTTATACTACATGAAAGAATAGAAAGGAGTTTAGACCACATATTTTCCTCAAACCTCACTACTATTTCCCTAAGATCCTCTTATCTGTCTTTCCCAAAGACAGTAAAATGCCTCTTAATGTCCTCCATTATATACAACCATATCGACAAAAGATAAGCTTTAAATTAAAGGCTCGCTAAGAATACAATCTAGATAAATGGTTCTCATATAATATATTAAAAACATGTTGACATCACGTTTGGCTATGAAAGACTAAACCTTATTTTATCTAAAAAAATATAAGTATTTATAATCCAATTAAACCACCAAGTAGCAGTAAGAGAAATCCCCCAATTCGCTTGGAGAAGTGAGTTTTTTCTTTAAAAAAAAAATTGAAAAAACAGGTTATTCCTCATTAAACTGATAAAACAAATAAACAAAACCTAGATTCCAGATCCAAAAAATCTTTAACATAAACACAAAATCAAGCTGAATTTTTTTTTCTAAAAAAAAATTCACATTGTTGACAATCCTTTGACTAGTATAGAGAAGACATTCAGTCCGCCAATCACCAGAATCCCTATCTCCGGCTACAGCTTCACCTCTCTAAGCCTGAGAAGCCATATATTTTGTACCATCCATATCATTTTCTAACCTAATCAAAATTGTTTTTTCACAATCGAAATATAACAAAGTAAAGCATGTTACTAAATTTTAAAAGAGAAATACAAAATCAGAGACAGATTACAAGAGTTTTATATTTGTAGAATTGGCATAGCCTTAAGGGCTCTTTTGGTAACAACATAAGAAAAAATTTATACATATTAATTTCCATAAAACATATACAATATTTGGTGGATATATAGGAAATAAGTTATTCATGAATAAAATTAATACGACACTTGGTTGATAATTTTTAAACCCGCATAACTAATAATTTTATTACTAAATCTAAGTATATTTTTATGCAGAATAGAAAGTAGAATTGCTAATAAATGTTTAATTTATCTCCTCATAAGTTATATTTGCATAAAAAATATATAAATTTACTTATAATTAATCTTTACTTTACTACGACATGCATAACTCTAACCAATTACGAAATATCCCCTTAGTACCCCTTAAAATATTTAAAAGAAAAGCTTCAGGTATTACCAATATTAATTTGGACACCTATCAAATGATATTGGTCAACAATTAATGATATGGCAATGAATAGGATGGAATAATCTTATGTAAATAATTATGAGTGTAACACTTCGAAAGTCCTAGACGTGTCTTAAAGCCTAACATAGGTGTCATGAGGTCTAGACACTGATTTTAAGTCATTAATTAATATAGGTCATTTAGGATGTTTAGAAACCAAAATGTCCATGAACGTCCATGACGTCCGGAAATTTGGTTCAAAAAGGTGCTAGTGTGCCTTAGCCTATTTGACTAGCTTTTAGGAGTCGGAAATTCATGAAAATTGGTGGAAAGTTGTACAACATGTCTTAAAGTTGATTCATGTTTGAACCTTAAGGGTAATACTCTTAAAGGACCAACCAAGGGCCCTTGAGGAGAACCCTTACACGTTGGAGGCAACACTGCCTTGGCAGTGTGCACCAACTAAACCCAACCAACGGCTCGTGTGTGGATTGACGGGGCATCGATGCCAACCGTCTACCAACACTTAGACCCTAAATGTTGGATCCCTCGCATGCACATTTCCCTGACCAAAACTACGGATGTACAGCACGGAGGAGGTCTGTCTCGCCGGCTGACCCACGATTCCTCGATCGTGGTGTCGTCGATGGCACTGCATCTTCCTGCACATTTTTAACTTAGTCCTAACTAATTAATTAAGGGGTTAGGTCATCATTAGGGGTTTAAGGTAGTCTAATTAAGTCATTTAACCCCCCATATAAAGACCCCAACCCCATTAGATTAATTACAACTCATAAAACAAATCCTCTTCCTTCTCTCTTCTTTCTCTCTCTATTGGAAGACACCATTGAAGACCAAGATATTAAGGGTTTTGGGGGCTCTAAAGGGGAAATTTCACCATCAAATATTCATCAAACATTGAGGTATGGGATCTATTCACGTTTGAGACTTCTTTCCTCAAAGGGTTCATTCAAAGTATTTCTAAAAAGTTGAGTTTTCAAGTGGGTTTCATCTAATCTCGGAATTGATTTTATGAACTAAGTTGTTTATGATTTCTTTAGGATATGATGAATATATTAACATGTATTTTAAATTGATTATGATAATTCTCAATGGTTTGGTCTAAATTGTAGAACATGACCTTATACCCTTAACCCTAGGTGTGATCTTGATATGAATTAGTTGTGTTTGGTACAATTGACTTGATTATTGGTTGAATTACTACTAGATGATGTTGTTATGCTAATCATGAATAAATTAGGGTAATTTCTAGTCTTTTATGAAAGTTCTTGAGAAGTGATCTAGGGTATGATCAATTTGACCTAATCTTAAGCTTTGATCTAGTATTGAATTGTGATGTAGTGATTCTTCTAGCCTTGTGATTATGTTGATTATTGAACTATGATGACCTTATGACCTAATGGAGTTTAACTAAGGTTTGATGGTAAGACCTTGATGATGAGTTATGAAGGAGACTTGGGAAGTCTTATGAATCTTATTCTTTACTTCAATTTGTGGTTAATTGTGATTAAGTCATGATGTTGTGTTGGAAGTGTGCCTTATTTAGGATTAACAGTGTCACGCCACGAGCTACTCCCGAGACGCGTATACGGAACCTAGGAACACAAGTGATCCCAAGCTAACCATGCTGGCATGATCATGAGCATACAAAAGATAATAAACTGAATGCGGAAGCTAAATTATAATTTAAACTGAAAAGATGGAGAATACCCATATACTACAACTGAGAGTAAATGAAGTACTGATGAGTTTAATACAAAGAAGATATTAACTCACTATTAAGCTGAACTAACCATGTCTGAAAATAGCCTCTAAACTGGACTAGAAATACTGGGACAAGCCCCAACTAAATATAGCAAAAACTGAAACTAAATGACTAAAAGACTGAAATGAAACTCATGAATGTTGTCCTCAGAGAATGAGGACTCAACACTGAATCTGCTGAACTAGAGATCGAAAATTGATCTATGCGTGATCTGGATACTGAGAACCTGAACCTACATCACGAAAAGATGTCGCGCACGTATGCGTCAGTACTTGAAAGGTACTGATCATGTAGGATAGAATAAAGCTGAAACAACACATAACTGAACAAGAACAAAAGCAAGTATAATAATCTGAACATGATATAGAGAATTATGAGATAACTGAATGCAATGACCAATTTATAACATGCTGAAACTAAATAATGAATATACTAATAAATGGTCAATACAATAGAGTGTGACTGAACTGTGGGAGCTACGAATAACCGATAATAAAACCACACGAGATAAATGTTGAGTCTGATGTATACGCCCCATCGAGAGGAACCAATACACCCTTCCAAACGTATAAAGACATGTTGGCATGATCACTAAACTGATTGCCCACAGAGGGGACTTACAACCTACTTTGCTAGTAGTTCTGGGACTATTGGGTACGCTGAACCCTAGTCCAACTCGGTATTATGCTACTCCCATTGATTTTTGTAGTTAACTGATTATGTCTGAATTTTTTGTAAATATTGGATAGCTCAAAATTGAACATGCAAACTGAGAATGCAACATTTAATCTGATAATGATGCATTAAAAACTGAGGCATGTATATTTGAAGTAACTAAAATATCTGACCTAGCATGTGTAATTCAAGAACTAATGAAATACAAAGCTAGGGTTCTAAAATTCATGCAATAATCTGAGTAACAACATGGAAATCTAATTTGGAACATATATTTTAACTAATTCATGAAGTTCTGTTATAATTCTAGAAACCCTATGTTAAATCGTGATAAAAGAATCAAGAACTGACTGAAAACTAGGGACCCAATGAGTGAAAGGAACCACTAGTGAAATCCCACATACCTGGTGATGAAATTCACGGAAAAACACTTAGGTTTTGGGGCTGGAACTGCTTAAACCTTGTTACGTTCTTGAACTAGGGTTCTTGACTTTTTTCTCCTTTCGTGCTTCTAATTTTTCTAAGTTTGATTAATGATTTTACTTAAGTAAGTTTTAGTTATGTTTCTAGGCTTAAACAGACTAAAATCTGATGATTTATGGTCAATATGACGTATGTTAGAATTTAAACGAAGTGGGAAAAGATCAAAAGACCCCTGGGTTAATTGCTGTCGGACCAAATGATGACCTGGACAGACGGTCCATCGTTTGGACCGTAGGTTGGGTCTTTTCGACAGGACTTTACTAAAATAGGCATAACCTTTTACTTGGAGCTCTGATTTTAGCAAGGTCGGTGACTATGGAAAGCTAATTCAATTATATATCTTATGGTATATGATGGGACACCTAATTCATTTTGTGCTAAGAGTTATGATCATTTGAAGTTGACCAAACTGCATTTCCCTCTAACTGTCTGCTAATTCCCACCTACGGTCAGACCTACGGACCGTGATGGTCAATCTTGGTTCTTGTCAGAGAGTGGGTGAATGAGGTGTCGACCGAGGGTCAGATACCTACGGACCGTAGTCTGACCTATGAACCGTAGGTCCGTCCATAGATCATGACTTAAAAAAATTTTCCTGGGATGAGATTTTAGGGGTTTCTGACCCCATTGACGGATGTGCAGGAAGGACCGTGGGTCAGGCTACGGTCTATCGATGGCCACGTTGATTGCACCTGCAGGTTTTCTGAAAAACTGGTTTTTGGTCTGTTTTGGATACGGGGTGTTACATTATCTCCCCTTTGGGAACATTCATCCTCGAATGAAGACTAAACTAGTTAAAATAGATGCAGAGAGCTGCAAACCGTACTACTAAACATTGAGAACTGAGTTTCTGAGAATATGCAAATACGGTGAAAATGCAAGTACAAACTGAGGGATCATGATTCTAACACTGAATTCACGCATGAATGACTGGAAAACTGAAGAGGAACTATTACCTCAAGCTGTAGTGGAATCGGAAGGAAAGAGGTGAGGATACTTGGCTTTCATGGTTGCTTTTGCTTCCCAAGTAGCTCCCTCTACGGACTGACTCCTCCACAAAACTTTGACAGAAGCGACTTCCTTGTTTCTCAATCTCCTAACTTGAATTCAAGAATCTCAACTGGTATATCCTCATAAGAAAGACTATCTTTCACCTCCACACTCTCTTATGGCACTACCGAGGCTGGATCACCCACACACTTCTTCAAGAGTGAGATGTGGAAGACCGGATGCACTGCTGCTAAGTCTGTTGGTAACTCTAACTCATATGCCACCTTGACAACCCTTTTTAAGATCTTGTAATGGCCTACATATCTAGGACTGAGCTTCTCTTTCTTGCCTAATCTTATCACCCCTATCATAGGTGAAACTTTGAGAAAAACTCAATCATCAACTTGGAACTCTAGTTCCCTCCTCCTTACATCTGCATAAGATTTTTGACAACTTAGGGCTGTCTTAAGTCTATCTCTAATGATTTGCACTTTCTCCACATCATAAATGACTTAATATGGAACTATCAAAGCTTCTTTACCTACTTCAAACCAACCAACAGGAGATCTACATCTACGCCTATACAAAGTTGTAACATTTCAAAATTTCAAGGCATGTTGTAAAACATAACCTAGGTTCCATGAGGTCTAAGCACTGTTATAAGTTGATTTAGATGTATAGAGGCTAGTTAAGATGTTTAAGAATCAAAATAATCAAGAACGTCCATGTCGTTTGGAAGTTGGTTCACAAGAGTGCTAGGATGTCTTAGCCATTTGACTAGCTTTTAGGAGTTTGAAATTGATCAAAATTAGATAACAATATGTGTAACGCGTGTTAGGGATGTTTCATGGTTGAAACGTCCGGGTACGACTCCCCAAGGACCAACCAAGGGTCCTTGAGGAGGACCCTTATGGTTTGGATGCAACACTGCTTGGAAGTGTGCATCGACGAAAGTGTTGACGCGGCGTGAGTGGATCGACGGGGAGTCGAGGCCACCGTCGTTCCACACTTAGAAAGTTTCAATAAATCCCTTGCTTACCTAGACACTGTTCCACCAGGCGACAGAGGGGGAATGACGGGGCGTCGAGACACACGGACCGTGGTCGAGGTCTCGTCTGTGAAGGCCCAACTTACTGCCAAGATTTTTAAAACGATCTCATTTAACTAATGAATGAATTTTGGTGGTTAGTTGGGGGATTAGGAAGTCTAATTAAGTAATTTAACCCCCTCATATAAATACCCCAACTCTCATTAGCCTAAACACAACACTAAAAATAAACTCTCTTCCTTCTCTCTACTTTCTCTCTCTTTTGGAAGACATCATTGAAGTTTAGCTTTTGAGGTGAATTGGGGGGGGGGGGGGGGCTGTATAAGGACGAATTCACCATCAAAGGGTCATCCAATCTTAAGGTATGGGATCTAATTCACCTTTGAGACTTTTTTCCTCAAAGGGATCCTTCAAAGGTTTTCCAAAAGTTGAGTTTTCATGTGGGTTTCATTCAATTAGGAAATTGATGTTATGAATTGAGTTGTTTATACTTTATTAGGGGTACAATGAGTAGATTATCATGTAATGTAACTTAATTGGTATGAATTGAGATGGTTTGGTCGAGATTGTAAATTATAACCCTTAACCCTTAACCCTAGGCATGATCTTGATATGAATTACGTTGGGTTTGATGCAATTGATTTTATTATTGGTTAAAATCATCCTTAATGGCTGTTATTACTTTGATCATGAATCTATATTGATGAATTGAAGTCCTTCATGGTAGTCCTTGAGTATTGATCTAGGTTAAGAAGATAGACTTAAATATCATGTTTTCAAGCTTGGATCTAGTATTGAATTATGGTGTAGTGATACTTCTAAATTCATTATCATGTTGGTTATAGGTTCACATTGGTGTGATGACCCAAATTTGGGTTGTTCTATGGGTTGATGGTAAGGCCCTTTATGATGAACTATGGAGGAGTGTTGATAAGTCTTTACTATCCTATTTCTCACTTCCATTGTGGTTAATTGTCATCAAGTTATGATGTTGTGTTGAAGTATATCTTGTTTAAGGTGATAAGATGGTATAATGATTGAATTGAAATGTATTATGTTTTGGTTGTGAGGTTGCTTAGGAGTACATGTTATAAAGAAATTGATGTGTAATAATGTGCCCTATTATGATGAGATGTGCAAGTGTCAACTTCACCTATATAATTGTGAATGAAAGGTCTATTTCTCATACAATTCTTATTTGAGCTATGATGATGAACATACAAGGGCTAGACCATATGACCTAACTAAGTGTATGATGGTAATAAGGCTATAAATACATTCTATAAAAAGGGAATTTTGTTTAGCACCGAGTGAACTTGACAATGGTAGGTGATGACTTGTTCATAAAAGGAAATATTCATCCTAAAGTTGCACGCGTGATGTTAACTCCCTTGCTTATGGGATATGTCATCTAAGGGATTCCCATGAGGGGCGGCCCAATTACCATATGATATGAACAGGTATATCTACCTCTTAGTTCTTGAACTATGTTGCCACCATAGGATACTAGCTAGTGGATCCACCTAGATAGCTACGTTTATGTTAGGTTCTACCTTGGCCGGTACACCACCTTCCATCGGTGTAAGGTTTCATGACATCGAATTCAATATTAGCTCATGTAGTATATGTAGGTTAAGGCAAGAGTTCCGTAAACTAAAATTAATGAATGTGATAATAACTAATTGAAGTGACTTGAGGGGTTTGACTTTAGCCTAGGTAGGGGTATGGGACTCTACCTATGCCTTGCACTAGTTTGCCTTGATAGGAACTTTGAGGAGTTAATATTATGTATATAAATGATGATGTGATGTAAATGACTTTATATGTTGAATAAGATACTTATGAATATGAAATTGGTTATCATGGTTAAAGAAATAATATCATATGAGATGGAAGACTATGCTATGTGAAGTGAATTGCTATTTATGATCTTTAGTAGGTTACTTGATTAAGTAGGGTTATAGGGCTTCACTTGGTCATTGCACTTGTGGCTTCATAAGGATTATAGTTGGTTGGTTTGTTTTGCTATTCATATGATTTACTCTTATTCATGTTTGTGATGTTATTAAATGATGGTAGAGTTATATAAGATTTTTGGTTTAAGTATAATGATATACGTATGATATAATTAACTTATTTAGCATGTTTAAAGGATTGGTTTAAATGACATGTTTTCATTAAATATCCCTTTTTAGCGGACTTTAATGATATTTGTGCATATGGTCTCATACTTAATACATGTTGCGTACTAACCCCATTTTCTCCTTCTTTCCCAAACATTTTAGGTTCCAGTCGTTGAAGTTTGACTTGAGGTGATTTGAAGGAAGACTTGGATATTCTATCATCCAAGTGGTAGGTCCTCATTTTCCCGAGGACGATGCCAATATTCTCTTTACGAAGTTATTTAGTTACTACAACTTTTGTATTGACTCTATTTCCTATTTGAGACAAAGTTGTATAAAGCCTATATGTGGCTTACTTTTATTGATGTAGGGCTATTCCCAATGTTGTTATTGTCATTTATATGGTTTATGTGATGAGACGGATTTATGACTCTATTTTCTCATTATATAAGTGTGTGAAATAAAAGTAGAAGACTATGTAATCTTCTTATACGAACAAGTCTATGTATACTTGATATAAATATAATTATGTGTATGTAGAGGTCTATGTAAACCTCCGATTATATTTAGTTTGAAAAAGTTTTAATTCTCCCGTATTTTTAATCGATGAATGCAATGATGTAAGACTAAGAGGCTTGTCTTAGTCCGCAAAAAGGACGACGACGCCGGTTACATCTAGGGGGTAAACCGGGATGTGACAAACTTGGTATCAGAGCATGAGGTTGAATATCCTTGATGTTGACGTCGCTCTCAACCACATCTATGTAAGTTTGTATTCATAATTGTGAAGCGCGCCACACTTATGAATAGAAACTTATTTGATGCTTAGGAATCACTCTCATTTTTGGAAATCCATTATTGTGCCTCTAGAGTGTACTTCTTATATGATTTCACCTAAACCTTGTAATTTGGTTATAGGAGATGAATACTCGGAGGAATGCGGCTAAGAGACTTGAGGAGGAGATCGCTAATGCGGGAATTCCTCCCCGTGATGATCCAGTTCCTCCTCTTGAAGAGGTTGTTGTTTATGATCAGGCTCCGGCCAATCCTCCACCTATGACGGAGGCTCATATGAGGGCTATTCTTGCTCAAATGGCCCAAGCCATGACTACTCAAGCCCAAGCCGAAATGATTCAAGCCCAAGCTATGAGTGCCCAAGCCAATCGGGATGGTGCACCTAGGGTTCATGAGCAAACTATGGCTTCTCAACTTAGGGACTTCACACTGATGAATCCTCCTATCTTCTATGGGTCTAAGGTTGATGAAGACCCTCAAAAATTCATTGATGATGTTTATAAGATACTATGTGCTACGGGGTTGTCTTCCAATGAGAATGCCGAGTTGACTTCATACCAACTCAAGGATGTGGCTCAGACTTGGCATGTGCAATGGAGAGATAATAGGCCACTTCAAGGTGGGCCGGTGACTTGGGAGATCTTCAAGAGGGCTTTCCTTGATCGGTTCTTCCCTGGAGAGATAAGAGAAGCTAAGGTGGTGGAATTCATCAACCTCCGCCAAGGAGGTATGAGTGTTCATGATTACTCTTTGAAGTTCATTCAATTGGCCAAATATGCTCCTTCCTTGATCTCCGATCCTAGAGACGAGATGAGTCGATTTTTGACGGGTGTATCGGATGATTCGCAAGAAGAATATCCGGCTATGCTTCATGATAACATGAACATTGGTCATCTTATGGTACATGCTAAAAGGGTTGAGGAGGCTATAGCAAAAAGAAAGGATAGGGATTCAAAAAGGACAAGGTCTTTTGAGGGTGTAGCTACGAAGGATAGGCTTGGGATTGTAACATTTTGAAATACCGAAGTCATGTGATAAGACTTAAATGGTCTCCTTAGGATCTAAACCAGTGTTCCTACCCAATTAGGCATATTTAGAGTCTTTGAAGTGGTGTTTTAACCGAAACTCTTATACGTCCGGCAAATTGGGTCATAAGAGGGCTAGAGTGTCCTTTTGAGTTAACCTAGTTAAAGAGTCGTAATATGGTAAATGGTTGTTACCATAGGTGTAAAATATAGTGTCGGATGGTTTCATTCTGGAAAAGTCAGGGTACGACTCCCCGAGGACCAAACAAGGACCCTCGAGGAGGACCCTAGAAATAGCAAGGCATGACGGACCCCATGACGGGGCATCACAGGCGCAACGGGACGTCAAGGTCTCCGTCGTGCCAGCCTTGGTGCCGTAGGACAAACCTCCGCCTGCACAAGTCTCTGACCAACGTGACGGATGTGCAGGACAGAGGGATGTCAGTCCGTCACGCCCACGATGGACCGTCGTGCCATCCTTGGTGTCTGGGGAGAAAGCCTCCGCCTGCACAAGTCTCTGACCAACGTGACGGATGTGCAGGACGGAGGGATGTCAGTTCGTCATGACCACGACGGACCGTCGTCGGGGATCCGTCGTGGAAGGTCTGTCGCAGTTTTGGAAAAGTTAGTTTTAGTTAGTTAATTAATTAATTGACTTAGGGGTAATTAGGGGTTTAAGAGAGACTAATTAAGTGACTTAAGACCCCACTATAAATACCCAACCCTCATTAGCCTAATCATTCTCTCAAAAAACAAAACTCTCTTCCTTCTCTCTACTTTCTCTCTCTATTGGAAGACTCCATTGGAGATCAACTTGGGGAAATCATTGGGGGTTGATTTAGCACGAAATTCACCATCAAAACGTCATCAAATCTTAAGGTATGGGATCTAATTCACCTTTGAGATTCTTTCCTCAAAGGGTTCCTTCAAAGCTTTTTCCAAAAAGTTGAGTTTCTTATGGGTTTCATCCAAATCCGAATTTGATCATGTGAATTGAGTTAATTATGTATTCTTTGGGTTAGAATGAATAGATTATCATGAATTGTAACTTGATTATGGTTAATTGATGTAGTTTGATCTAGGTTGTGGGTGATGACCCCTAACCCTTAACCCTAAATGTTGAATTGATATGGATTAGGTTGAGTTTGATAGAATTGACCTCATAATAAGTTAAATGGTCTTTAATGATTGACATTGTATTGATTATGGATCTATTACGATGAATTTAAGTTCTTCACACCTATGTTCTTGAATATTGAATCTAAGTTAAGAAGATACACTTGAGATCATGTTACTAGGCTTTGATGAAGTATTGCTTCATAGTATAGTGCTTCTCCTTGATTAGTTCTTGTGATTTATTATTGAATTACATCGATGTGATGATCTAAGATTGGTTGATCTATGGGTTGATGGTAAGGCCCTTTATTGATGGACTAGGGAGGAGTATTGGTAAGTCTTGATGATCCTAGCCTTCACTTCAAATTATGGTTAATTGTCATCAAGTGATAATGTTATGTTGAAGTATGCTTTGATTGATGTGATAAGATGATATGATACATGAACTTATATGCTTAGGTTGGTTGTGAGGTTGCTAAGTGTAATGTAATATAGGGAAGTTGTTCGATGTGCCCTATTATGATGAGATGTACGAGGGTTGACTTCACCTATATGAATTGTTAATGAAAGGACTAATTCTCATACAATTCTTATTTGAGCTATAATGATGATATACAAGGGATTGACCCTTCTATGTAATTAAATTGAGAAGATTAATAAAGATTAAAGGCTTCTCTACAAATGGGGACTTAGCTTAGCACCGAGTGAACTTGACATTGAGAGGTGTTGACTTCCCCTAGAGGAATATTCACCATTTGTTCCTTATAGAGTGTTGACTTCCCTTAGAGGAATACTCACCTATGGATCTACGTGAAGTGTTGACTTTCCTTGAGAAATATTCACTCATGAATTCTCATGAGATGAGGCCCCATTACCGAATGGTATATAGAGGGAATACCTATCTCTTAGTTCTTGAACTATGTTGCCACCATAGGATACTAGCTAGTGGATCCACCTACATAGCTATGTTCACGTTAGGTTCTACCTTGGCTGGTAGACCACCTTCCATCGGTGTAAGGTTTCATGACACAGATTCCACATTCGATTATGTGGTCTATGTCGGTTAAGGCAAATGTTCCCTAAACTAAAATGAATGAATGAATAAGGTATAGGCTAATTAAAGTAACTTGAGAGGTTGGCTTTAGCTTAGGTAGGGGTATGGGACTCTACCTACGCCTTGCACGAGTTTGCCTTGATAGGAACTTTGAGAGGTCAATATTATGTATGTAAGGCGATAGTATGATGTAAAAGGTTGGTATGTTGAGTAACATGCTTATGAATATAATGTTGTTGTCTTTGCTTGAAGTAGGATGTATCATGACATGACGAGTATGTTGGTGAGTAAATTGCTAATTGTAGTCTTGGTAGGTTACTTGATTGAGTTGGAGATATGGTAATTTTACTTTATCATTGCACTTGTGACTTATTGAAGGTTATCATTAGTATGCTTTGCTTTGCTATGGTTTAATTTCATATGTAGTCTATTATGTTTTCATAAATGTCCCTTTCTAAATATATTTGATTGGTAATTGTATATGAGATTTCATACTTAGTACATGTGGAGTACTAATCCCTTTTCTTTCCCTTTTCCCCAAACATTTTAGGTTCGGGTCGTTGAGCTTGATCCAAATTGCTAGGAAGTAAGACTTGGGTATTTTGCCATCCAAGTGGTAGGTCCTCACTCTCTCGAGGACGTGGCCGATATCTCTCTTTTATGATGTGTAGTTACTATGATTCTATGTTGATCTATTGTTCTCTTGAGACGATGTAGTAGACAGCCTATATGCGGCTTCTTTCATTTGATGTAGGGCTATGCCCAAGACTTATTGTGATCGATAGATGGTCTATGAGATGAGACGGTTTTATGACTATTATTTTCTGAATATATAAGTGTATGAAATAAAAGTAGAAGACTAAGTAATCTTCGTATATGAACAAGTCTATGTATACTTGATATATATAATTATGTGTATGTAGAGGTCTATGTAAACCTCCGAGTAGTTCTAGATAAAAAGTTTTTAATTCTTACTGATTTTTAGTCGATGAATGCTATGAAGAAGCTAAGAGGCTTGTCTTAGTCCTCCGAGAGGACGACGACGCCGGTTACGTCTGGGGGGTAAACTCGGATGTGAAAAGCATACCCTAGAAGATAGGGTACAATCTTGGATTGTAACCGGCGTCGTCGACCTCTCGGAGGTCTAAGACAAGCCTCTCATATCATTTCATTGCATTGGCATAGTAAATTTAGCGGAAAATTTAAAACTTTTCATAGCACATCATATGCTAGAAACATCACATCGTATATATATAAAACATAAGTCATAATACATATTTAAACTCTAAGTCTCTTTGCCATCTTAGACTCAATAACTTTAGAATACATTAGGGACACGGCCCATACGATACCTTACATAACTATACAATATTTAAAGACTTCATATTAAAGACATAAGTAGGACATCCTTGAACTTAAGGATTCCTTTCCTTGAGCTTGAGAAAACACCTATCAAGCTTCTCGATCGTAGATCTCCTTTAAGCATTCCAATACCTACACTTTGTGTAAAAAGTAAAGAAGAATGGGATTAGCACAAGAATGTACTAAGTATGGCAACCATCCGAAAACATGCATTTAAAAGGGACATTTCCTTTGAAATCATACTTCATGCCATTTTGAGAAAATCATCATAAAACCTTTATCAATATCATTTATATCATCCATATACCTCATAGCAACACATTCAAAGGCCAATCATCATAGAAAAGCACATATAAAATATAAGTACACATAAAGGTCACTTCACAATAAACTCATCCTTCTTAGCATTTAACTCTTTCCTTCAATTAATTAACCTCCTAACTAATCCTTTAGGAATGCTTGGTGCAATGCATCACCTTAGGAACACAATAGAAAACCATACATAGCATCTACACAAGACAACTCATGCCATCATAGAAGTATAGTATATAGTCAAACCAAGACTACAATATCATACATAAAGGACACATACATAATCATATGCATTAGAAAACCTTCCTAAGACTTCCTAAGGAGTCACTTGTGCAATGGCTAGATGGGTTCATTACTTCCACCTATTCTAAGTAACTTACCTTAAGTCCTCCTAGTTAGGATCCTATTCAATTACTTCCATTGTCCATTTTACCTTTAGGGAAACCATAGCCTTAACCGACACTAAGACCATGGGTGCTAATCATGGAATTTGGTGTTGTAGAGCCTTACACCAAAGGAAGGTGTTACTACCTAGCCAAGGTAGAACATTAACATATATGCTAGCATATCAAGTGAATTCACTTTGCTAGATCCTATGTGGCAAGCATAGTTTATGGAACTAAGAGATAGGTTGAGTTTGAACATAGCTATCTAGGTGGATCCACTAGCTAGTATCCTATGGTGGCAACATAGTTCAAGAACTAAGAGATAGGTATTCCCTCTATATACCATTCGGTAATGGGGCCTCATCTCATGAGAATTCATGAGTGAATATTTCTCAAGGAAAGTCAACACTTCACGTAGATCCATAGGTGAGTATTCCTCTAAGGGAAGTCAACACTCTATAAGGAACAAATGGTGAATATTCCTCTAGGGGAAGTCAACACCTCTCAATGTCAAGTTCACTCGGTGCTAAGCTAAGTCCCCATTTGTAGAAAAGCCTTTAATCTTTATTAATATTCTCAATTTAATTACATAGAAGGGTCAATCCCTTGTATATCATCATTATAGCTCAAATAAGAATTGTATGAGAATTATGTCCTTTCATTAACAATTCATATAGGTGAAGTCAACCCTCGTACATCTCATCATAATAGGGCACATCGAACAACTTCCCTATATTACATTACACTTAGCAACCTCACAACCAACCTAAGCATATAAGTTCATGTATCATATCATCTTATCACATCTCTTAAACCGCTAATTACCCCTAAGTCAATTAATTAATTAACTAACTAAAACTAACTTTTCCAAAACTGCCACAGACCTTCCACGATGGATCCCCGACGACGGTCCGTCGTGGTCATGACGAACTGACATCCCTCTGTCCTGCACATCCGTCACATTGGTCAGAGACTTGTGCAGACGGAGGCTTTCTCCCCAGACACCAAGGATGGCACGACGGTCCGTCGTGGTCATGACGGACTGACATCCCTCCGTCCTGCACATCCGTCACGTTGGTCAGAGACTTGTGCATGACGGACCCCATGACGGGGCGTCACAGGCGCGACGGGACGTCAAGGTCTCCGTCGTGCCAGCCTTGGTGCCGTAGGACAAAGCCTCCGCCTGCACAAGTCTCTGACCAACGTGACGGATGTGCAGGACGGAGGGATGTCAGTCCGTCACGCCCACGACGGACCGTCGTGCCATCCTTGGTGTCTGGGGAGAAAGCCTCCGTCTGCACAAGTCTCTGACCAATGTGACGGATGTGCAGGACGGAGGGATGTCAGTTCGTCATGACCACGACGGACCGTCGTCGGGGATCCGTCGTGGAAGGTCTGTGGCAGTTTTGGAAAAGTTAGTTTTAGTTAGTTAATTAATTAATTGACTTAGGGGTAATTAGGGGTTTAAGAGAGACTAATTAAGTGACTTAAGACCCCACTATAAATACCCAACCCTCATTAGCCTAATCATTCTCTCAAAAACAAAACTCTCTTCCTTCTCTCTACTTTCTCTCTCTATTGGAAGACTCCATTGGAGATCAACTTGGGGAAATCATTGGGGGTTGATTTAGCACGAAATTCACCATCAAAAACGTCATCAAATCTTAAGGTATGGGATCTAATTCACCTTTGAGATTCTTTCCTCAAAGGGTTCCTTCAAAGCTTTTTCCAAAAAGTTGAGTTTCTTATGTGTTTCATCCAAATCCGAATTTGATCATGTGAATTGAGTGAATTATGTATTCTTTGGGTTAGAATGAATAGATTATCATGAATTGTAACTTGATTATGGTTAATTGATGTAGTTTGATCTAGGTTGTGGGTGATGACCCCTAACCCTTAACCCTAAATGTTGAATTGATATGGATTAGGTTGAGTTTGATATAATTGACCTCATAATAAGTTAAATGGTCTTTAATGATTGTCATTGTATTGATTATGGATCTATTACGATGAATTTAAGTTCTTCACACCTATGTTCTTGAATATTGAATCTAAGTTAAGAAGATACACTTGAGATCATGTTACTAGGCTTTGATGAAGTATTGCTTCATAGTATAGTGCTTCTCCTTGATTAGTTCTTGTGATTTATTATTGAATTACATCGATGTGATGATCTAAGATTGGTTGATCTATGGGTTGATGGTAAGGCCCTTTATTGATGGACTAGGGAGGAGTATTGGTAAGTCTTGATGATCCTAGCCTTCACTTCAAATTATGGTTAATTGTCATCAAGTGATAATGTTATGTTGAAGTATGCTTTGATTGATGTGATAAGATGATATGATACATGAACTTATATGCTTAGGTTGGTTGTGAGGTTGCTAAGTGTAATGTAATATAGGGAAGTTGTTCGATGTGCCCTATTATGATGTGATGTACGAGGGTTGACTTCACCTATATGAATTGTTAATGAAAGGACATAATTCTCATACAATTCTTATTTGAGCTATAATGATGATATACAAGGGATTGACCCTTCTATGTAATTAAATTGAGAAGATTAATAAAGATTAAAGGCTTCTCTACAAATGGGGACTTAGCTTAGCACCGAGTTAACTTGACATTGAGAGGTGTTGACTTATCCTAGAGGAATATTCACCATTTGTTCCTTATAGAGTGTTGACTTCCCTTAGAGGAATACTCACCTATGGATCTACGTGAAGTGTTGACTTTCCTTGAGAAATATTCACTCATGAATTCTCATGAGATGAGGCCCCATTACCGAATGGTATATAGAGGGAATACCTATCTCTTAGTTCTTGAACTATGTTGCCACCATAGGATACTAGCTAGTGGATCCACCTAGATAGCTATGTTCACGTTAGGTTCTACCTTGGCCGGTAGACCACCTTCCATCGGTGTAAGGTTTCATGACACCGGATTCCACATTCTATTATGTGGTCTATGTCGGTTAAGGCAAATGTTCCCTAAACTAAAATGAATGAATGAATAAGGTATAGGCTAATTAAAGTAACTTGAGAGGTTTGCTTTAGCTTAGGTAGGGGTATGGGACTCTACATACGCCTTGCACGAGTTTGCCTTGATAGGAACTTTGAGAGGTCAATATTATGTATGTAAGGCGATAGTATGATGAAAAAGGTTGGTATGTTGAGTAACATGCTTATGAATATAATGTTGTTGTCTTTGCTTGAAGTAGGATGTATCATGACATGACGAGTATGTTAGTGAGTAAATTGCTAATTGCAGTCTTGGTAGGTTACTTGATTGAGTAGGAGATATGGTAATTTTACTTGATCATTGCACTTGTGACTTATTGAAGGTTATCATTAGTATGCTTTGCTTTGCTATGGTATAATTTCATATGTAGTCTATTATGTTTTTCATAAATGTCCCTTTCTAAATATATTTGATTGGTAATTGTATATGAGATTTCATACTTAGTACATGTGGAGTACTAATCCCTTTTCTTTCCCTTTTCCCCAAACATTTTAGGTTCGGGTCGCTGAGCTTGATCCAAATTGCTAGGAAGAAAGACTTGGATAATTTGTCATCCAAGTGGTAGGTCCTCACTCTCTCGAGGACGTGGCCGATATCTCTCTTTTATGATGTGTAGTTACTATGATTCTATGTTGACTCTATTGTTCTCTTGAGACGATGTAGTAGACAGCCTATATGCGGCTTCTTTCATTTGATGTAGGGCTATGCCCAAGACTTATTGTGATCGATAGATGGTCTATGAGATGAGACGGTTTTATGACTATTATTTTCTGAATATATAAGTGTATGAAATAAAAGTAGAAGACTAAGTAATCTTCGTATATGAACAAGTCTATGTATACTTGATATATATAATTATGTGTATGTAGAGGTCTATGTAAACCTCCGAGTAGTTCTAGATAAAAAGTTTTTAATTCTTACTGGTTTTTAGTCGATGAATGCTATAACGAAGCTAAGAGGCTTGTCTTAGTCCTCCGAGAGGACGACGACGTCGGTTACGTGTTTTTTAAATCGATTTGATTTGGATTGCGGCTCGATTTAGTTGTTTAACCATAACCATGAACAACCCTAAGTATACATCATGTTAACTTGTTTTTCTTTAGCATTTCAATTTCTAATTTGAGAGAGCATTTTTCGCAATGGCATGTGCTATAAATTTTGAAATATATATATATATATATATATATATATATATATATATATATATATATATATATATATTATATTCGGAATAAATTTCACATTATTTTTATATTGTTATGCCTAATCAATATTAAGAGAATTATTATCTACTAACAAAATTATGTTTTTTTACAATAGATTTGTTCTTCTATGCAAGAAGGAGACTTAGCGATAAATATAAAAGGTTTGGATTTGAAAAAGTATATTTAGAGGGTTCCTTCATCAAGCACAATAGAATGAAGAAATTTTTTTTCCATTCCCCATATGTAGTAACGGTAAATATTGAATTAAGTCTCTGCTCTTCAAATCGGTTCATCCTTAGTACATAAATTCAGCTATTTTTTTCTTAAAATATGTGTTTTCATTGAATAAAAAAATCAACTCACTGAGGAAGATGAACTACTGCAGTGTATAAATATTGTATAAATAACATATATGCATAAATATAAATCTCTTAGATATAGTTATACATCATATATACACATTTTTATTACATCGATACATTACAAATACATACAATTATTTTATTGAAATTTTTTTCTTACCTGTGCAGTTACATAAGAATCCCAAAAAGAAAAAAAAAGCAAGTCAGTAATCTATAGTTCTTCTTTCTTAATTTTGAGCCAGCAAGATTTCAAATTTTCATGTTTGTTTTTGTTCTTTGATGGTGCTTCTTTATTTTTCTTCAAATGTTCTTTAACTCAACTAATGAGTTTTATTCTTATAATTCAAAACTAAACTTTTGCCATAATCAATTACTAAAAGTGAAATGTTTTAGCTCAGTTCGTCAGAAACAATTTTTAATGTCCAATTTTTCATTATAATGCTTTGAAATCAATTTCGCAACAACAACAAGTGCAAATCTCAAATTTTCAAACAAAGATTTAGAATTTGAAATTTAAAGCCCATTAAGTGAAGTAGATATCTCAATTTGTTCTTCAAGCTCTAACTCAATAAGTTAAGAGATGACATTAGATAAATATTAATATCACAGCTTAATATAATACGTGTACTTAACTCTTAAAATATTATTAGCGTATAGGACGCTATAAATAGTCTTGTACAATGAGGTCAAGAAATACTTTTGAAGGATTTGAATAAAGTAATAAGTGGTATACTCCAAAAGGTTATTTATTGGCAGAGATTTCAATGATCACATTAGGATAACCGCAAGTAATTTTGACAATATTGATAATTAGAAAACTTTTGTTAGGGGTTAGAAATTGAAGAAGAGCTTCGTTTCAAGATTTTGCTAAAGTTTTTTATTGGATGATAGATATATGTGCTTTTAGAAGAATGAAGACTACTAGGTCAATTCCAAGTATGATGACCGAAATGTTGCCAATATGTGTTTGAAGAACAGAATTACTGATTCCAATAAAACATTGCAGAAACAATAAGTTACCAAAGTTTGAGGAATCAGTAAGAAAGATGAACAAAAATTAATTCACAAAAAAAAACTAAAATTTGTAAACGTACCAGAATTAGGAAAATTAAGACATGAAAAGATCAAGCCCACTGAATGCACAATATCCCCTTAAGGAAATTATTTCCCTCTAGTATCCGAAGTTTTATTTGGAATATGTCCTCCCAGTATAGAATGATCTCAATAACCAGCGTATTGATACTTAAAACTCTGGTGTCAGCGAACAACTCAACAACAGTAAAGTGCACAAAGAAACTTTTGTGCGGAAGAAGAAAAAAAAATCAGAAAATATGCATAACAAAATTTTTGTATTTCTTAAATGAATCATTTTCTTCATCCTTATTATTACGAAAATATGCATAACAAAATTTAGTGCAATAATCAATAAAAGTTATAAAATATTTTTTCCACTACGAGATGGTGTCGACTTCATATTGCATATATCTGTGTTAATTAAGTCTAAAGGTTTTGAATTTCTTTCAACATACTTGTAAGGATGTTTAACAAACTTACTTTCCACACAAAATTAACATTTCAATTTATCGCTTTTAAAAGCATGCAATATTTCATGAGTAAAAAATTTCACAAGGCTTTGTAATTTACATGTCCAAAATGGGAATGCCATAAATTATTTGACTCCAATAAGTAAACAGAAGCAGAAATCTTATTAATACTATCAACAGCCATTACATTCCGTTTTAAAAGGACCTCATTGAGGTATCTCTTTCCTATGAATATCTCATTCTTACTTATTACGACTTTATCACAATCTAGGACACACTCAAACTCGTTCTTCACGAGTAGTACAATAGAAACTAAATTCTTCCTAATAGTAGGGACATGCAGAACACTGTTCAAAGTCAACACCTTGCCGGATGTCATTTTAAACATTACTTTCCCAGTTCCTGCAATCCTTGTTTTTTCTGTGTTTCCCATGAAAAAATCTTCATCGTACTCATCAGGAGTGTACGTTGCAAAGGCTTCTTTCGCACAACAAATATGTCGAGTGACACCTTAGTCGAGAAACCACTCCTTGGGATTTCCAACTAAGTTACACTCTAAGATTATTGCAAACAATTCATCTGCATCTTTCATCTTTTCCACAATGTTTGCTTGACTTTTGCCTTTACCTTTGTCTTTGTCCTTTCTTGGAGCACGACAGTCAGAAGACCGATGACCAGCCTTACCACAATTGTAACAGTTCCCTTTGAATTTCTTCTTGGCCCGTTCTAACTTTTGTCTGTTGGACTTCTTTCTCTTTTTGTCTTTGGTAGGAGCTTCTTCAACAATATTAACTCGAATGATTGTTGAACTCTTAAGAGACTTCTTTTCAACGGTTTTGTTATATTCCTCAATCTTGAGCCGAATCAAAAGATCTTCAAGATAAATTTCCTTACTTTGCGCTTTAGATAATTCTTGAAGTCGTTCCACGAAGGAGACAACTTCTATATTATTGCAGGGACTTAAAAATCTTCATTTACTACCATATCTTTAGCAATCAGTTATGGAGAATAAGTTGAAGTTCCTGCGCATATGATCCAACAGTTTTACTATCTACCATTTTATAGTCTAAAAAGTTTGTGAGCACAAACTTTTTCAAGCATGCATCTTTTGTCTTATATTTATTCTCATGTCCATCCTACAACTCTTTTGAAGTTGTCATTGAACTATAGATATTATATAAGTCATCCTCTAAAGCACTCGAATGTAGCCTTTACATAGGAAGCCTGCCTGTTTCCATGCTTCAATAATCATGATTTTTCCTCTGTCTGGCATTTCAGCAGCAGGCACTAGAGTTTCTTCATTGGTAACTTTATGTAAACTTATGTATCGTGGTTTCACGGTACTTTCAATGCTTTTTCCTTAAGAGTTGTGTGTGTAGAGCCTTTTTGTAGTAGTTTTAGCATGTTTTTATATTTGTTTTACAGGAAAGATGTCCAGAACAAAAATGCAGAAGGCAGCTGGAAATTAGTGCAGAGACGACCTACGAAGGACATCGACGGCCCGTCGTTCAATCGACGGTCCATAGCTGGTGACCGTCGATTTGCAGTTCAGACAAATGATGAAATTTGGGGAAATCTGACCAAGTGTGAGACTACAAGAGGATCGAATGTCCGTTGATTGATCAACATACCATTCTGCTGAATCGTCGATGTGATTAGAGATAGTCCCAGTACCCGATGTTAGAGAAATTCTAAGAATGGATTGACTGAGAGCATTGACGGACCGAAGGTGCATCGACGAACCGTGCTGTTGGTCCGTCGATTGGTTCAGAGATGATGCCATCCGAAGGACAAAAAAATATTTAAAGTCTGGACTGACAGAAGCAGTCGACAGTCTGTCTATGGGGTTCGTCGATTACAACCACGTTTTTTAACAGACTTTGCTTATGTTAATTCCTTTTAATTAAGGGCAATGTTTTCGATAAATAGGGTTTAAAACCTCGTTTTGAGGTTAGACATTGTTGGTATTGTTCTTGTTTTGTGTAGGAGATTGGTTTTTGCAAACTTTGGCAATAACTCAATTTCCGAATTTGGTTTCAAGTATTATCTGGCAATTTCAAGTTAATTTTCTTGGTATTTCTTCAAATTGTTAAAAGTAAGTTCATGATTTCTTTCTTAACAACTATGAATTGAGTTCTTGCTTGCATGGGTAACTAAATCCACAACTAGGGTTGTGGGAACCATGGGTGACTAACAAAGTAAACCTAGCTAATTAAATAATAATTCCCAAATAGGTTCTTCCATGTATTGATAATTCTTTCATTTAGAAGTATTTTTAACGGTGGTCAATGTTAGAACTCGCCTTGTTACTACTTGCCGGACCAAGGAGGTAGTCAATAAGAAAAGAATTATAAACATAAATTTAGTGGGATACTATCTAATAGGCTAGTGTCAATTGGTGCAAAGTAATAACTAAGTCAGACATCGATTATGATGCTTAATATGAAGTAAAGGTAAGGGTTAGTAGCCTATACACACGTAGCCGGACCAAGGTACGAGGTGAAATTCTCTAGATGTCGGACCAAGGATTTTAGTGATGCCTAACTTATCACTTTGCATTCAAAACACTAGGGAAGAATTATTATTGCTAGGAATACGGAGTTATGAACCTATGGGGAACACTTACAACCTAGTTTATCTCACAACTTGATAAAAACTAAATCTTTACTTTTGCTTACTTGCTTACTTAGAAATATTAAAGAAACTTGTTTCAACAAACCCCCCTCCCCCTTTAATTACTTGTTTTCGTAAAGAGTTTGACTAAATAGATATAATCGTACATTGAAGTCAAGTCTAAACCATTTTCCTCGTAGGATCGACCCCAACCTACTAGTTGGGTTCTTTACTTGATACGATCCTTTATACTTCTTTAGGGAAGTGTAATTTGATCGTATAAAATTTTCGCGCCGCTGCCAGGGATTCTGGCTTTTAGATTAACTTTAATAACATTATTGAAGTTTAGTCAACAATTTCCTGATTTTACTTTTCTTTTGTTTTTTGTTTCTTTCCAGGTCTAGCTCTAGTATATGCCAAGTACACGGAGCCGATGAGAGTCACTCATTCCATTCGATCCTGAGCTAAACCGCACATTGAGAAAGATGAAAAATCGACAAATCCCAGCCAACCACGGTGATGGGGACAATCGTTATCCTCCACCAGCGATTGGGGCACACGACCAAGTTATTGCTGAAAATCAGATAGATGATGCTTTGAGGATGCAGCCTCCAGTACCACGACCTCAAGAATTTTATGGGGGCAATGTGAACATCACTGATTCTTATGGCCCCTTGTCCTACCTCCTCTACCCCATGGGCACATGTTTGTGGTGACTAGTAGTTTCATGCAGATGCTTACCGCGAGGGGTTTATTTGCAGGACTGCCATCAGAGGACCCCATGCTTATATAGCCAAACTAAGGTCTTTTTGCAAGAGTTGTGTGGGTAGGCGAGACTTAGATATGAACATCATCGTTCTGTGAGTTTTACCTCTATCACTGACAGGAGATGCCGCCATATGGTTTACTCAGCTTTCCTACAACTCCATTTATACATGGGATCAATTGAGAGATGTGTTCTTAGCAAGGTATTACCCAGTGTCCAAGAAGCTCAACCACAAAGATTAAGTGAAAAATTTTGTGGCACTACCCGGAGAGTCGGTAAGTAGATTTTGGGACAGATTTATTGCATTTGTGAGAGGTGTCCCAAACCACCGCATTGATGATGAGTCATTGAAAGAGTACTGCTATCGGGGTCAAGATGATAATAATAAAGTAGTGCTCGATACTATTGCGGGGGGTTCTTATGGAGAGTGCACATATGCAGAGATCGCAGAAAAGTTGGAGAAAATATCTCACAACAACAAGGCTTGGAGTACTAGAAAGTCAGACACTAGGAGAAACACCTTTGCAGTGCAAGTTTCACACAACCTAGCAGCAGATGAGATTCGTGAGGAGATGGTTCAAATGAGAACCGAATTAGGGTTGGTATTGAAACTTATCACTCGAGGTGCAGAGAAGGTAAATGCGGTGAACTACCTAACTAAACCACCACCGCCAGCGGATGAGTACTATTATGAAGAGGATACTTATGCAGTGAATGATCAGACGGGGAGGTTCCGACCAAACGCCCAAGGCTCGGATGCTACTAGCCTAAAATGACCCTTTCGGAGATGATGGAATCATCAAAATTGAATTCTGATGTCATCTTCTTGAACTTTTGATCGAAAATGATCGTTCAAGGTTTATAAGCTCCAAAAATAGTAAAACTCGCACAATAACCAAACGAACGACCAGGTGACCGAACTGTCAGTCCCATCAAGTCATAAATGAATTGGGGTCGCTATAGGAATGCTCTAAACAATGTACAAAAGACAAAACACAGAAATGACCAAGAGAGTCATTACAATATCCACTACTAAAAAGGACTTTCGTCTGCGAAATTAAGAGTCAAGAAGTACCTGAAGGCTCAAACAAGTTGGAAAACTGCTCTCGCATCTCCTGCTCGGTCTCCCAGGTAGCCTCCTCGATTGAACGATGCCTCCAACGGACCTTAACAATAGGAATGGCTCTCGAGCGTAATCTCCTCACATTTGTGGCTAGGATGGCAACTGGATCCTCTACAAATGTCAAACGGTCATCCAACTCAACTGCATCATACTGGAGCACATGTGACTCATCAGGAATATATCGGTGTAGCATCGAGACATGGAAAGCTGGGTGGATGGCTGAAAATGTTGGAGGTAGAGCCAACTCATAAGCAACTTCCCCAACTGTCCGTAGTATCTCAAAAGGCCCAATGTACCTGGGGCTAAGCTTACCCCGCCTCCCAAATCTCATTAGCCCTTCATGGGCGACACACGGAGAAATACACGATCACCAACAGAGAATCTCAAAGGTCGACGCCTCCGATCCGCATAACTCTGGTGCCTACTCTGAGCTGTCCTCAGTCTATCTTGAATCACTTTGGCCTGCTCCAAAGCCTCTTGAATCAAATCTGTACCTCGCGTCCTAGGCTCTGTAGACTCAAACCAGCCCACCGGAGAGCGACAACGCCTACCATACAGGGCCTCGAACGGGGCCATCTGAATGCTAGAATGGTAGTTGTGTTATATGCAAACTCCACCAAAGGCAAGAACTGGTCCCAATGACCACCAAACTCGAAAACACAAGCCCGTAGCATGTCCTCAAGGATCTGAATAGTACGCTATGATTGACCATTAGTCTGCGGGTGGAAATTTGTCTTAAGGTCAACCCGGGTGCCCAACTCATCCTGAAAGGTCCTCCAAAAGCTAGAGGTGAACTGACAACCCCGATCTGATATAATAGAAACTGGCACCCCATGAAGTTGAACCACCTCCCGAATATAGATACGAGCCAACCTCTCGGCGCTAAATGAAGACTGAACGGGAAGGAAATGTGCTGATTTGGTCAATCGATCAACGATGACCCAAATGCTATCAACTCCTCTATAAGTCCGCGGTAGGCCAGCCACAAAATCCATAGTAATGCGGTCCCACTTTCACTCCGGAATGGGTAATATCTGAAATTCACCACCAGGCCTCAAATGCTGGGCCTTTACCTGCTGGCAGCACAAGCAACGGGAAACAAAGTCAGCAATATCTCGTCTCATGCCACTCCACCAATAATGTTGCCTCAAATCACGATACATCTTTGATGTACCCGGATTGATAGAATATTTAGACTCATGGGCCTCAGAAAGTATCAAATGTATCAAATCCCCAACTCTCGGGACACACATGCGACCGACGAATCTCAACACTACATCAATATCTAAGGTAGCCTGATCACCATCACCTGCTAACACTCGATCTCTAAGGGCCACCAAGGTTTCATCTTCAAACTGACAACCATGGATCCTATCATGCATAGAAGACTGAACTCCCATATAAGCCAAGACGTGTCTAGAATCTGAGATATCTAACCAAACCACGCTATTAGCTAAGAACTGAATGTCCAAAGCCAAGGGTCTCTCCTCCGCGAATAAGAAGGCTAGACTACCCATACTCACTGCCTTTCGGCTCAAGGCGTACGCTACCACGTTTACCTTGCCCGGATTATAGAGTATAGAGAGGTTGTAGTCCTTTAGAAGCTCAAACCAATGACGCTGCTTCGAATTAAGCTCTCTCTGACTCATGATGTACTAAAGACTCCTGTGATCGGTATAGATCTCACATCGAACTCCATACAAGTAGTGCCTCCAAATCTTAAGCGCGAAAACTACCGTCGCCAACTCCAAGTCATAGATAGGGTAGTTGCGCTCATGGACCTTAAGATGCCTCGACGCATAAGCAATAACCCGAACCTGCTGCATCAATACACAACCCACACCAACACCAGATGTGTCACAATAAATTGTGAATCCCTCGCCCTCAATCGAAAGAGTCAATATATGAGCGGTAGTAAGCAACTTCTTAAGATTCTGAAAGCTCACCTCACACTCCTCTGACCACACAAAGGGAACATCTTGGCGAGTCAACCGAGTCAAAGGATCTGCAATAGTAGAAAATCCCTCAACAAAGCGCCTGTAGTAACTCGCTAACCCGATAAAGCTACGAACCTCAGTAACAAAAGTAGGTCTGTTCCAACCACGGATAGCCTCAATCTTCGTCAGATCATCCCTAATACCATCCTTGGACACCACGTGCCCCAAGAAAGCTACAGACTCAAGCCAAAACTCGTACTTTGAGAACTTGGCATAAAGCCGCTGATCTCTCAAAGTTTGGAGCACTATCCTCAAATATTGCTCATGCTCACTCTGGCTCCGCGAGTATACCAGTATGTCATCAATGAAGATGATAACAAATGAATCAAGGAATGTCCTGAACACACGTGTCATCAAGTCCATGAAGGCGGCTAGGGCATTAGTCAACCCAAAAGACATCACAAGGAACTCATAATGGCCGTAACGAGTCCTAAATTCGGTCTTAGGGATGTCCGCTACTTTAATCCTTAGCTGATGGTACCCAGACCTCAAATCAATCTTAGAAAATATGACTGCACCTGAAGTTGATCAAACAAATCATCTATACGAGGCATAGGGTAACGGTTCTTCACCGTCACCTTGTTCAGCTGCCTGTAGTCAATGCACATCCTCATAGTCCATTCCTTCTTTTTCACAAACAGAACAGGAGAACCCCAAGGCGACACACTCGGACGGATGAACCCCTTTCCTAAGAGGTCCTCTAACTGAACACTAAGCTCTCTGAGCTCTACCGGAGCCATCCGGTAAGGCGGAATAGAAATAGGATGGGTGCCGGGCTCCAAATCTATGGCAAAATCAATGTCCCGCTCTGGGGATAGGCCAGGTAGATCTAAAGGGAACACATCTGCATACTCTCTAACCACAGGAACTGAGTCAACTGAAGGGCCCTTCTTAGTCACATCTCTGACGTAGGCCAAATAAGCTAAACACCCAGAAGCAACCAACCGCTTAACGCGTATAAAAGAGATGATCCCCGTCGGTGTGTGACTATAAAAACCCTGCCACAGCACCGGGGAAATGCCAGGCATGGATAAGGTAATAGTCTTGGCGTAGCAATCCAAGACCACATGGTAGGGGGATAACCAGTCCATGCCCAAAATCACATCAAAATCAATCATATCTAGAATAATAAGATCAGCTCTAGTATCATAATCCTGGATAGTCACTAAGCAAGATCGCAATACCTAATCCACTACTAAGGACTCACCCACCGGGGTCAAAACATGAACCGGCTCAGCCAAAGACTCAGAACTCATACCCAACCGGGAAGCAAAATGAATAGATACATACCAGAATGTGAAACCGAGATCAAATAATATTATAGCAGGCTGATGGCATAATAAGAGCGTACCTGAGATGACATCGTCAGATGCCCCAGCTGTCGCCCTCGCCGGGTCTGCATAGAAACGGACCTGAGCACCTCTGCCTGGTGCACCTGATCTACCACCTGACCTATCTCCCCGAGATCCACCCCTGGTACCCTGTCGGCTGTCCCGATGGTCCTGGTCCCGACCACCATCTCTAGCCGGAGAAGACACTGCTGAAACTGGTCTAGGTGCAAGTGGAGCTGGTACAATCGCCCCACGACCTCGCTGGGGGCATTCTCTAGACCAATGATCAAGATCGCCACAATCATAACACCGCGAAGCTGAAAACCCTGTAGTAACCTGACCGCGGCATGAAGGAAGGAAATCTGATCCCCTCGAACTCTGGCCTGTACTAGGACCACTCTGCTGATACTGGCCTCCTTCAGAAGAGGTAATGCCACCTGAAGAGGCTGACTGGACTGAACCTGCTGGAACTTCTGACGTCGCCTATCATATGAGTCCCTCTCCCTTGTCAAGGACCCGCTATAGCTGCCCTTGTAGCGTGCTCTCTTATCGCTGCCCCCTTGGGCCTCACGATGAATATGCTCCATGGATCGGGCATGATCAACCACATCGAGAAAAGAACGGCCAGCTAAAACCATATGCTCTGTGTCGACCCTCAAACGGTATCGCAACCCACGTACAAAACAACGAACTTTTTCCCATCTGTGGGCAGGATCATAGTAGCATGGCGAGACAACTCATGGAACCTCGCCTCATACACTGAAACGGTCATAGAGCCCTGCTCCAATCTAGAGAACTGATTACGAAGCCTATCTCTGATGCTCTGTGGCATTAATCGGGCCAAGAAAGCCTCTGAGAACTAACTCTAAGATATAGGAGGAGATCCAACTGGCCTGGACTCTCGATACGTGCGCCACCACTGCCTGGCTGGCCTACGGAACTGATGAGCGGTAAAGTCTGCTCCTCTCGACTCTAAGAGGCCTAATGACTATAACTGCTCCTTGCAAGTGAGCTGGAACTCGTGGGCGTCCTCCCCAATCACCCCTGAGAATATAGGCGGTGCCAACCTCTAGAATACCCCGAGCATCTTCTGCTCCCGCAGTGGCATCTCTCTAACCTCTAAGTCTGGCGGCGGCCACATGAACTGGTGGCGGCTGAAATTGCAGCGATGGGGCTGCTGCTGGTACTGCTGGGGCTGGTGCCTGTCGCATATCCCCAATAGCTGCTAGTAGATGAGTCAAGAGGGCATGAAGATCAGGTGCTGCAACTGGTGCGGGTGGTGGCTGGACTGGCCCCGGCCCCACTAGCTGTGGCGGTACATGCGCTGCATGAGGCTCCTCCTTCCTATCCCGGGCTGGTACAGCAGCCCTACCTCGACCTCGGGGTCGGTGTCTACCCCAAGATGGGGCTCCAGGTGCATCACCCCCAGACGCACCACCTCGCGTGTGAGCCATCCTGCAATAGAGTGAAACAACTGAGATTTTAAGAAACCAACAAGACACACGCGGCACGAATTTGAAACAAAATGGAAATCTTACTAAACACATCCTGTAGCTTCCCGAAGATACGTTACGGATGTCTCCGCACCAATCCGCAAGACTCTACTAGACGTTAGCTCTGTAAAAGTGAGACCGTTGAACCTGAGGCTCTGATACCAACTTGTCATGACCCGATTTCTCGAGTCATGATGGCACCTACTATAACCCAAGACCCAACTTGTCACGACCCGATTTCTCGAGTCATGATGGCACCTACACTAACCCACCCGTAGGTAAGCCGACCCGTAACCCAGAACAACATGTAATGGGTTTGAGGGTAGAAACTAAACAAGAGAAAACAAAATTACTATAACAACATAAGCAAACCAAAAGATATATACAAATAAGGATCCCTCCCAGAACCTAGAAGTCACTAGTACAGAGCTACCAACAAAACGAGTACAAGTCCCAACAGTGGACCACCAAAACTAGACTGTCTCAAAAAGTAAAAGAGAAGTCTTTATATATACATATGGAGACTGAAATAGTACAAAACGCCATGTGCTCACCCCCGTCTCCAGAACAGACTGCTCTAAACTCAATCAACGCTGGCTACTGATGCTCTCTCTGCATCTGAAACATGCTCACATTTACCTAATAATTCTAAGAAACAAATCAAAAACAAGATTTCTAACACCTATGCATGATTCAATAACTACCCAACCCAAATCCCAACTAATCAACATGCATTCACATGTTCGAGTTCAATCTAAGAAAAAGAAACCGTAGCCTACCTGTACGCAGATGACGAGCGCTCCAAAATCACTTCTTTGGAGCTTTCCCTTTCTGAAAGTCCTCGAAACGTTGATACACTATCAAAAATAGAGTCACAACATAATTACGGTCATTTAGACACTAAAATCGCAACTTTAAAATATAACATAAAGGCTGAATTTTGGGGATTTTTAAAGGGCGAACCTGGTCGTTAAAAAGACTAAAAAAAATTGGTCGTTAAAACCCCAATTCTGGTCGCTAAAGGGCTGCACCAGATTTCAACTTTGGCTAATCTCTTCAAAGTCTCCGACGGGGTGCTCGGAATCCGTTCGGAACCTAATAAAAGTAAATCATATATGCTCCCCTATTTAATTCGACATTCTGGACTCACCAGTGCAGTCGAAATTTCCATCAGAGGTCATCTCGATAAAAAGTGGGTCCGACTTCCATCGACCATTTTAAGTCAAAAACCACAAAAGGGCTCAGAAAAATATCGGAAACCTCAGGACACAAAAGAAGGGTCAAACTTGACCAAACTCGACATTTTGGAGCTAGCCGCGTTGACGGAATTCTCATCCGAGCGTGTTTACTCAGAATGTTGACTAACGTCAAACTTAGCCTTAAACTTTAAGTTAAAGTGCCTAATCGCACCAACTCACACTGAAAACATCGGGAGTCGTGTCGACCATGCTACTAGCCTAAAATGACCCTATCGGAGATGATGGAATTGTCAAAATTGGATTCCGATGTTATCTTCTTGAACTTTTGATCGAAAATGATCGTTCAAGGTTCATAAGCTCCAAAAACACTAAAACTCGCACAATAACCAAATGAACGACCAGGTGATCGAACTGTCAGTCCCAGCAAGTCATAAATGACTTGGGTCGCTATAGAAATGCTCTAACGATGCACAAAAGACAAAACACAGAAATGACCAAGAGAGTCATTACAATATCCACTGCTAAAAAGGACTTTCGTCCACCAAAGTAAGAGTCAAGAAGTACCTGAAGGCTCAAACAAGCCGGGAAACTGTTCTCACATATCTTGCTCAGTATCCTAGGTAGCCTCCTCGACTGAACGAAGACTCCAATGGACCTTAACAATAGGAATGACTCTCGAGCGCAATCTCCTCACATCTCTGGCTAGGATGGAAACTGGATCCTCTACAAATGTCAAACGGTCATCCAACTCAACTGCATCATACTGGAGCACATGGGACTCATCAGTAATATATCGGTGTAGCATCGAGACATGGAAAACTGGGTGGATGGCTGAAAATGTTGGAGGTAGGGCCAACTCATAAAAAACCTTCCCAACTGTCCGGAGTATCTCAAAAGGCCCAATGTACCTGGGGCTAAGCTTACCCCGCCTCCCAAATCTCATCACGCCCTTCATGGGCGACACATGGAGAAGTACACGATCACCAACAGAGAATCTCAAACGTCGACTCCTCCGATCCGCATAACTCTGGTGCCTACTCTGAGCTGTCCTGAGTCTATCCTGAATCACTCTCATCTTATCCAAAGCCTCCTGAATCAAATCCGTACCTCGCGGCCTAGGTTTGTAGACTCGAACCAGCCCACCAGAGAGCGACAATGCCTACTATACAAGGCCTCGATCGGGGCCATCTGAATGCTAGAATGGTGGCTGTTGTTATATGCAAACTCCACCAAAGTCAAGAACTGGTCCCAATGACCACTAAGCTCCAAAAACACTAAAATTCGCACAATAACCAAACGAATGACCAGGTGACCGAACTGTCAGTCCCTGCAAGTCATATATAACTTGGGGTCGCTATAGGAGCGCTCTAAATGATGCACAAAAAACAAAACACAAAAATTACCAAGAGAGTCATTACAATTACTTATTTGTTCAGATTTACCATAAAACATGGGTAGAGGAACTATTCTTACTGCACAAGTGGAACAGCAAAAAGTTTATTTTTTCAGGACACAACTTATTCCATATGAAAAATGGAAAGGAAGGAAATCCAACTTGAAATATTTCAAACTGTGACGGTGTCTAGAAAAAATTCATGTTCCTATTCCTAAAAGGATTAAAATAAAACCTAAAAATATGGACTGCAACATTAGACTTGAGTTGTCAAGTGAAAGGTCTAAACGACTTTGGAAAGAACAAAAGGAACGTACTTAATAAAGAGATTCAGAGGCGTAATAAATGTAAAAGGACATCTAGTTCCTTCGAATATGATTTTGTAACATTTCTTGTGTCTTTAGTAGACTCATCATTTTGGAGAGAGTAGTGCCAATAGTGAGATTGCTTAATCACGAGCAATCCTATTGGATGTTGATTGATCTTTCTCCAGGAATTAAACCTTTGGGTTTAAAGTGGATCCTCAAAAGGAAAATAAAAGGTCGATGGAACTATTGAAAAATATAGAACAAGACAAAAATAAGGTCTTGATCTTTTCGACACATACTTGCCAGTAATTAGAATTACATTCATTTGGATGTTAATTGTGTTAGCTATGGTATATGACCTCCAAATTCATCAAACGAATGTGAAAATAACTTTCTTAAACGGAGAATTGGAGGAAATTTTTTACAAGGAATAACTTGAGGATTTTGTGGTTCCTTGTAAAGAAAAGAAAGTGTGCAAACTTGCTAAGTCACATTATCGACAAAAACAAACAATCAAACTATGTCATAAGAAATTTGACCAAACTATGTTGGTAAATGAATTTAAGAATGATGAAGGTGATAAATATGTTTAAATTAAGATCACAAGATCATTGTGAGTTTGTATATCGTTGATATGTTGATCAGACACTAACATAAATGCAACTAAACATATTCTAGAAAGTAACTTTGATATGAAAAATCGTGGAGTTGCTAATGTGATCTTAGGTATAAGAATCCTTAGAACTCCAAGATGTTTAGTAGTGTCACGGTCTCATTACATTGAAAAGGTGCTTGACTTCTTCAAATATTTGGATTTTAATATTGTCAAGACTCCAATAATGTGAGCTTTGCACTTCAAAAAAATAAAGGTGAAATCGACTCACAATTAGATTATGCTAGAGTATTGGGAAGTATGATATATACCAGAAAGTGGGCGCGATAAGATATATCATGTGCTATTAATAAACTTAGCCGGTTCACGAATAATTCCAATCGAACTAATTGGATGACAATGAAAAGAGTTTTGGAGTACTTAAGAAATACTCAAAACTACATCTTATATTTTAACTATATCCAACAGTGTTGAAAGGACATAGTAATACAAATTGGATCATTGGACAAATGAAGTAAAATCCACGAGTGAAAATGTATTTACTTTTGATACACGCGAAGTCTCTTGGAAATCATTCAATAAAAGACATGTATGATCTATGAGTTAGGTTGTCTAGATAAGGCCGGTGAATAAGTTGAAAGACTCCAGAATTTCTTGATAGTTATTATTTTTGTCCAAATCATTCACATTATTATGCATACACTTTGATAGTCAAGATGCAATAGGTAAGGCATGGATCATGATATATAATAAAAGATCTCGTCATATAAGACATAGACATGATGTCGTTAGAAAACTACTCTCTAGTGGGATTATCACAATTAACTATGCAAAGTCAAAGGATAATGTGTGGGATCCACTTATAAAAAAGGTCCAACTAGAGAGAAAGTTGAAATATCATCTAAGGGAATGAGCTTACGGCTTAGGGCAAGTCATCATGGTGGTAACTCTATCTAGAAGACTGGAGATCCCACGAGCTAGATTTAAGGAGAAAAAAAACTTGTGACTGACGGGTCGGCATAGTGACAAGGCATCCAAGTCTAACAAGGTGATACCACATGTCCAAATGAGGTGTTAGTATAGTCAAGTGCAAGAACCAATCACATCATGCCAAGTGTCAAAATGACATCCTTTGGCCAATCATACGCAACCTGGTCCACCCACTACAACTCTAAATAGGGGATGGACATGACATTTTAGGTATCAAGAAAGTTCTTCAACAAGCATTAAACAAATTGGAGAAAGCTACAATATCAACCTCAAAGCTCTTCGAAGGAGTAGTCGACGGAGCTCTTTCCGGAGATCGACTTAAAATGATGAAGTGCTTTTCGATATCCCGGAGATCGACAACATCTAAAGGAGGTCTACATCACTCAACAATTTGAGAAATACACTACTCAAGGACCTCGAGTCGCGGAGAAATTTAGGAGAGAGAATCAAGAGAATAATAGAAATGTACTCACAACAATTCATTAATAAAATCACATTTTTCTTTTGTTTATTTTTCTTGCAGTAGATTTTTAGCACATAAGGAAATTTTTTGCAAAGAAATTTTGCACGCCCAGTGGGACCGATTCTTTTATTCATCTCTTTCTCTTGCAAATCAAAAACGACAAAGGCTACAACTATAATGGCCTTCAGAAAGAGTTGTGATTTTTTATAAAAGGATTTTACTAATGTTTTATCTGCTGATCTCAGTCATGTTTGCTCAATTACTCGGCGTAAGTTCAAGAATAGTGTGCTAGATTTATCTAAATATTTCTCTTCTTTGGAGGCTAGGAAAAATAACAACTCTCATAGGATGGTCGTAATTGCAACACCTAGGGGCCATATTGCATCTGTATTCTTTGGAGAATCTTCTCAAATTGGCTCCAAGTTTGGTGTATCTGAAGATTTGATGGATTCTCCAACTTCAATGAATGGCAATTCTTTGACGACTGACTCAACTGACATGGACGAGAAGATTTTGATGATGGAGGAAACCATTGAGGCCTTGAAGAAATCTGTTGATGACAAAATCTTCATATTGATGAACTTATGAACAAGTTGGAGGCCTTCACACCTGGAGAATTAAGTCATGTCCCCACTTGTACATCTAATTTAGATCAATGAAACAAGGACGTTGAGGAATCTCTAGCAAAGTCAAAATTTCAAAAAGAGAAACAATTTGCTTCAGTTGCTGCACTATCTATCCAACAGTTCCAAGACATGATAACAATCAGGGCTCAATATGGCAAAACACCACAATGTTCCTTGTATTACTCCAAGAAATATACCAGAAATATTGATTATCTATCAATGCCAACAAACTATCAACAACCAAAACTACAACAATTTGATGGCAAGGGAAACTCAAGGCAGCATATCGCTCACTTCGTTGAAACTTGTAGCAATGCGGGAACACATGGTGACCTTTTTGTAAAACAATTTGTTCGTTCACTGAAAGGGAATGCCTTCGACTAGTATATCGACCTAGATCACGAGTCAATGAATAATTAGGAGTAACTCAAGAGAAATTTCTCAATTATTTCTATAGTACTCGCCGAATCATAAGCATGATAGAGTTAGCTGACACTAAGCAAAGAAAGGATGAGCCTGTGGTGGACTACATCAATCGTTGGAGATTGTTGAGCCTATACTACAAAGATTGTCTTTCTGAAATATTTGCTGAGGAATGTGCATTCATGGGATGCATTGTGAACATTTATGCATACTACAATAAATCAAACGACGAACTTTTGAAAAACTTGCTACACGAGCGAACGACATGAAGCTGAGCATCACAAATCATGGGAAGGGATCTCCTTTTGCTGATCTGACAAAGGAAAAGAGGAGTTCAAGAAAGGTATGACCTCAAAGATCAGACTAAGGAATCTATGCTGGTGAAAGTAACTTTTGTAAAGGCTACCACCAAGAGTAAGCTAAAAGAGGAGGAATCCCTAAGTCAATATACAGGGGAGGAGAGGCGAGTCCCAACCTTAAGGGAGTTAGAGGCAAAGGTATAACCACTTCAAGATTCAGATGTACCTATGATTCTTGATGAGTTGCTAGCTAAGAAAGTTATTGATATTCCTGAATCAGAGAGTCCCAAAGAAATCAATAAGGTTGGTGATCCTAGATACTGCAAGTTACATCGCGTCCTTGGCCACCTAACAATTAAATGTTTTATCTTGAAGGAGAAAATAATGATGTTAATAAGTTGAGGAAAACTCATCATTGACCAAGATGAAACGACAGAGTAAAATCATAACAGTGTAGCACCAAATCAAAAGGTCGTCGTCTATGCCAAACACGACCTTTTTGCGATTCAGAGTTTAACACCTATTGAAGTTGTTTTTCTAAGGAAAACTCTTGAAGGTTCACTAGAGATAGACAACAACAAAGAAAATTAAGTTGATTGTTGGAGTTTGGTTACTTATAAGAAGCGAAGAAATCAATCAGTCCTTCATACACTCAAATTACACCTTCCTAATGAAGTATAAGCGGTCGTATCAAGTAAAGAACCCAACTGTTAGGTAATGGTCGATCCCACAAGGAAAATGATTTAGATTTAACTTCAATGTGCAATTACTTCTATTTAGTCATGTTCTTTCCGAAAACATGTAATTAAAAGGGGGGGTTTATGAAATAAAATTCTTTAATAATTCTAAGTAAAACAAGTAACATGAGTAAAGCTTTGATTTTTATCAAGTTGTTAGAGAAACTACGGTATAAGTGTTCCCCATAGGTTCATAACGTCGTATTCCTAGCTATAACAATTCTTCCCTAGTGTTTTGCATGCAAAGTGATAAGTTAGGTATCTCTAAATCCTTGGTCCGACATTTAGAGAATTTCACCCCATACGTCCGGCTACGTGTGTCTAAGCTACTAACCCTTACCTTTATTTCTTATTAAGCATCATATTCGATGTATGACTTAGTTATTACTTCACACCAATCGAGACTAGACTATTAGATAGTATCCCACTAAATCTATGTTGATAAATATTTTCCTATTAACGACCTCCTTGGTCCGGCAAGTAGGAATAAGGTGAGTTCTAACGCGTACACTCGTTTAAAAGACTTCTAAGCAAAAGAATTATCAATGCATGCAATACACTATTTAAGAATTGTTATTAAGCTAGGTTTAGTTTGTTAATCACTCATGGTTCCCACAACCCTAGCTGTGGATTTAGTTACCCATGCATATAAGAACACATTTCATAGTTGATAAATAATAAATCATGAACTTACTTTGACAATTCAAAGAAAATCCAGAAATTCAACTTGAAAGAACAAGAAATCTCTTGAAAACCAAATCCGAAAATTAATGCTAAAGTTGCAAAACACAATCTCCAAAAACAAACTAAAAACAATAATAATAGAATCCAACCCCAACCACGAGGTTTTACACCCTATTTATAGAAAACACCATCTTAAATTAAAAGGAATTAAAATAAGGAAAGTTTTCCCAAAATGGGGCTGTAATCAACGACCCCCACAGACGGTTCGTCGATGAAATGACGGATCGTCGTTTGACTGCGTCAGTCAAGACATAGCATCTTATTTCATCCTTAAGCTGGCATTTTCTCTGAATCAATCGACGGGCCAACATAACGGTTCATCGATGCGTCTACAGTTTGTCGATTCCTTCCGTCGTTCCATACTTAGACTTTCTTCAACTTCGGGTACTGGACTATCTTTGAACTTAACGATGATTCAATAGGACGGTCCGTAGATCAATCGACGGACCGTCAATCCTTCCGTAGCCCAACACTTGGTTGATGTCCCTGAGTTACTTTAGATGCTTGAACTATCAGTCAACGGTCAACATCTATTATCCATCGATAGAACGATGGACCGTCGATGGCCTTCGTTGGTCACCTCTGCACTTCTGCGTTTTGGGTTTGGACACCTTTCCTTCAAAACAAAGATAAAACATGTTAAAACTACTACAAAAAGGCTCTAGACACACACCAATCATAAGGAAAAAACATTGAAAGTACCGTTAAACCATGGTACATCAACACCCTCAACTTAAATTCGTTGTTTGTCTTCAAGCGACGCATTATGACTCAACACAACACTTTGTACAAAAGTGTCCTCTTTTAAGTTTTCGCAATCACATGGCTATCAATCCCAACTTTTTCTTTGTTTTAGTGCATGCTTCTACTGTTAGGCTCGATAAGCTAACTCATGTGGATCATACCATGACATAAACTCACCATGCACCGACACCTCTACTCTTTTGCCTCTCGCGAAGGTACCAACTTTCGATATTGCAATTAGTGCCCTCACTTCAAAAGAAATCCTCCTTTTTCGCACAGTGATTTTAACTTTGGGTACAAGGATCATTATTCAACACTCACACTCAAAACAAATTCACACCTAGTTAGTACTTGTCTCCATAGGCTTTCCCTTATTTTCACTGCTTAAGTTCACCACATTAGACTCTAGGATCACGATAAGACTTTTCTTGGCTTGTAACGTAGGCTTAGGGTCTGGTATGGTATATATGGGTACATTTTAGTGACTTTTTGCCCTCCTTGACATTACGGCTAAGCGTCCTACCTCTTTCATTATCTCTTATGCACTACTTTTCTTTTCTTTTCATCTTTGTCTTGCTTCTCCCTTTGTTTTTTGTGGAAGTGACTCTTACTTCTTTTTGTTAAACTCTTATTCTTTCTTTTATCTTTCTTTTCTCTCTTTTTATTTATCATTTTTTTATTTTTTTTCTTTCATTCAATTGATAATTTTGACTGAGTAACCTCTCTTGATCACTTTTTCTTTTCTTTTCCACATTACTCTTTTCATACCCACTTTTCGGGTCATCACTCAAAATAGCTACCCTCAACTTATGGCTTTGACATGAGTCTAGGTACACGTTACCAATGGTTGGGTCAGGGCCAAGATGAGATTAGTTTCTGCATTAGCCACCCTCAACTTACGTTTTTGACCTAAGTTGAGGTGCACATGTCCAAGGAGGGAACATGGCCAACACATTATACCCAGGGAAGGTGAGTTATTGAAGAAAAGAAAGGTCTATTATAGGCTCAACATATTTGGATTAAAAAGGTATGCAATTCCATTTGGTCACTTTATTTAGGCTAGATGTTTGCTAATTCGAACAACGGCCTATGATCCTTTCCTAGTCGTATAACACAACTTCCTTTTGCAGGACCAACCGGGCAAGTTCTAGCTAGGTACCAACAGTGGAACAATCAAACTTCCTTACACTCTCTTTACACCTCGTTACCCTATCAGATTGTTAGACACCTAGTTTGGGTGTTCGTTTGAGGGTCATGCAGTGGGTGCATCTCTATGTCATGATTAGAGCCAACACATTCAACTTTCTTTATACCCATTCATGCAAGCATTTTCTTCGAACGGGATATGATTCATGCTTAGCCATCATGCTTCATATGTCATGCTTTCATATGTTGTACAAGTTACGACATGCCTGTTCAACAATAAAGTAATCAGTTCTTTGGGGCAAAAGAACACAGGCAAGAAAACCCCGAAGAGAGGATCGTGAGTTGGGATACTCATACTTCACCCTAACACTCACTTTCCATTTACCCCACCCCCAACAAAAAAACATGCAATTATCCCCAATGCTTAAGAAATATAACGAGACGGTGGTAATTGAAGTAAACCTGATGCGCATAGTGTCGATGATCAACAAGCAGGCGGGTCTGGTTTCCCGTAACCCGCAACCTCAATAGTAAGGTCACCCTCAGTGGTGCCCACACCAATGTATGCACCCTAAGTGGTGCTCCTCTCAACTCCTTCAGGTCTGGAACTAGATGCCCCAGTATCCAACTCTCGAGCCCTCATCTGACGGGTCTCCTCATAAATCAAAGAGTCTCTCCTCGCAGCCTCTAGGTCCGTCCGTGTAACAACCCTAAAAATGAATAAGATAAATACTTAAGGTGTCTAGAATGCTTGCGATTAGACCAAGGTTCACACGGATTGATACGCGTAGAACCAGACCCCAGAACCCTTACTACGACCAAGCAAACTAACTTGGGGAGTTAATTGAGCTTGGAAAGGTTGGAACCAACCATGTGAGGCTCACAAAAATGAAGATTTAATCGAAAGAATCTTTACCGAACTTAAAAGAATAAATTTTAAGTTTTAAGGGTCCAGGGGTAAAATGGTCTTTTCCAGGCCAAGGGTAATATTGTAATTACCCTGAGGAATTAATTAATTAATTAATTAAATTAATTAAAAAGAGCAATTCGGGTTGGGGCGACCCAAAGTGACCCATTTTCGCAAATAGGGTGTCACTCGAGTTCGAGCCCCACTTGAAGCGATGAATTGATTATTCAATCATCAATTAAAATTTGATTCATTAAGGGCAAAATGGTCCTTTCACGTATTAGTTGAAATAAATCAGATTTTTGGTTGTTAAGGAGAGTCCTACATTGACTAAGTCATCCTCTAATCCTAAACAACTACACACACGTTTCACTCTCTCACGTTCATCACTCTTTACGCTCAAAAACTCTCTCTCACGTTTTGCTCTCTGCCGAATATCATTGACTGCCAAATATCGTTGAAGAACTGAAGAAATATTAAAAGTTCTTCACACTTGAAGAACACACGAAAAGTCTAAGAAAGCAAGCTAATCAAAAACGTTAAGGCAAGGGGGATTTCCGTCGAGTTGGTGGTGAAACCTTAAGTGAATTGGGCGTGGCTTTGGAGAAACATTTGGGCAGCAACTTCACGTTTGAACAATGTCAAAAAGGTATGGGTTTTTTCTCTCTTGGTCCCTTTCCCAAGAGGCCCCTTACGATTCAAAATGTTCACTCTGAAACTAAGGTTGTTCCCCGTTGCATGTCCTTGTCACTAGCTCCCAAACGATTTCGTAGGTTGGGTATTGTGTGCTGGTAGATTTAGGCAAGGTGTGATGTTTTATGTTGAATGTGAATATGTTTATGTGCGTGAAATTATGAAGATGACAACCAAGGTGTGATAAAAAAAAAAGAGGTGTGTGTGTGCGTTGGACAGTGATGTTTTAGCCACTGTTTTGAAGAAGTCTAAGTGCATGTAATTCTTGTATTTTATGTGTTAAAGTTATGCACAAAGTGGTGTTCATTGTGATAAAATGTGGTTGATTGAATAACAATCTTTTAGCCAAATAAATCTATAAAAGATGCACCTAAAAATGTGTTAAAATGATGTGTGAATGCACTCTATGAATCAAGTGAAAACGTGGATGAAAATGGGTTGAAAAGTGACCAAAATTTCCAGTAACTAAGCAATATTAATTTAGACTAAAGCTTAACAAAGAAATCTGGAAATTTAATACCTTTTTAAAGAGGTGAGGCCACCAGGATTCGAACCTGTGACCTCACCCTTGGCTACTGGATTTCGCGAAAAAGGGAAAAGAAAATAGGGCTGGGGTGAATCGACCCTTGGCTACTGGATTTCGCGAAAAAGGGAAAAGAAAATGGGGCTGGGGGAATCGAACCTGGCTACTGGTTTCGCGAGAAGGGAAAAAGAAAATGGCGCTGGGGGGAATCGAACCTGGTTACTGGAGGAGAAAGAAGAGAAAAAAATAAATTAAGTAAATAAATGGGAGGCGTGGGATTCGAATCGATGACCTCCAGGCACGCGCGAAAGGGGAGAAAATAAAGAAAAGACAACTTGAGGCGTGGGAATCGAACCCACGACCTCAAGGCTGGAAAAAGGAGAAGGCAAAAAATGAATTAAGAAACAAAGTGATGCTGTGGGGGTTCGATCCCACAACCTCATTACCAAGGCGCCTAGTTAAGGAAGATTTAATTAAAAATAAGATAGGAGGCTGTGGGGGTTCGAACCCACAACCTCCCAAGCCTCTAGCGAAATTAAGTTAAAAATAAGATCCCACAACCTCTTGGTTTAAGCGAATTGGGACAAGGAGAATTTAAGGAAAAATAAAAAGGGGTTGTGGGGGTTCGAACCCACAACCCTTCGGCCAACTTAAGAGAAAAATTAAGTAGAAAATTAATGATACGATATTAATATTGGGATTTAAGCTAGAGTTAAAATGTTATGAATATTAAAAATAAAATCAATGAAAAATGTAAATGATATCCAAGTGATTCAAAATTGGGTTTCCTTACCCAAACTTCCATATTGATACATAAGTCATACGTGAAGAAAATATCCAAGAATAATGCCACGTACTTAGATCGAAATCAAGATCTTGGCATATATACAAGATACATAAGTCTTGTACTACATAATCTTAGGAATGTATGACTCACTTAACGAATTATGAATGAAGCCTCATGGATTGTGTGTATCGACTCATAAGTCTAGCATACGTTTAAAAGTAAGTTAACCTAAGATGTATGTACTGAATGATGAAATGAACAATGAAATGATTAAATCCTAGAAGGGTTAAGTAAGGATATGAAACACACCAATGGCCAAGTATATTAGCATATGATGAAATGAACATTCACGTAAAATGAGGTGAGTAAATATGAAAAGTAAATGTGCTAATGACAATGAATGTGGTGACAACATGATATGAGGCTAATGCTAATGATAAGAGCAATCTCAAATGAGCCTAAGTAAATGTTACCAAAACGTACTCACCTATGAGAGTGTAAGATAAGGAAGAGACCAGTATCTATGAACACTCTAATGAAGGTATTGAGATTAACACACTTAATACTAATGATGAGATGAGAAATCATCTAATGAGCTATGATGTCCTCATACTAGAAGGCAGCTTCCATGACGTATGAGTTGAATGAAATGGAACTTTATACTGAGCACCGATAGACTAGTTATAAGCGATGATGCCTTCTTTCTGGAAGGGCGGAGGTTCACGTAACTCTCATGAGATGAGACTGTCCGGCTTGCCGGGTATGGGTCTCCTTATATCTCCTGGTCTTCGAACCTATACTGCCAATATAGGGATCTGGCGGGGTTAAATTCCCATGTACACTAGTATGTTTTGAATCACCTTGGCCGGTGACTCCACCTCTTTTCGTTGTGGGGGAGACACTGGATTTCATGATGCTCACATGATCTATGTCGGTTAAAGTTAAAGTTCCCAATGAATGAATGAGGCCAGCCTCAAATGAAGCACATAATGAAATGATACCAAAGGTGTTAGGATAGGATAATCAAGAGGTGAGATAGACTCAGGTAATGACATTAGGTTATTCTTGATCATTGCACAGCAAACCCGATGAAAGTCTTAAACTACACCCTAGGTATAGCTGGTGTTCACACTAGCATATGAACAAAATAAAATGAAGTACGTATGAATGAATGAAGCAGACTCTGTGTTTGCTAATGAAGACTCCCTAGTTGAGGTCCCATATGTTGAGCCCTCATTTTGGAAAGTCTTAATGTCAAGTCCATGATTCCAAGGTCTCATGGCATATGAATAAACGTTATGAAAGAAGCTATGTGTTATATGTTACGTACTATGATATGTGCTATATGTAAGATGTTATGTGTTGTGTGCAATATGATAAGTATGATGATGCATGTTACTCTCATGGCATGACTTTTCTAATCCAAATTTGGAAAGCTCACTGACTTTCCTAATCCCAATTAAGCAAGTCCACTGACTTGACTTCCAAAAATCATGTTGTTAGGAAAGTGTCATTCTTTCTCATGCATGTCCTTGGTGTGTGCTTGCGTATACCCATACTTAGTACAAGTGTGTACTAACCCTATATAACTATACTGTTTTAGGTGCAGGCACAGGTGGACGATAGAGCTACAGGATCATTGTTGCAGTTATCCGAAAGTCCAGCATTCATTCGGAGTTGGTAGGTCCTCATGCTTTCGAGGATGCTACTCTTTTATATTCTAGCTTAGTTTTAGAGTTGAGCTAGTGGAGCATGTTCCACTAGCGTTTCTTTCCTGTTTTTATTTAGACTTTGTATTGGTGCCATTTTGGCAATTATACACTTAATACTTATTGGACTATTTCTTTCAGTTGCTTATTTCTTAACGTTAGATGGATGATGGTTAACAATTATGAAATAATAAGAATGTTTAACAAGTATGTTAAGAAACAAAAAGTATTAAATTTTCTGCTAAAATTAACCTAGATGAAGTAAGAATGACGTAAGTAGGCTTGTCTGCGACCTCTGAGAGGTCAACGACGCCGGTCTCGTCTGGGGTGTAGATTCTAGTCGTGACAGTCCGCTCCTTCTTCCTTGCACGATCATCCTCTCCCTCAGTGGTGCGGCTGGAACGGTGCCTCTTGGCACGACCACGTGGCTCAAGCGGCGGTGGAGTAAGGGTTGTGAATAGTGTAGCACGTACTGTGTCCTCCGCTAGCTCGACAGGTACAATCTCAGTCTCAGGACCCCTCATCTCCAGGATACTGTCAACATCTGCCTGCAAACTCGCCACAGCTTCCTGAAGAGTAGTCAAGTCAATGATGGGGCTGGGCGTGCAAGAACCCGCAACTCAAATACATCAAGGCGCTGGTTAATAGCCTGAATCTTCCGCTCAGTCTGCTGGGCCACCCTCTTCTCAATTTGGTCCTCAACCTCGGCAATGGATTTATGCATCTAAGGCTGGATATGATGCAGCAGGGTGGCCATCTCGGACTCTAACTTTTGGACCCTTGCTATCAGGACCAGTGCTGCAGACGGTGGAGTAGACCGGGAGGAACTGGGTGCTCTACTAGTCCATGGGCGGACTCGGCCTGGGTGGCATCAGTGGTCTTTGAAGGGGCAGGATTAGCCCCTTGGTCTAACTCTACCGTATCCGCCAAATTCTCACTCAGTGGCAGCAACTCAACTCTAGGCCTTCTCTGTGGTTCCGCCACATTGGACTCATCCCTGATGAGACCTATATCAACAGTCCCGGCCGAAGTACGGAGGGCATCACGGTGCCAAATGGGCACTCCAACATATTTGCATAAGTGGAAGATCATACATGTAAAAGGGTAAGTAGTAGAGGTCTTAAAAGCCCTCTCATGTATCACTCAGATCAATAATTTCGGAAGTTGATCTCCAACCCGGCCACCAAGGCTGCTACCAGTACCAATCTATCCCGTGTAAGAATGTTATATGCTACTTTTAGAGATAGGCGGTGGCGGACTAAAAGCCAGACGAACTTGGCTGTGAAGGTGAGGTTGGCCTTTTTGATAAGGATTCTGGGTCTAACACCTAGTCTGCTCCCTTACCGTCAATGGACAGTTGTTGTGCAAGCCACCTCTTGGTGGTATCTCTCTGATCGCTGGTCCTCAGGAACTGGCCACTCTTGACCACACCCCACCTATAATCAAACTCCGGAATAAGGGGATCCCAAGTAACATCTGAGGGCACACCGTACAGAAAGCGGTGGATGGCAGTAGGAGAAATGTCCACCCAACAGCCTTGAACTATAACCTGTGTGAGTGGGTCCTGTTTGGCAGGTCTCGCCCTCCTGTCCAAAGAACCTCTGAGAGTTGCCACATATGAGGCGTAGAACTGTCGAACAAGCTCCTCGATATACGACCCCAGACTCCTAGCCATCCACCCGTGCCTATGGTGGGTAAACAATTTATGCACATCAGGGACAGTGTAAAGGCTCCATGTAAGAACTCTCCGCTCGACTGTCACCAACCGGGTCATCACCCCCTTGTCATTCATAACCTTTGCGTCCCTGTAGACCTGATACTGACCATCTACACACCACCGGTTTGGCTCATTAGGAACCGGTGCAGGGACATCATCCAGGGGTGCTGGAGCAGATTCTGAACTATGAGTCTCATCAGACGAGGTTTGGCGGGCAGGCATCTCTGGGTGAGTGGCTCCAGGTGATCCGGAACCAGAGGCAGTGACCTCATTCGACCCCGTAGAGTGGCCAACTCTGAAACTGATGCCACTTCGGAGCCAGAAGCTCCTTCCGAACCCGAGGCAGACCCAAATGGTATGCCGGTTAGTTTGAGCTCCTCATCAGACTGGGAGGCACTGACTATGTCGGAATCAACCTTCTGGGTGGTACCCCGAGTGGCTCGTGCAGCTGGTGTAGGGTTACGGGTGCCTTGGGGCACATATTCAGGATCCCGCTCGTCGTCGAGAGTATCAATCATCCGATCGGATTGTGCCACGGACTTGGACCTTCCCCTGGAATAAACGATGTCCGGTTTGGGGCCATATGTACCTGAAGATCGTAGTAGAGTAAATGGGTGGGTGATCTTTACAACCTACGTGCCCGCCTTTGAACATCGACATGAGAAAGTAATATGAACCAAATAGAATTTGGGAAGAAGAGAGTTTTGGGAATGTGGGAGGTTGGGGGAATTTGATGACTATGGAAGGGAGAAATATGGTGTTGTGATAAGAAAAGAAGGAAATAAGGGAAGGGAAACAGTTGGGAAAAGAATTTGAAAATACTTTAGAAGCTAATGAATGTTTATTCTTTTAATATAACCGTCTAGGTCGGGTCGAGTCACTGGTTCTTTGGACTAATGAAACCCAGTCGACGGTCCGTAAGTCAGTCGATGGATCATCGATTGGACCGACGATTTCACAAACACTTAGACAAAAATTCAAGACATACCTGGGATCTATGGATACCATCGACGGTCCGTCGATGGAATGAAGGCCCGTCGATGGGGTCCGTAGATCTTTGCACCAGACCATTTTCTGCAGAATTCTTTGTTTTGGTCCCTGCACGATGAACACCCATTAAGCTATTCTTTTTGTACTTTTCTGGACACTTTTGAGACACTGACCCTAAACTAATCTCTAGCCAACACTAAAAAAATAAAGCATGAGGATGAGTAAAATAAAATGAAACAAGAGAATGCAACTATTCCTACAAAGAAAATAAAAACCTATTGTTGTCTAGAGAATACACCTTTGGTTGCCTCCCAAGAAGCGCTTGATTTAACGTCGCCGAACAACGCAAGATCCTTGATTACTCAAACTTCATCAAGGTGATATGACTCAACCACTTCATGGACACTCTCCGCATGACCTAGGTAGATCTTGATTATTTTCCCGTCGACAGTAAACTTTGCACCCTGCTTGTTCTCCAACTCAACCGCTCCATGTGGAAACACTTTAGTGATAAGGAATGGTCCCGTCCACTTGGACTTGAGTTTGCCCAGAAACAAGTGTAGCCTAGAGTTGAATAGAAGCACCAAGTCCCCAACCGCAAATTCTCGTTTTTTAATCTTTTGATCGTGGTACTTCTTCATTTTCTCTTTTTAGATGGCTGAACTTTCATACGATTTTAGGCAAAACTCATCAAGCTCATTCAACCCATTAAGTCTTTGTTCGACTGATTCATTCCAATCCATCTTCAGTTTCTTCATTGCCCACATGGCTTTGTGCTCTAACAAAACTTGCAAGTGACAAGCCTTCTCATATACAAGTTTGTATGGAGACATACCTATGGGGGTCTTGTATGCAGTTCGACAGGTCCAAATAGCATCATCAAGCCTCCTTGACCAATCCGTTCTATTAGTATTTACCGTTTTCAATAGAATTTGATTGATCTCTCGATTGGACACCTCAACTTGCCCACTAGTCTGTGGATGGTACGAAGTGGCCACATTAAGGCGAACCCCATATTTCTCCAATAGCCCTTTGAACAACTTATTGTAAAAGTGAGATCCACCATCACTATTAATGGCCCTAGGTATGCCAAAATCTGGAGAAGATGTTCTTTTTCAAGAACGCGGTGACACTTTCCCTTCATTGTTAGAAAGCGCTATAGCTTCCACCCACTTTGACACGTACTCCACCGCGACAAGTATATATTTCATCCCATGAGAACTCACAAAATGGGCCCATAAAATCAATGCTCCATACATCATATAACTCAATCACTAGAATGGGATTTAAAGGGATCTCTTTTCTCTTCGAAATTCCTCCATCTATTTGACACCTATCACATGACTTGGCAAACTCGTGAGCATCTTGGTGAATGGTTGGACAATAGTACCCGCACTGCAAAATCTTGTGGGCAGTCCGGATACCACTATGGTGCCCACCCAGAGGCGAGGAGTGTCATGCCTCCAAAACACTTAACATCTCAACTTCCAGCACGCAACGACGAATAAGCCCATAAGCACAACTCCAGTATAAGTAAGGATCATCCAAAAAGAACTTTTCACCTCATGCATGAACTTCTTACTCTAATGGAAAGACAAGTCCGATGGGACTATATCAGTGGCTAGATAATTCGCAAAATCGGCGAACCATGGAATCAAGTCATGAGAAGCGGCCAATACATGCTCATCAGGAAAGGTATCATAACTTTCAGTCTTTTCACCAAACTCTCGCATAGCTTCATCCTCCAATTTGGACAAGTGATCGGAAACTTGATTTTCAGTCCCTTTTCTATCTATTACCTAAAAATCAAATTCTTGCAATAATAGCACCCATCTAATCAACCTTGGCTTCGCATCCTTCTTTGCCATCAAGTACCTCAAAAAGGAGTGGTCAGTATGCACTATGACTCTCGTGCCAAACAAATAGGAGCAAAATTTTCGAACGTGAATACCACTGCAAGGAGCTCTTGTTCGGCCACAGTGTAGTTCTTTTGTGCTTCATTTAGGGCCTTACTTGCATAATAGATGGGGTGAAGGATTTTATCCCTTCTCTGTCCCAATACCACACCAAGAGCAACCCCACTAGCATCACACATCACCTCAAATGGCTTACTCCAATCTGGGGAAATAATAATGGACGCATACACCAACTTTTCCTTCAACTCTCCAAATGCCTTCTGACATGATTCATCAAAATAGAATTTACATTCCTTCTCAAGTAATTTGCACAGAGGATGTGCAATTTTTGAGAAATCCTTAATAAACCTCTGGTAAAAGCACGCATGTCCCAGAAAACATCTCAAACCTTTAACAGAGATGGGTGGGGGAAGTATCTCTATAACTTCAACTTTTGCTCGATCAACCTCTATCCCTTTCTCCAAGATCCGATGGCCCAATACTATACCTTCTTTCACCATAAAGTTACATTTTTTCCAATTTAGCACAAGATTGCAATCTTTACATCTTTTGAGAACCTCGGCCAAGTGACTTATACAACGATCAAAGGAGACGCCAACAATCAAAAAATCATCCATAAACACCTCAATAGTGTCCTCTACCATATCGGAGAATATCGACATCATACATCACTGGAAGGTGGCCGGTGCATTACATAACCCAAATGGCATCCTTTTGAATGCGAACGTCCCATAAGGGCAAGTAAAGGTGGTCTTCTCTTGATCCTCCGGGGCAATAGAGATTTGATTGTAACCTGAATAGCCATCAAGAAAACAATACCATCCTTTTCCTGCCAGTCTATCTAACATCTGGTCCGTGAAGTACATAGGGAAATGGTCCTTCTCAGTCCATGCATTCAACTTCTGGTATTCCATACAAACTCTACATCCGATCACCGGCCTCATTGGAACAATTTCTTTCCTCTCATTAGGCACTACTGTCATTTCCCCCTTTTTGCGCACACTCTGAACAGGTCATACCCAACTACTATCTATAATAGGATACATGACTCCATCATCCAACGACTTAATGATCTCCTTCTTCACTATCTCTAGCATAGGTGGATTCAAATATCTCTCGTGCTCAATGCTTGGCTTGTGATCGGGCATGAGTTGGATTTTGTGTGAACAAATACCGGGAGGGATCCCAATGATGTACGCAATAGTCCAACCAATGGCTCGTTTGAACCTCTTCAAAACTTCCACCAGATACTCTACTTGTTGTACATTCAAATCCGATGCAATAATATCCGGCAAAGTGTCATCTCTACCCAAGAATACATACCTCAGATGAGGTTGTAGAGCCTTAAGCTCTAATTTTGGAGCCTCTTCAATAGAATGTCTCGCGGGTGGAGACTCGCGATGCTTCATATCTAACTCCAATTTCTTTGGTTTGCACCTATATTCGTTTCATTCAAGTGCCGCAACCAAAAACCCATAATCTTCAATACCATCACTCTCAAAATTCATGATCACTGCCGCTAGTGCCTCAACACCTAGGCTCTCTTCAATTTGTACCTCATATGTACTCCCTACCCTGTAGGATATAGCAGATATTGTTTGGAGCTCACCATTCTGCTTCATGGACCTACAAATATTGAATGTTGCTTCTTCATTATTCAACCTAACTTCATCTGCCCTTAATCCTTATCAACCAAGGCGCGACCAGTGGAAAGGAACGACCTCCCAAGAATAATAGGGACCTCAAAGTCAAGAATCACAAAATTGGCTTGAAATATAAACAACTCCACCTTCACGGGCATATCATAGAGTATCCCAATGGGCCTCTTCACTGTTTGATCGGCCATCAGTAACCGCATTGTAGTGGGCTTTGGGTCACCAAAACCCAATTTCTTATAAATATAAAGAGTCATGAGGTTTATGCTTGCACCTAGATCACATACTGCTTTATCAAAGTGTAATAATCCGATGGTACATGTAATAGTGAAAGCGCCCAGATCTTTCTTCTTCTGCACAAGAGACCTTGTAGCAATAGCACTAGAGTGATGCATTCGATCATCATCCTCAAAACTTACCGATCTCTTCTTTGTTACCATATCCTTCATGAACTTAGCATAACCGGGCATTTGCTCCAAACCTTATATCAAAGGGACATTGATGGAAAGTTGTTTCAACATAGTGATAAAACATCGCTATTTACCATCCTAAGTCTTCTTCACCAATCTCTGAGGGAATGGTGGTGGCGGTCTAGGAATGGGGACCACTTTGTGGGGTAACTCTTCTTCTTTCGCCATTTTGTCCACCAATTCACCACTAGTTTCCACCACCTCTTCATCTTTTCTCATCTCATCTTCTACCACAGACGCCATAGGTGGATCAATAGTTTGATTACCTCCTCGAGTACTGACCGCCATGCAATGTCCATCATTTTTAGGGTTTTGAATGGTATTTCTAGGATGAGTGCCCGATTGGCGTGGGTTCACAATAGTAGACAATTGGGCCATTTGTAACTCAAGGTGCTTAATCGAGACCGCATGTACATCCACCTTTTGAACAATGTTAGCTAAATCACCTATCAATTCCTTGGCGTGCTCATCACTAGTATCAAACCTCTTCATCATCTTCTGCAACATATCCTCAACTCGTGCCATACTAACTCCACTATCCCTAGGAGAAACTTCATGATTTTGAGGTGGAATATAGGACCCACTCTGATCATTTCTGTTACCATAGTTACCCCGGTTGAAGTTGTTGTCGCGATTGTAGTTCCCTTGTCGACATCTTGTCCCTCTCTGTTGTAATGACCTTGATTTCCTTGACCTTGACGCCAATTCTCCTGATTGGAGCCTTGGGCGTTTTGTCAAAAACCCCGCGTCTTATCATTAACTGCATAAGTATCCTCTTCATAATAGTAGTCATCCACTGGCGGTGGTGGTTTAGTCAATTAATTCACCGCATTTACCTTCTCTACACCTCCAGTGACATGTATTAGTACCAACCCAAGCTCAGTTCTCATTTGAGTCATCTCCTCACTAATCTCATCTGTGGCCGGATTGTGTGTAGATTGCACTGCAAATGTGTTTCTCCCAGTGTCCGACTTTCTAGTACTCCAAGCCTTATTTTTTCGAGAGATTTTCTCCAACTTTTCTGCGATCTACGCATATGTGCACTCATCATAAGAATTACCCGCAATAGTATCGAGCAATGCTTCATTATTAACATCTTATCCCCGATAGACGTACTCTTTCAACAGCTCATCATCAATGGGGTGGTTTGGGACACCTCTCACGAACACAGTAAATCTTTCCCAAGAGCTACTTACAGACTCCCCAGGTAGTGCCACAAAGTTTTTCACTCTATCTTTGTGGTTGAGCTTTTTGGACACCGGGTAATATCGTGCTAGGAACACATTCCTCAACTGATCCCAAGTATAGATAGAATTGTAGGGCAACTCAGTAAACCATATTGTGGCCTCTCCAGTTGGTGATAGATGGAACACTCTCAACCCGATGAAGTTCATGTCTAAGTCTGGCCTCCCCACACAACTCTTGCACAAAACCTCAGTTTGTCTATGTGAGCATAGGGATCCTCTGATGGTAGCCCTGAAAACAAACCCCTCGCGGTGAGCATCTGTATCAAACTACTAGTTACCACGAACGTGTGCCCCTGCGGTAGAGGAGGTAGGACAAGAGACCCATCAGAATCAGTGATATTGATGTTGCCCCTATAAAACTCTTGAGGGCGTGGGATGGGAGGCTACATCCTCAAAGCATCATCAACCTGATTTTCATCAACTACTCGATTATGAGCCTCAATCGGTTGTGGAGGCTGACCATTTATCCTATCACCTAGATTAGATAGCTGGGTTCTGTTGATTATTCATTCTTCGAAGTGTACGGTTAAGTTTAGGATCGAATGGAAGTATTGGTTCTCCTCGGTTCCATGTACTTGGCATACACTAGAGCTTGACCTGAGAGAAACAAAAACAAAAGAAAACGTAAAATTAGGAAATTATTGACCAAACGTCAGTAATGTTATTAAGGTTAATCTAAAAGCAACTTTCTCCGGCAACGGCGCAAAAATTTGATACGCTCAAATTACACCTCCCTAAAGAAGTATAAGCGGACGTATCAATTAAACAACCCGACTATAGGTTGGGATCGATCCCACGAGGAATATGATTTAAACTTAACTTCAACGTACAATTACTTCTATTTAGTCAAGTTCTTTCCGAAAACAGGTAATAAAAGAGGGGGGGGTTATGAAACAAAATTCTTTAATAATTCTAAGTAAAACAAGTAACCGGAGTAAAGCTTTGGATTATATCAAGTTGTGAGAGAAACTAGGATGTAAGTGTTCCCCGTAGGTTCATAACGCCGTATTCCTAGCTATAATAATTCTTCCCTAGTGTTTTGCATACAAAGTGATAAGTTAGGTATATCTAAATCCTTGGTCCGACATTTAGAGAATTTTACCCAGTACCTTGGTCCCGCTACTTGTGTCTAAGCTACTAACCCTTACCTTTACTTCATATTAAACATCATATTCGATGTATGGCTTAGTTATTACTTTGCACCAATCGAGACTATCCTATTAGATATGATCCCACTAAATCTATGTTGATAATTCTTTTCCTATTAACCACCTCCTTAGTCCGTCAAGTAGAAATAAGGAGATTTCTAATGTGTACACTCGTTAAAAGGGCTTCTAAGCGAAAGAATTATCAATGCATCCACTAACCTATTTGAGAATTGTTATTAAGCTAGGTTTACTTTGTTAATCACTCATGGTTCCCACAACCCTACTTGTGGATTTAGTTAACCATGCATATAAGAACACAATTCATAGTTGATAAATAATAAATCATGAACTTACTATGACAATTCAAAGAAAATCCAACAATTCAACTTGAAAGAACAAGAAATCACTTGAAAACCAAACTCGGAAATTTGAATTAATGCTAAAATTGCTAAACCCAATCTCCAAAAACAAACTAAAAATATAGTAATAGAATCCAACCCCAAAAACGAGGTTTTACACCCTATTTATAGAAAACATTGTCCTAAATTAAAAGGAATTAAAATAAGGAAAGTTGTCCAAAAATGCGGCTGTAATCGACGACCCCCACAGACAGTCCGTCGATGAAACGAGTCGTCGACTTCCTCCTTCATTCCAGACTTAGCATCTTTTTTCATCCTTTAGCTAGAATCTTCTCTGAATCAATCGACAGACCAAGAGCACGATCCCTTGATGCGTCTATGGTTCGTCGATTCCTTCCGTCGTTCCATACTTAGACTTTCTTCTACTTCGGGTACTAGGACTATCACTGAACTTAACAACGACTCGGTCCGTCGATCAATCAATGGACCGTCGATCCTTCCGTAGCCCCACACTTGGTCAGATTTTCCCGAGTTTCTTCAGATATGTGAACTATCAGTCGACGGTCACCATCTACGGTCCGTCGATAGAACGACGGACCGTTGATAGCCTTCGTGGGTCACCTCTACACTAAATCTCAGCTGCCTTTTGCGTTTTGGGTTTGGACACCTTTCCTGCAAAACAAAGATAAAATCATGTTAAAACTACTACAAAAAAGCTCTAGAGACACACCAATCATAAGGAAAATCCATTGAATGTACCATGAAACCACGGTACATTAGTCCTTAGGATATGACTTCCTAAGACGACAGCGACAAGGAGTGATATGAATCAACTACAACCATCAAAAAGCGTCATGCCTTGTATTATCCGAAAGATCAATGGTTCTTCATCGCAGAAGGTTCGAACGCCCATTACATTGGATAAATTCTTTTCTAAAAAATTCTTTTGCGGTAGTCAAATTGGTGCAAGACATGTTACTTCTAGCACAGACGAAACAAAGGGAAACAAAGGTGAGCTAATCATACAATAACACAAAAACATCAAACTGATGAAAAATTTGTCCCATGTTATGCTACAATATCACAGATGATGACTTGTTGTTAGGGTCTAAGCTACATAATAGGCCCTTTTTTGTTTTAGGGTCTATTCGAGAGAACATGTCAATCACACTAATCGATGGTGATTCGACAGTCAATATCATGCCAAAAATTGTTAATAAAAAAACTTTGGATCTCTATTGATGAATTTTCCAAAATTAACCTAACAATCCAAGATTTCAATCAAGAAGGACAACAATCAATAGGGAAGATTCGTGTAGGATTATCCATTGGCTATCTGAAATCAAACACTTTGATTCATGTCATAGATTCTAAAACATCATACAGCTTGTTGCTCAGACGTCCTTGGGTTCATGAAAATGGAGTGGTGTCCTCTATTTTGCATCAATGCATGAAATATATGAAAGATGGTGAAGAAGTAAAAATTAATTCGTACATCAATCCTTTCATTGAGACGGAGTCATATTTGCAGATGCAAAATTCTATTTAGATTCTGGAAGATCAAATATGGAGAAACATGAAGAATCCAACTCAATTGATTACAAAAATAGTAAAGCTCAATGGGCTGTTATCATGATGTCTAAGAAGTGAACGGAAGAGGTTTCCATTAAGCTTTCACCATCTAAAGGAGACTTGCAGACTAATATGGATGATGAGCAACCAATTTTTTGATATGTTCCGCGTGAACGTAAAAAAGTAACAACCACTGCTAGAGCAATGTACTCAACAAGTCCACCGAGGAAGGAACTTAGTCACATAACATTCAAAGATTTGAAGGAAAAAATGAATGTTTGAGTTGCAGAAGTCCTGTGTATTGGTTTGGAGCCTTCCAAAGGTAATACCCTAGTTGGTAAGATAAAAGGAAACTTTGATCAAAAGGTATTCACGTTGTATGAAAAATCAGGCTATGATTTCTCAAATCCAGCGAAGTTAGGCAACTTAGGGATAGTCAGTGGTGAAAAGATATGCGGGCTTACAAAGTCTCAAATGCAGTTAAGAAAGAAAGTGTATCATGTCGCCACTCCTAAGTTTGGTTTAGAATTCAGCTTGCTGGAACCTTCGGATTTCATCTAAGAAAGGGAAAGAAATAACTTCATCCTACTACACCTTTATAAAAAAGACAAAGGAATCTAAGGAGGGTAAAAAACCACCACGGACTTTAGTGTTTGAACGATTGGAAGACTGACACTTGTGTCTCTGCATTTGAAACATTAGGCTCCAAGGATGAAAGAGGATCCTCTAAACAAGTGGACGAATATGCCATCACCTAAATACCTCTGTATTTTATCGCTTTGAAACCAAAATAAAGTCATTATCCAAAAGGAGGTTGTTGGAGAATGAAAATCAAGATTTTTTTATGTAATTGACGACAGGGAGATTCATAGTGTTTTCCCATCATGTATTAAGAGAAAGGTTGTATTTTCAATCATCAATGATGGTTCTTGAAGGTGAAAAAAAGCACAATTGTTTTCACTAACCAATTTCATGGAGAAACCAAGAAGGAGAAAGATAAAGCCATCACAATCTTTGTGGAAGTGAGATGGAAGATTCAAACTTGACACAATCATCATATTACATAATAGTGGAAGAAGGTACAGACATTGATGATACAAATGATGATGTCCAAGAGGCTCCCCCTCAACTGGAGGATGGCGTACAATCAACCATAGACAACCATAAGGAACTAAATCTAGGCACTCTGGAAGATCAACGTTCAACCTTCATTAGTGCACTTCTTACACCAGAAGAAGAGAGGAAATACTTCGAGTTATTGGTTGAGTTCAAGAATTGTTTTGCTTTGTCATACAAAGAAATGTAGGGCCTTATTTCTAAGATAGTTATTCATCATTTGGGGATAAAAAATAGGGAACACATCCTTTAAAGCAGTCACAACGAGTGTTTCATCCTGACTTGGTAACACAAATTGAAGCGGAGGTCAACAAGCTTATCGAAGCTGGATTTATTCGAGAAGTGAAGTACCCATTGTTGATCTCAAATATTGTACCTGTTAAGAAGAAGAATAGTCAAATATGTGTCTGTGTTGATTTTTGAGATTTGAACAAGACATGTCCAAAATATGAGTTATCTTTGCCGATCATTGAACTCATGGTTGATGCTACAACTAGGCATGAAGGTATGTCTTTTATGGATTGATCTTCTAGGTATAATCAAATAAAAATGTGTCCAATAGACGAATAATACACTACCTTTCAAACTCCATAAGGAATTTATTGTTACAAAGTGATTCCCTTTAATCTAAAGAATGTTGGTGCCACCTATCAATGTGCAATGCAAAACAAATTGATGAAATGCTTCGTAAGAGGGTGGAATGTTATGTCGATGACTTAGTGGTAAAGAAAAAGAAAAGAGAACACCAACTTGAATACCTTCGAATTATTTTTTGAAAGGTTAAGGAAGTTTGACTTGAAGATGAATCCGCTCAAATGTGCATTTAGGGTTACCTTCTAAGCTTCATTGTGCGTCACAGTGGAATTGAAATTGATCCTTCAAAGATTGATGTCATTTAAAAAATGCCTGAACCAAAGAACTTGAGAGACCTCCCGAGTCTAACCTCGATGGACGATGTCAACCCTTCAACCATTTGACGAAGAAAGATGCTCCTTTCCACTGGGACCAATCATGTCAAAATGATTTCTAAAGCATCAAAATCTATTTGTTGAATTCACGTGTAATAGGGTACCAACTCCTGGAAAACCATTGATACTATACATTGCATCGTAAGAGCGATCACTTGGGGCACTTATTGCTCAAGAGAATAAAGATAAGAAGGAACAAGCATTGTACTATCTGATTCGGACCTTGATAGGAGCTAAGTTGAATTATACGCCCATTGAGAAGATGTGTTCTTAGCATTACTTTATGAAATAAAAAAAATTGAGCCATTATTTTGAAGCCTACACTATCAAGCTAATTTCTCGGGCTAATCCTGTGAAGTTCATAATGACTCTACTAGTTCTCCCAGGACGTCTAACAAGATGGTCTATATTGTCTTATCAATATGAGATCATATACACACCTCAAAAAGATGTGAAGGGCAAGAACTTGCTAATTTCCTTGTTGATCACCCTCTTTCGGGAAAATGAGAAACTTCAGATGAGTTTCCTAATGAAGATGCATTTTTTACTGAAGAGCTGCCAGCATGGATAATATTCTTTGATGGATCTGCACGTCGAGATAGTGCAGGGGCGGGAGTTTTGTTGATATCTCCAAAATGACTAATATTATCATTCTCATTTGTTCTAGGTGAAACAGGTTCCAACAACGCGCAGAGTACCAAGCTTTGATTGTGGGCCTTGAAATGGCATCAGATATAAAGATTCCTCAATTCGATGTCTACGGTGACTCTCAATTAATAATGAATCAACTCTCAGGGAGTTACGAGGAGAAAAAGGAAGATCTTTTGTCGTATTACCAATATGCTACTTTCTTACTTGAAAGGTTTGATCAAGTGTTCTTAAATCACGTCCCAAGAGAAGAAAATTGCATGGCAGATGCTTTGGCTAACTTGGCTACAACAATGGCACTATGAGAAAATAAGAAAACAAAGGTGTGTGTATGTCATCGATGGATTAATCATGGTTGTCTTGATCTTCAAATTGATAAAAGCCATCATATATCTGTTCGAGTGGTTGAAGAATAAGATTGGAGTAAACCAATGATTGAGTATTTTTAACATGGAAGACTTTATGATGATCCACGAGTAAAGAGAAGACATTAATAGAAGGGCACCACGATTCATCTTTCACGATGGAATGTTGTTTCGTCGTTCTTATGAGGGACTATTCTTGTGGTGTCTTGAAAAAGAAGAATCGCAACAAACAATGGAGGAGGCACATTTTGGAACATGTGGAGCACACCAATCATGGCCTAAACTTCATTTTCGCATCAAGAGGATGGGATAATATTGGCTAACAATGGTGATGAACTACTTAGTGCATGCAAAAAAGTGACAAGCGTGTCAATTCCATGCTAATTAGATACATCGATCTCCAAAGGCTCTACATCCGATTATAGCATTATGGACCTTCAATGCATGGGGAATTGATGTTGTTGGACCTCTTCCAAAGTCGGCAAAAGGATAAATGTATATCTTGGCTGCCACTGACTATTTCTCTAGATGGGCTGAAGTTGTACCATTAAAAGAGATAAAAAACGAAAATGTTGTTGATTTTATCAAATCAAACATAATTTTAAATATGAGATGCCAATATGTATAGTCACTGATAATGGAACACCATTCAACAATAAATTCATGAGTAGTTTTTCCGAGAAGTTCAATTTTAAGCAACATAAACTTCAATGTACAATGCACATGCCGATGGTCTTGCTGAAGCTTTTAACAAGACACTTGGTAACCTATTGAAGAAAGTAGTTGCAAATAATAAAAGGGATTGGGATGAGAGAGGGTGAAACTTTGTGGCATATCGTACAACCTTTAGAACATCTACGCAAAAGACTTTGTTTTCATCTGTGTATGGTGTAGATGCAGTACTTCCATTGGAGAAGAAAATTTCATCATTGCGAATAGCAATCCAAGAGGGACTTACAACTGAAAGCAACACTCAAATTTGTTTAGCAGTGTTGGAGACATTGGATGAAAAGAGATTGGAAGAACAATAAAGGTTGAAGTGTTATGAAGCTCAACTTTCAAGAGCATTCAACAAGAAAACGTACCTCGATCATTTCAAGTGGGAGACTTAGTCTTAGCAGTCCGGACACCCATAATCCTCAACAAACGCATCGGTTACAAGTTTACATCAAAATGGGATGGAACATATGTAGTGAATGAATCATATTCAAGTGGCTCTTATAAAATTGTAGACCAAGACAGTGTGAGAGTTTGTCCCATCAACGCCAACTTTCTGAAGCATTACTTCCCATGAAAGTCATCTACGCTCCATAAGGTATGAGCATAAACTTCATGTTACTCTTGGACCAGAAGATTATAAACTATGTATGGCCCTAAAAAAGAAAAATCTAAAATAAATAAATAAATAAAATAAAACTCATCATCTTGTACTACGATATGACTTGATCCTCTTCATCAAGGTACGTAGGCGCTTGGAATAATCACTCTAAGTTCAGTCAAATGAGTAACACAAATAAAATTGGTGGTATTGTGTGATCATCACACTAGCTCTTTAAAATCATGTAGCTAGCACATGAGTTCAAACACGTCACAAATGAACAAAGGAGAAGATTCTTGAAGCCCTCTCCGCAACAAAAGAAGAAGCTCGTAAACAGAAACTCCTACATCAAGTCATGGATCTTCAACATATCAAACATGCATATCAAACATGCTAAATTTGGAAGTCAACTTTGGGTATTAATCTAATAAATTCACAAGAATTTTGATTTGAATTTTTTATATGTGGCAGACTGATGAATTCATTGGCATTGGATCAAGCGACTTGCAATTCTACTTGAGTTTTTTTGCTTATGGTAGAGATAATTTTTTGTAATTCACTGATGCTTCAATAAGTTACTCAAAATTAGGGTCATCTTTACCTACAACATCAAATAGGAATAACCTTTGAATCAAAGCTCTATGTTGAAATGATATAGTCGCAAATATCATGATTTGAACACTCCAAGTTCAAAAGATTATCTTTTGTTGTTGTCAAGAGCGCATAAAGTTGAGAAAATAGCCTTCTGGGCGTATAGTCAACTTGAAAACTTTATAGTCATCAATTTAGAATGAATTTTTTTGTAAATTCTATAAATATTTTTTTTCTTGATGAAATTGTTACATTGAAATAAGAATCTCATACTTTCAACACTCACAATGAAATAAGAATCACATAGTTTTGGAATTTGATCTGACTATGAAAAGATATATGTCCTAATCTAGAAATATTTTGGCTATGATTTTTACATATATTGTACATCTATGAGTTATGCTTCAAGAGGAATGAAAATTACATTATATCGAGGCTCCTACATCGAGTTATTCATTTTCTCCCTAAGCTGCTCAAAGTTGAAGAGTTGATTGTTCAAAGCTGAAGAGTTTAGCAAGGCAGAATTTGAGCTGACTTTAAAAATATATATGTGCTAATTTGGAATTTTTTTGTCTTTTAGTTTTACATATGCTGTGCATCTATGAGTTATGCTTCCAACATAACAATAATCGTATCATTTTGAGACTCCTACGCCGAGTTATTGAGTTTCTCCCAAAGTTTCTCAAAAATGAAGAGTTTAGTGAATCAGAATTTGAGCTGACTTTGAAAAGTTAGTTGCACTAATCTGGAAATATTTTGGCGGTGATTTCTCCATGACAATACATATATGAGTTATGCTTCCATCGGAATGAGAATCATATCATTTCGAGGCTCCTATACCGAGTAATTTATTTTCTCGCAAAGTTGTGCAAAGCTGAAAAGTTGAGCGAGACAGAATTGAAGATAACTTTGAAAATATATTTGTACTAATTTGGAAGGATTTTGCCGTGATTTTTACATATGTTATACATCTATGAGTTATGCTGTCAAAGAAACAAGAATCACATCATTTCAAGGCTCCTGCGCCGAGTTATTGATTTTCTCCCAAAGTCGTGCAAAGTTGAGGAGTTGAGAGGGGCAGAACCATGAGCTCACTTTGAAGCGATATCTGTATCAATTCACAAAGTCTTTGGCCATGATTTATATACATTGTGTAGTTATTTGAGTCGTCTTTCCAATGGAAGAAGAAAATCATGATTTCAATACTCCTACTATAAGTTACGAATTTTCTACCATAATCGTGCAAAACTGCGAATGAGATATTAAAATTCAAAAGAAACTTCAGAATTTAATTCTGAACAATGTGAAAGAAATTTTGATATGAAACTTTGACATGTTCTAAGATGTTTGAGTTTTATCTCTCTTGGATCAGGTATATTGCAATTCCATGGTTTTCAGATTTCAAAATAAATATATTTCAAAGATGTGCAAAGTTGAAATCACAAAGTATAAGAAATTTGAGCCCCATGTGCCTCCAAAGAAGTCAGGAGATTGGTCCAAGATCTTCTCCAAATTGAGAGGAAGATGTCAATCCACACTACAACTTGAACAATGAGACTATCCGAAATCTAGTTAGTTGATGTTTGGAGGCCTACACCGAGTGTTTGTCTCTCCATCCTCACGTCAGGTGCTTTCTC